>JAUCMU010000053.1:449216-489597 GCA_032275025.1 Enteromius treurensis
CTATGTTCATTAATACATTCAACAACAAAACACCTCAATCTCTTAGGAGTCTTGCTTGTCTCTGCGTCTCAGTCTGATGACGACTCACTCAGGGCGGGTCTGAGGTGAGACACCAGTTCAGTCTGTGTGACACGCTGCTGTCAATCAACTATTGTGGGTGTGGCCTCGACATGCATTTGAGAATGGCTTGATTTCAGAAGGGGCAACTTATTTTTATTAAATCAATATAAAGCTATCTGTGGATCTTTATCACTGTAGGATGGTTGTATACACGCACTCCCAACACATTTCAGTCCGAACAGCTTGTAACAGTGCATGTCACCGGATGACCTCTTTAAAAACCAACGTCACTGCACCTGTTTACCAAGACATTTTGGAGCACTTCATGCTTCCTTCTGCTGAGCAGCTTTTTAAAGATGCTGATTTCTATGGAGTATTGTCAAGACGACAATTAAGGCAGTCATTAAAGCAAAAGCAGTCCCTACCAATTATTGAGTACATTGAGTTCAGTAAATGAACATCATTTCAAGAAGGCCAACAATTTAATAAAAATGTTTTTTTTTATTTATTTTTTTATTGGTCTTATGAAGTATTCTAATTTGTTGAGATAGTGAACAGGTGGGTTTTTGTTAAACATGAGCTTAAATCATCACAATTAAAAGAACCGAACTGAACTGAAACTACTTCAGTCTGTGTGCATTGAATATATTTAATAGAGTTTCACAATTTGAGTCGAATTACTGACATTCTAATTCATTGAGATGCACCTGCATAATAAATATAATTTATTAATAACTTCTGTAGCAGATCAGGGTTGCCAAAAAAAAAATCAGAACTAGACACACACAATACTTATCAGCGGTTTAGGCTACTATTTTATACTTTTATTCAGCGAGGACATGTTAAATGGTTTACAGTGTCCGTAAAGGCTTTTCTGAAGGATCATGTGACACTGAAGACTGGAGTAATGATGCTGAAAATTCAGCAGAACATCACAGAAATAAATTACAGCTTGACAGCTACTCACAAAGAAACAGCTAGGTTAGATTATAATAATGTTTTACTATTTTTACAGTATTTTTGATCAAATAAATGCAGCCCTCTCTACCTGAAACATCATCTGGTGGCTAGTGAAGTGTGTGTTCTCTGGTCTTCAGCAGGGTGAGGTGGACTGCTGGCCTCTGTCCTGTCCGCCGGCTGACTGTGACTTCACGCTGGTGCCCGAGGGCGAGTGCTGCCCGCGCTGCGTCTCTGACCCCTGCCAGGCTCACGCCGTCCGCAACGACATCACCAAGACCTGTGAGGACGAGCACGGTATCACACGCTTCAGCGGCTCAGCCTGGGTCAAACACGGCACCGACTGCACACTGTGCCAGTGCAAGGTGAGGGCGACACACACACACACACACACACAGACAAGCAGGAAACAATGAAACATCCATGACATGTAGACAAAGAACAACAAACAGGTAAGCAAAGATACGATTAAATTGGTTTATTTCTTATTTTTTGGCAAATGTGTTTATTGCAAAATTAATTATTTATTTGTATTTCTAAAACAAAATAAAAATAGCTAATGAAAATAAATAATGATACCTTTAAATTTTATTTTAATATATAATTAGCATACATTTAATGTCTAGGCCTGTAAAAGTCATTGATAAAATTATTAAAATCTTACAAATACTAATGCTGAATTCAGTTTAATAAATACATAATAATAATAACACTACCTTTAAAAATTATATAAAAGTGCTGTGAAATGATTGTATTATAGATCATAATTAATCACATCCAAAATAAAAGTTTTTGTTTACATATATATGTGTGTGTGTGTGTGTGTACTGTCTATATTTATGATCTATATATTGAACACACACACATACAGTATACTTACATGTATGATTTTATATTACAGATACATATACTTAATATATAAACATAACATATTTATGTATGCATGTGTGTGTATTTATATATACATAATTAATAAACACAGTACACAAAAATATATTACGTGAACAAAACTTTTATGTTTGGATGAGATTAATCGTGATTTGACAGCACTGCATTTACATTTTATTTATATGCATTATTTTAATTAGATCATTAGATTAGTCTAAATCATGTGGTGATTAAATGCAATGCAATGGAGCACAACAAAAAATCCAATGCAGTGCAATAAATTAAAAATGCAGTAAGATTAAATAAATCACATGCAACAAAATAAAATGCTAATTTATTGCGTCAGCATATACAGTAAATTCGTGTTTGTCAAATACACGAGCAGTCAGTAATTATGGTGTATTGCATTTTCTCTGTGTTTTCTCCAGAGCGGACACATCTGTTGCTCAGTGGATCCCATGTGTCTTTAGACGCTAACAGCTCCTGTACAGTCTCACGCGACCGACCCTCCACAACCTTCCCCAAATAATGCCAAATATGAATCGTGTATAATATCAGACAGACGCCAGCGTCCCCAAGGAGGCCATTTCTGCACCAACGAGGACTATAAACCCATCCAAACACGAGCACACACGCCGGCATGACACACTGGATGTTTAAAGAAGAAAACAGTCGATCATTTTTATGTCTTCGACGATCACAGGATGTAGAAATTTTAGCTAGTAAGTAAATCTTATGGTATTTCTCTTTTGCCTGGTTACGGAAGTCGACGCTCTTTCGTTGGTGTTTTCACCGCACTTTTTTCAATTCGCTTTTTGTGTCTGTTTTTTCCGTCTAGAATTTAAATTATTATATGGCTTGTTCTTGTCTGATGGTGAATAAAATATCTCCATTTCCATTTATGGATGTGTTGACCTTTCTTTTTCCCCGTGGAGTGTTATGTGGACTTGTGTTTTTTCTGTTTGCACGATCCTCTAATCACAGGACTGACTGTAAACAAACACATCTTCTCTGAATGGGATTTGTTCTGTGCATTAAGACAAGTCTGATTATTTGTGGCATTCAAATCAACTAAAATGCAATGCAACACAAAGCAATAAATTGATATGCAATAAAAAATTAAAAATGACTCAAATAAATAACCTTAATATTAGGGTTATTATTTAAATGTATATAATTGATCATTTATTCTGCGTAATACTTTTATATTATTATTATTAATAATATGTTATTTATTATTTATTTAAATGTATATAATTGTTTAAGTCTGATTTGTTGTGTCATTCAATAAAATAAAAATGCACTGCAATACAAAGCAAAAAAATAATAAAAATATCGGGGGGTGAAATATACCTTATATTATGGTTATTGTTTAAAATTATATAATTTAGAATTCATTCAGTGTGTTTTTTATTCCGTTTAATTATAATTTAATTATAGTCTGATTCATTGTGGGATGCAAATGTATAGCAATGCAATAATAAAATAATATAATTAATATTATCAATAATGTATATTTAATAGATCAAGTCTAATTTATTCAGTTTAATTCTAATTAATTTAGTCTTATTCAATATGGTGTTCAAATATAAAATGCAAAATGCAATGCAATAAAAATAAGATAAAACACACATGAAAACATACTTTTATGGTATTATTATTATTTGATAATACTGTTATTTATTATTTATTTAAATGCATAAAATGTATTTATTTTTCGTTGTTGAGACATCAATGATCTAAACCAAAATAACTTTAATAGTCCTTAATATTATGATTTTTTAAATGCATATGATTAATAACATGGCACTCAATGATATGATCAAATAGGGTTAGAAATAAAACAGGTAAGACTTTCTCGCTCTTGCCTGTTTTTGGAAGTCAGTGCTGTTTTGTTGGTTTCCACTACATTTCTTTGATAAGCTTTCTGTCTTTTCTTTTCTTTTCTAGATTTTAAATGGTTTTATATGGCTTGTTCTGGTCTGATGGCGAATAAAATATCTCCATTTCCATTTATGGACACGTTGACCTTTCATATCCCAGCGGTTGCGTTCACAGACAGTGTGGCTCTCCTAATGCCGGCGTACGAGGTGATCAGCGAGAGCGCTAATTAAACGGCTTTCTATGACCTTCTCCTCTACCTGAAACATCATCATTATCTCCCGTCTCTCCAGCAGCGGCTGACTTCCTCCGCCCCATTCAAACACTTCCTGTCTGCTTTAAATATGTCATGAATATTGAGCAGACGCATGTGTGTCGAGGGAAACACAGGTCGCTGCCTCAAAGTGTTTCAAACACCTCCAGTTTCCCAAACTAATGGAGAAAAGCTGCATTACATTCACTCACGCATGTTTCATAAATATTAAAAAGAAAAGTTCGTGGGAAACTGAATTTCATTTGAAAAACAAATAGAGACGCTTAGATTTGTGTTCATGCCAGTGTTATATTTTAGAATAAATACGTGACCCTGGAGCACAAAAACAGTGGTATATTTGTAACAATAGACAACAGTACATTGTATGGGTCAAAATTATCCCAAAAATCCCTACTGTAACTATATCAATATAATCATTTCTGATTAGTAATATGCATCTGAACAGCTTTAACTGAGCTATTTTCTCAGTATTTAGATTTTTTTGCTCCCTCAGAGTCAGATTTTCAGATAGTTGTCTCTATCCTATGCTGATAAATCCCTGTGAAGCTGTGGTTTTCAGCGAATTTCGAACAGCTAAGCTTAAAACGCCCTTATCAAATTTATTGGCAACAGCTTGTTAAAACCACACAATCCCTTTTTCAGTTTTTTTTTTCCAGTATTGGTTCCCAGAAATGCTTTGCATGATGCTGTTATTTTATTTTATTTTTTCCAGTAAAGATAAAGACTTGTTAATGTTTAATGTTAATTTACCTTTAAAACAAACTGTTGGCAGTAAATAACATACATTTAAATCTACAGTAAGTTACTGTAATTGTTATGATATTTTAATGACTGGAGATCCCCTCCGCCCACCCTTATTTTATTAGAGTTTATGGATATTTAGGGGCACAACCTGAAGGAAAAGGCATTATCTGAGACTCCTGGAGCTACAGAATGTTCATCTTGAGAGAAGGCTCAGATTCCTTGACCTCTAACTAGTTAATAAAGCTAGTGGATTTTTTACCTGCTTCTGTATGCACATAAACTAATGTGTGTAATATAAGAAATACTGGACCTGATCTTCACCTGCGTCCTGCTAAAATCACTCCTGGACACCATCTTCAGGAGGTCAGAGGTCATCCGAGAGGTGGGCTGATGTATCTGCTGTCCTCCAGCAGAAAAACAATGCTCGAAACATAGAGATATATAGCTTGACTTTCCCGCAATTTAGACACAAACATCAGATTTGTGCTAATGAGGCTGCATACATAGAGATTAAATATCACTTTCCTGACATGAACATCAATATTGAGTGTGTTTGTAGCTTCTTCCTTCCCAATGAAACAGAGGCTTTTAATAGGATTATTCAATTACGGTTTACCAATCTGCCAAGCAAACAAGTTGGCTAATGCCGTTTTAATGCTTGATGATGCTGATGTGAAGCTTGTCATGTGACTCAGTTCGATTCCTCCAAACATTTCTCCACAGTGGATTACATTCATGTACTGCTTGTTTCTCTCGAAAAAGTCGAATTTCTTGGCCGCAGCGTTTCCCTTTCGGCCCAGATCTGCTGATGGGGCCGATTCTGTGGATTATGCGCTCAGCGTTTGGGATGGAGTCCAAAAAAACACTCCCTGCGCCCGCTGCGTTTGATCAAGAATTCATGCACAGAATCGAGCCTGAGTCCACAACGCAACGGTGTGCAGCTCCCAGGAATCAGATGCAGTTTAAGAGAGCATTTCAGAGCAAAATGCATATTTATTCAACATTTAATCACCCTTGCGTCGTTCCAAATCCATTCGACTTATTTTTACTTCTGTGAAACACAATTAGAGAATATTATCACTGCTCTTTTCCATGTAATGAAAGTCAAAGAAGCCTTTAAATGCCAAAAAGCATCTGAACTGAACTGCACCGAGACACCAAAACAAACCTTATCTATGAGCTAGATCAGGGGGTCCAGGGAAAAACTGTGAAATAAAGAAATAAAATGAAAAATGAAAATAAACATTTGATTTAAATAAATAAAAACTAAAATAAACCATTTCCGATGAGCAAATAAATGAACACAAATAAAAATGAGATAAAAATAGAACAATGTAAGCATATAAATGAGTAAATACATATATAAATACATTCAAACACTAAAATGAAAAAGAATAAATAAGAATATAAATAAGTAAATAAATGAATACATTGATTAATATAAATATAAAATGAATTAAATTAAACATAAAATAAATGTATACGTACACAAAACCATGAATAAAGATTGGAATAAAATGAGTAGAAATAGAATAAAACAAGCAAATAAATAGAGAAAAATTTGAAAAACATTTAAAAATTATCTAAAATTTATTTAGAATTAAACAAACAAAAAAATGAATCAATTTTGATAAAAAAAATTAATCACAATAAAATAAGCAAAAAATAAAAATTTGACATTCAAAAAAAACATTTGAAAATAAAATACATGTCATGAGCAAAAACAGCATAATACTGTAGCTTAATAGAAATTATATATATATATATATATATATATATATACTGCACTGCCTTTCAAGTTTTGTTTGAATTTGATGTTTTTACTTTGAAATAACTGAGTTTTTTCTTATCAGTTTTGTTTATTAGGGTTGTACATGTATGTTCCATGTAATGTTGTTAAATGAATGTTTGAATGAGTTTAATGTTTAATATTTAAAAGCTGCTTGTGATGGGCTTTGGTTCATCATCATCATGTGACTTTCTCATGACCGCCTGCATTTGGTGTTTATCAGTGTATTTTAAAGCTACAAAACAGATTTCAGTGCTTTAATAGGTTGGTATATTAACATTATATCAGTTCATCAAATTACGGTATCTAACTGTAAATTTAACTTAAGACCGTAAAACCTAAAATGTTGTTGCCTGTGTTTTTTTTCGGTCGAATTTCTGCAACCATAGCAACCATTGTTTTCATCAATAATTCCTTTTATTCTCTTGTTTTTGTATTTTAGAATTTTATTTATTAATTTTCTCATTCGCTTATCTCTCATGTACATTGATCCCAGCATTTGTCAGTATATGATTATCAAACAGGAACTTTAATCATTACCAAGTTGTATGTCGACTTGAAGTGCCTTTCTGGTGTGCTTTTAAAGAAAGAACTATTCTGACTTGAGTGAATGGGGCGGGGCTTAGTGCTGTCAGTCAAACCTGCAGCCAGTCATAGCTCGCTGAACCCAAGCTGACATCATCACTGAAGATAACGGGAACGAGCGCGGCGGTTAATAGCGAGCAGAAGCAGTACTATCAGCTCCCGCAGGTCGTAGCATCTGTCGCCGAGGGTTCTTCTCTCTGATAGTAAATTGGTCATTTAGGAGCCAGCTGGAATCTGGCCGCTGCATGCTGAGAGTCCACCTTCCTGCTGCTGGCCGAGAGCCATGTCCAGCGAGAGGCCGCCGAAGCACGCTGGGCACATATGGCCCCTGTGCCAGATCCGTCCCGACACCAGAGGAGCCTCGCATTGTGTTTCTGAGCTCGCTGAGGCCCCACACTTCAGGAAATACAGACACAACAGAACCATTCACGACCCTGAAGAGTCTTTTACCTGAGCGGGTGGGTTTTCGTGATTACAGCACACCAAATATGACTCCCATCCCATGCCATTATATATATATATATATATATATTACAGAAAACATACTAACCTCTACTAGTTTGAGCAGTTCATGCAACAGGCCTCAGCTGTTGTTTTTTTTCTCAATAATAATAATAATTTCACGAGTTCGTACTTACCAATAATTAATCAAATTTAAAGCGTGTTTGGCGTGGTGTCCAGAGAGAGGGCTCAGAGCTCGGCGGACTCCCGAGCCCTAGGGTTATTAACCCTACTGGCCTCAAGGAGCAAAGCGGCTCACCGCCTGGCCCGAACCCCGCAAGCTCCCCTCGGGGAAAGATGAACGAATGGCGGAGTAGGGGTGGAGGAAGGATGCTAAGAACGAGATGAACAGTAAGTGTGTGATATCTTATCAGGTCCCGCCGTCCTGCTGAAATTATCTTCCGTCTGCAGCTGTTGAGGAAAACAGTGCGCTGCTCCTTTATTTATTTTTTTATTTCGTGGCCTATTAACGGTTTTGGTGCCTAACCGCTCATTAGTGCGCGTCTCAAGGACGGTGTGATATTCTCCTGACTTTCCCTGCAGCACGCTTGATAAAAATGGACATTTTTCTATCTCTGGAAAAGCAATCGAACGGAGGGAGACTATTAAGGCTCCTGGGTTTTCTCCGCGCGGGGATTTGTCGTTTCGCCCCTGTCGAGACCCGGACGCCGATGGAATTCCAATTTATAAGCTTGCCTCCCTCCAGAAACATGGCAGCTGACACGGTACATTCCTGGGAGCCGGTGACGGAGGCCTGACAGATTCAGAGGAGCGCTTCCGTGTCTGTCAGCTCACTTCAGTCTCCCCAGACTATGATCTCCAGACGCCCGCGAGAGGCCCGACATGACAGAAGATCTGCTGGAAACCCGGAGTACACCGATCACTGAGCACGACTCAATTCACCAGCTAAAGGTCCCTGCGGGATCTCATCCGTCTGATGAAGTAGAGACGGATCTAGATGTGGGAAAATCTGGGATGAGCTGCTAAAAGTTTGTAGCTGAATATACATCTCACTGTGATATCAATATTGACCATGTTTGGAATTTCAAATAAAGTAGAGATTTAGAGCCAGTCGTTTTTTTATGTGTGTGAAATCAAGGCAGCAAGAAACACAAATTAGCCTTATTCCTGTATTTAGTCTATTCATTTATCATTTTCTTTCATTCTGAAAATGTTTACATGTATCTGAATAAGGCATTATTCCAATATTAAATGCATTTATTATTACAGTCTGCCTCATATATACATTAGCAACAACTGCTTTAATAATTGTAAACTACGTGCAATTGTTACTTATGCTCTTCAGCAGTAGGTTATCAGGGGTTAATTATGTGTCATCTTTCTTTGCTAATACAGCACTGCATGTCTGTCTGTGCACTGCAGAGAAATCAATAGCTAATTTCTCTCCTTGATCACAGATACTGGAAGTTCGGGACAGACGTTCAGTCGTAGGTGAAGAACAGATTTACCAGCATGACACACGGACGCTGTGCCACATTCGTAAAAACAACTACATTCAAGCGAGGTCCAGATTCCCTCGCCGATGAATTGTATTGTGTGGAAAGCCGTGCAGAATACAGCAAGAAAATTTCAGGTTTACAACTATTGTACGGAAAAGATTGAGAATAATCATGTCAAAGCACAGTGCTTTGAAAAGGCAATCGACAAACTTCAAAAGCAATAAAATAGGATCCATTAAGAACCGAAATGTCTTTAAAGAAACTTCTACACTTCTCTCTGCGGGAACAAACAGTGAAAGTGGCCACATGTGAAGCCGTAACTTGCCGCATGTAGATTTCTGAAAGCTTTAATATATCACCTTCAGCGAAAAATGCTTTTATAACCCTTGTGTTTTGACCTGTAATGGTGCCTAATGGCTGTTTACCCAATGTTCTTTTAAATGGGTTTGATAGCCAGTTTCTGCAGATCCGGATCAACATCTGGATGCAGGACGACCTTCGAGGTTGCTTGGCAACAAGGTCACACCGGACCACAACTACCAGCCACTTTGGAAGCATCTCGATACGAGAAGAACCATTTCCAACGATAGCATGCAAGCGCTGAAATAACACGGTACCTGCGTGTCAGAAGAAGGTCTTTATTGATAACAGGGTTTGCCGCGAATAAATCTGATATTTACCATCCAAACATTTTAAGAGAGGTTGACCTGCTCATCAGAAAATCACACTGGTCAGATGATGGGAAAACAAAGATTCCAAAACCACACACGTATAAAAGACAGAGGAATGGGTTTCTGCTCTGGCTGAACCTGAAAAGACTGAAATGAAGCATAAAGTAGTAACAAGTGCCTATATTCTAATTCTCACGAGAAATCAGATTTTCCAATACATGCATGTGAATGTATTTGGTTGAACAGCAGTTTTGGTGGCTAAATAACTGATAAATAGCTCAACGGATAATGATTTGACTCGATCTTCTGCAAACTTCAATCAGTGCTGGGTAGTAACTGATTACATGTCTTCTGGATTATGTAATCAGATTCCAAAAATTAAAGTACTTAGAAATTAGGTTAGATTTTAAACTGATTCTTCCTAATTATCCTTTTTAGTCTTTACATATTTCCTTTTTTAAATAACCTACCACTTATATTCAATCCGTTTAGACATTGACACAAAGATGGCGTTTGACATCTATATTTATGAACTTAGATTAAAAGTAATCTAAAAGTAGTGATTATATTACCTAAAAGCGCAATGTTATGGATTGCATTACTAACTAAATGTTTTGTCATGTCATTTGGAATGAAGAACAGAATGCAAATAGTAAATAATCTACCCAGCACTGCCTTCAATGTTTTTTTTCTTGTTTTAATGAAGGCACAGATTTAGGTGTTTATTACGAGTATTTTTCATGACCGTCATGCCATGCATTCACTGTGAGGATAGCATTTCATCCATGTAGGCACAAGAGTATTTACATTAAAAAAGACATAGAAAAGTTAAACATCCAGCACCATAGACCAATGTCCTTGAGGAACGTGGAAAAAGTTCAGAAAGATGGTGCGCAGTGCAAGATCGCTTGATATAAAAATACAAAATTTAAGGTAGAGCCTGTGTTTTTTGTGTTTTTTTTTCCGAGGACTTTAAGCGCCAATCTACTTTGTCTCTGTAAGTATGTAGGACCTCAGAAAGTCGATTTGACCATTGGCTACGGTCATGGGGTCAGTTTTTTGACATCAGCTGTGTCCTCATGGGTGTCGCTGTCAGCGGTTACACTCGGCTGGGTCTCCTGGGTTTCGTTCGAACACGGCGACATGGAGTTGTTTGACGACCCGAAATGATGAGTGTCCACCAGAAGCAGCATGGGTGTTCCGCTCCTCTTAAAGGCCTCGCTCATGGTGATGTGCGCTTCCTCCGGCGTGACTCCCAGATCGGACGGCGACTTGCGCTTGATGCGCTCGTAGCTCTTGTCTTGATTCTCATGGAAGGTCTCGCTGTCTTGGAAGCGTCCGAACAGCCAGATGAAGAACCCACAGAGCACGAAGGCCGCCAGACTCGGGATGAAGGCCAGGCATTTGACGTCCAGACTGGCGCCCACGTAGCGGCTGTGAAGGAACATGTCCCTCTGGACGTATGTCCGGTTGGTGAGCGGGTCGATGTTGGTGGAGCGCCACTCCCAGGTTAGCGTGCTGCGGTTGAAGTCGCGCAGTGTCTCCGGATTCTCCACAGTGTAGATCTTCTCTCCTGGACCTACATATTGACCGTATTCATAAGGCTTGTAGAAAATCTGGTTCTTCCACATGTTGAGGTCCAGGATGAGGACCAGGAAGATGATTCCGTAATTAAACCATTTCCCTGAGGGAGGGGGAAAAGGAAAGATTACTGTGTGTTTGGAATTTATCCAAACAGTGTATTTCAGACATAGTTATAACACTTATAGCCACATCCTGGCAACTTCCAAAAACACCACAGTAACTGCATAACAACACCATGGCAACCTGGCGTTTAATCAGAAAACCTAAACTAATGTAAATCAACAACCCGGCAAATATCCAGAACACCATACTGCATGGCAACACCCTGACATTTACTCAAATCACCGCAGCAACTGCATAGAAACACCATGGCAACTGCATGGCAACACTCTGGAAACTCTTCAAAACACCACAGCAAATGCATAGCAACAACCTGGCAGCTACCCAAAACATTCTAGCAACTAAACAACAACTTTTTGGCATTTGATCAAAACCCCATAGCAACGTCCTGGTAACAAATGTCCATAGCAACCCCTTAACAGCTACATAACAACATTCTGCCAACTACCCAGAAAACCTTAACAATATCATAGTAACATACTCAAAACAGTTTAGCAACTTTTATATAGCAACATCCTGGCAAGTACCTAAGTACCACAGCAGCTGCATAGCAACGTCCTCATTACCCACAACACCACACTAACTGCATAGAAACCCCCTGGCAACCCAAAAACACCACAGTGTCCAGGCATTTAATAAAAAGCAATGAGCTAGACAATACCCATAACATCCTTGTAATTAGGTAATTATGATTTTTAATTACAATCATCACAATTTACATTGAATGATGTTTTTACGGTTGCTTGATGCTAGCGTATGCCATATTTTTAAATGAATATATAAACAAGGTAAAACAACTGAAAAATCACTGACTTTTATATTCAGATAGATTTTGAACAATTAATTGCTGCTTTGAGTGATTATATATTTGTGGCATCCATACCTGTTATTAAAAATGTGATTAATTGTGCCGCCCTATTGGCAAATGCATAGCAACACCCTGGCAACCACCGAAAACAGCAACTCCACAGCAACCATTAAACCACTTCTCTGACACAGAAAAAAAGAAGAACAGGATGTTGGGAATTGATCCCAGAGTATCTGCAAGTCAGACGGCTGCTTGGGAAAGTCAAATAATTGAGTTGGGAGTCACTTTCTAATGGCTTTCGTTGTTAGTGCACTCATGCGGGGTTACTCTCAAGCGCTAAATCACCGCACCAAACAATAAGGTTAAAGACTTTTATGAACGCTTGAGCAGGAAGGCCATTTCCCGAGCCTCTGGGGAGCGATCATCTATCCCCAAGACGGCCATCAGGAGCCTCGCTACAGTGAGCAAAACACAGCGAGATGGAAAAAGAGAAACCGAAGCAATTCACTCACACACTTCCGTCAGATTTACTGACCCCATTATATAAACGCACGTTTACAGATGAGCAAGTACTAATTAGTATGCATTACCAACGCTGCCTTCAAACACATTATTATGAAGAGATGTATCTAACGAGCTAATATTCTGACAGCGGGTCCCTTCGGGAAAGGAATTAATTCATCCGTCCTGTCCCAAACGACAGTTTAGAGCACTACCGCTTGATTCACCGGCATAATCGTGCTCATGGTGTATTTGCTCTACTTAAAGCACAAGTGTGCGTATGTACCCGTGATGTGGATGTGGTACTCTTCCTTAAAGACGCGCTTGCAGACGGGCAGTTTGATCTTCAGCTGCGTGGTGGAAAGACCCGGGAGGTTCATGTCCAGATCGCCCATGAAGTGAGGAAACTCCCAGTCCTGGAAGAGGAAGATCCAATAAACACGTGTAGGTTAGTAAACCCTTCAGGAGTTAGAGTATGACATCAACGCACACTTCAGAGGGTGGGAGGAAGTGTGTCTGAAGGGCGAACCTATTTATTTGAAGAATACATCAAATGAAGTACAGTACAGGAAGTACAACAGATGTTTCAGAAACTTTTGTGTGAACAAAGCCAAGCATTAATATTACTGCATTTGAAATGTAGAATCCACAACCTAGCAACTTCATAGCAACACATAAAATAACTATAATTAGTAAATAACTGTGTCCAGGCACAAAAAAACCCTAGCAACTGCATAGCAACTGAATCAAAATACCTAATCAGCTCTGTATGGCAACATCCTGACAACTACCCAAAACACCTTATCAACTGTGTGTGTGTGTGTGTGTGTGTGTTTGTGCATGCAGCGTTTGCGTGTGTGTGTGTGTGTGTGTGTGTGTGTGTGTTCAGACGTCTGGCTCATGTCTGACGGTCTCTTTTGTTCTTTTGTCTCTGACATTTCTAAGAGATCAGAAATGAATTGTGAGGCATCTAAAGTTTGCGCCAAGAGCCCAGCGTCAGCGAACATCAGCCGCAGCTCTCCTCTCGACAACAGTCAGAGCCAAATCAGTGACACTTTGATAAAGCATAAGAGGATCTGAGCGGCCCGCAGCTCCAGGACAAACGCAGAAACAAACCAAATTAAGCAGCAGAGATACAGAATAATGTCGCTTCTTGGCGATTAGGCCTCGTGTTTACAAAACAGAGAGTCTGTGATTTCTATGTGACTTGGCGGAGAGTTAACGAGGATCGGCGTAATTACAGCGCAGCTCATCGTTTCGCCTCATTGGCGTCCATGATAACTGTGTTACACAAAATGAAGCTTAAATTACGTGGCGTGAAACCAATGGAAGAGGTTGAAATGAAAGAGATTGTAAATCCCGCCGGCTCGCGGCCGTTCTGGGTCTCTGAGTTAATTAGCCACTGAATAAAATATCAGGCACGTCACAGAGATTAACCGTTACATGGAGCGATGCGGACAAAAGTGAGGTGAAACATCTAGTGTGTGGAGATGAGGAGATGAAGAGATAGAGACTGAGGGAATAATTACAATCAGACAGAGGATGTCAACATATTTGAGTCAACACAGGTAAGTGATTGAGACACTGTAATCAGACGCAGACAGACTGTGATTTCAGCGAGGCTTCTGATTGGTCGAGAGAAGCTGGAGGAAAAACAACGCAACGGCAGACGTGATGGATGGTAAAGGCAAGGTTTACACCTCTGAAAGAATATTATAAAGTTCAAATAAACTGTTTCTGAGATGGTTCAAAAGTAGATAATCAATATAATGAAAAAAAAAAAAAAATTAAAAAAAAAATAAATAAAAAAAATAAAAAAAATAAAAAATAAATAAATAAAAAATAAATAAAATAAAATAAAATACCTCTAGGGAAGACATACATTAATGTTAAAATAAACTAATAAATAAATAAAACAATGTGAGATGTGATATTAAAAAATAAAAAAAATTCAACACTGAAATTTGAAGTAAATAAACAAGCAAAGCGACATTAGAAATTACGTTGAAAGGTAAAACTTCAGGACAAACACCCATCTGAAAAGAAGAAAACGTGAACATTTTAAAAAGGAAACAATGACCTTTACTTTTTATCTCATAAATGCATTCAAGTTGGATTTAAAGGGAAATGAAGACAGGTTCTCATGAGAATGACCCACTTTAAGAAGCTCCAGACATCAGATGAACCTGCGATTGTGTGTGTGTGTGTGAGGTTATTACAGGACGAACAGCGAGAGGAGCTGTTGAGCTCATATTAGCATATTCATGAGACAGTGACACACTCCATTGTGATTTGCTGCCTGCGGCGATGTGGAGGGCATTAAACAAGAATCAGTCAAGAGCGGACACACACACACACACACACAGAGTCACTGAAGGAGCGTCAGGTGAGCTCGTGTTTGTACCTGCATGACGATGAGGAGGTCAAAGACCAGGATGAAGGAGGCCAGGAACGCTCTTGAGACCTCGTCACTCGGCAGAAAACCCCGGTTCAGGTTATCCCAGCTGATCCAGTCTGTACTGATGACCAGAACCACCACAGAGGTCAGCGAGATCAGCACTGTCCTAAAACACACACACACACACACAAGTCTGAGAGGCGTCTCTTCTAAACAAAATTCTGAAATATTATTACTATTTAAATGAGCTGTTTTCTGTGTGAATATGTGTTATAGTGTAATTTATTTCTGCGACGAGCAGCTGCATTTTCTGCATCATTGCTCCAGTCTTCATCTGCTCAGAAAACATTTCTGATTATTATCAGTGCCGAAAACAGTCGTGCTGCACAATATTTCTGTAGAAACCGTGATGCATTTCATTTTTCAGGATTTACAGAGGAATAGAAATAACAGTGTTTATTAGAAACAGAAATCAGAAGAAAAAAAGAAAGACTAAATACAATTTATTCAAGTTAATTGAATAAATAAAATAAAAAGTGACTGTTAAAATATCATTAAAATAAAAAAATAAAAAATATCCAAAGCAAAAATGCATTTTAAACCAAAACAATTAAACAAGACATTAGCTTTGTCACAGGAATACATTACATTTGAAAACATATTCAAATTGAAAACAGTTATTTTAAACGATGATAACATTGGACAATTACGCTGCTTTAGCTATATTTTGGATCAGATAAATGCAGAAGAGGCTTCTCTCAGCAGATTAACACTGGTGATTACTCCAGAGCGTGTCAGTCGTCTGCAGATGAAGCAGATCTCTCTGTCGTTCACTAATAGATGGAGCCGCCGGCAGAGAGAGCTTTAATAAAGAACCAGTGCGTATGAAACATATCGCCTAATGCACTTCTGATGGATTCACTGAATAATACAGACAGCAGATCAGCTGTGAGCTCATTCATCAGACCTGATCCTGAGTCAGTGCTGCTTCACAAAAACACTGACAATACCTCTTCATTAGTGTTTTTGACTTACTGCACCATTTTCAACCTGTTTATACTTCAGCTCTGTCAGAGCAGTAAAACTAAATACACTCGCAATAAATAAAACAAGTTTAAAGTACTGCATGTATGTCTTTTTTAAATATTATATATTTCATTATAAAAATGCAATAAAATAACCTTTAATACGCGTAAAATTTACTAAATTCTATTTACTGACAATGCAATATACATATACACATATATATACAGTATATGCTTTTTTTATTATTTTTTATTAAGCACTTTTATACTTTTGTACTTTATATAAAGAAGCAAAATTACCAACTGCATATAGATATATATTTGATATGCATTTTTGAAAATTTTCAAAATTAATTTTTGCCAACTTCCACTAGATTTGATTTTGAATTAAAGACATAACATTAACATAATAGGAAAGTGAGTGGCAAAAACTAATTACATTTGAATGTTTTTTTATGTGTTTATTCTTTACAATAATTCTACAAAAAGTTAATTTTTTAAATAATATTGCTCATTTCATAAAGCTGTCATGTGATTGATTTCTAAACAAAACTCATTTTCATTTGCAGTTAAAATTACATCTTGTAAATTAATCATTTTAATGATTAAAAATGCATTAAAAAATGTAAAATATAGCTAATATGCATTATTTAAATAATGCATATAAAAAATTCCAATACAAAATGTATGGCAAATTAAACATTCTATGAATAATAAAACAAACAAACTATATTAATATAATATTAATTTAAACTACTGGAATATTTTAATGAGTTTTTAATTAGTATTTTTTGTCTTTGGCATATTTTTCCATGTTTCACTTCACGTTTTAGCTCTTAATGAAGTGCATTAATCTTGTTTCATGGATTGTCAATGTATTTTTGGAGCTGTGTGTGTAGTTGTAGAGAATATCCACACATGTGTAACAGTACATATGAAGTCACAGACAAACATTGCAAACGTGTTGATTGTTTTCTCTCTCCCACAAACACAACATTCACGAGTCTGCGCTTCCGCACAATGCTAATAAGCATGTTCGGCGGACCCTGAGCCCTAATGGCATGAACCCTAGCTAGGGTAGGGGACCGGCTCGAACCCTGCATGTCCCCCCTAGGAAGGCGCGAGACGAGGTGGAGAAGGGAAGGAGGATTGGCTATTGATTATTGGAACTCGCTCCTTCCGAAACTTAGTTTAACAACATCACCAACCTTCTCCAATCCTTCAAGAAACCCGTGCGCTCACGTGTCGTGCTGCTATGCTGCAGTGAATATGGTGCAAAACACATTCCCACACCTGCATCACAAATGTATCTCATCGCAAGAATTCACATACTGATTTGCGGATGTACAACATTCATTCGTGACTTCACATTTTTGCACCATATTCACTCCAGCACAGCAGCACAACACGTAAGCGCTCCAGCAATGAAGGACTGCAGAATGTGTAACCGTTGTGTTTGTGAAGAGAGAGAAAACAATCTACGTGTATGCAACTTTTGTCTGTGACTTCAAATGTACTGTTACACGTGTGTGGATATCCTCTACAACTACACATTCTGCTGACACATGCGCTCCAAAAATACCTCCATAGTTTTTACTGAAGAAACGCAGATATAGTGAGAATGAATGAAGTCAGCTTTAGTAAGCGACTGTGATGTGCGTCGGGGTCAGAGGTCACGTTGTTGAGTGTGTTTTCAGGGTCAAAGTGTGTGTTCGATCACATTAGCGCGGCAAACGCAGCGGCACTGATTGATTTTCTGCTGCGTGAGTCTTTAATTAAACATGCTGATAATGGAAACAAGCATTAAAAATAACATTATTAACTCACACACGGACATTTCCAGACCATTCAACCCACAAGAACAGCAAACACACACTCAGATCTCATTCCTGATGTAAGAGAGCTACAATTACAACCGACTAACACCCTTTGGCATACTTGGATTTATCAGTATTATTTCACACACACCGCCTCATAAGAATAGTAAAGCAATATTCCAGTCAATTATGGGGCAAAATCACCTTGACTCACATCTCGGTTCATGTTAACATTGACCAGAGGCTTCAAAATCACGCATGATTCATCAAACCTCTGCTGTTTGAGCTGAAATCCTCCTTTTGTGAGCAGGACTGATCTTTTGGGTGAATAAACCTACATTCAACGTGCTTTAATAAGATTATTTATTCATCCTTATCATGTTTGTCTTGTAGTGATTCATCAGTGCACGCATTTGTTCACTGTTCAGATTAAACACTGTGAATAATACAATTATTAACAAACTGCATACATATAAGAATTATTACAATTCACAAATAATTAAAATTAAACAAATAATTAAAAACTAAAATGATTCAATATTAAATAACTGCATATTACAAACAGCTAATTATTTACTATTGGAAATTAACATTATATTAATTATAATTATTATTAAATGCATTATAATTCTAAAATAGAATAATTACACAATATAGTATTTTTATGATAATACTATTAATTATTACATATTAATAATTGTTATAATAAATCTAAAATGATAATTATCTAATTACAAAAATAATTGAAATTAAATGTAAAATGTTAAAAAATAGCAAAAATTACATTGTTTTTTGTTGTTGTTGTTGTTTGTTTTTTTACCTTAAAGCTGCAATTCATACATTTTTGGTTAAAAATGAAAAAAATAAATAAATACACAGTTTGAAATGTGCTTCTGACTACAGATAATGTTTTTCTTTCCCTCAGTTGGTCAGAACAAACGTGGCAGACGTGTTTGTAACACACAAAGCCTCTGTGGCTCTCACCGGAGTATTAACCTCCCGAACTTCATTTCCCACAATGCCCCGTACCGAAGACTTATAGGACCCCGTCCTATCAGTACCATACCTGCCTCGACCTCTGCCCGATCATCGTGTGTAATAAAAAGTGGTACAGAAAGTTTTTTATGTTTTTAGCATTCTCCCAAAATAGTGTCCTGTTTATAAATATATATAACACATACTGGCCAAGCTCGGTATTCCACTAGAATTTCCACCCTATTAACTTTACAGTCTATAAAAACCTAACAGGGTGGAACATTTTTGAGATAAATTAGCATTCGTTTTTTCAGTGATCAACATTTAGCTCTCTAACCTTCTACAGATGAACACAACTTTTATAACTATGTCTGATATGTTTTTATTGGACCAACATTCTCCATAATATAGCCTAACAGGGTGGAACTTGAAGAGTGGGACACAAAAACTCCTAAAAGGTTTAATTGAGAGGTGATATTTACCTGCATTTGTACAGTTAAACTCTAGCTGATAAAATAAACAATATCACTTGTTGAAAATGATCTCATACATCCTAACAGGGAGGAAAATGAGTTTAGGGGCATGGTAAATGAAGAAAATTGTACAAAAATAGTCTAGTTCATAACATCATTTAAAAATACTTAAAAGGTTTTTATCATTTCATGGTTAATATTTCTAGTGGAAGTTGATTACTTTGCACTGAGAACATGATCAATTCAACGCATATATTAATTAAAAGGGTCTGAAAAAAACTAAATAATATTTTTAATATCCATTATCTCTGTTTAAGTGATCAATTAGACCTCAAATAAATTTCATTTCAGCAATTTCTAATAAATATGTGACGATGTTAGTAAATCACAGAGAGAAAAGTCAACAGGAATGACCCGTATATACATATTAATAAACTTACCAACTGCAACCTCAAAAATCTGGTGCTAAATTTGTTATTTTGAAACTTCATTTAATCATTTCAATTAATTCTTTGTAATGTTGCTGCTTAATAATTAGCTTAAAAATTCCAAAACAGCGTGACGGGCGTGAACGTTCCTGCAGCTGATTTCCTGACAACGTGCAGACATGAGACACCTCATTTACATATCGACCAATATACCAAGCACAACGCAAATAAGCATCGACTTATGATACAGGTGAGACGCGTTTTTGGCACAAATACCTGTAATTGGCATTAGTATATCATGTTGCGTAATTCCTCTTAATTCTATCCTCCCAAACATTTTGTGTCTGAAAGGGAAACTTCTACAAATCCATATAATGGTCAGACACAAACATAACCGTGTTCATGCCTAATTCTTCGCTAAATCCCTACAGTTCTGAGACTGAACTGGATACAGCATCGCTCTGGAGTCTGATTGGTCACATGATCATCTCACCAGAACAAAACAATGCGGTTGTGGCCCTGTCTCCATAAGTTCCTGGCGCCCCGGCCCCAGTCTGGATAATGAGTGTCCTGCAGCATCATGTCCGTTACCTTGGAAACAAACAAACAAACACTCTATATTGACTTTCACAGTGACTGAGCTCAAATTCATAAAGAATATAACATTTAAAATATGTATAACATCAAGGTACGCTCTTTAAAATAATGTTGGGTTCCAACAAAACCCTTCAGTCAAAGAGTCATCTCTTTCGTACCTTTTATAATCTGAGGGACCTTCTCTCACTTTGAAAGGTTCTTTAGATCTTAAAGGTTCTTTAAGGAAGCAATTAGTGTAAAAAGGTTCTTCTGTGGCATCTTGAAGCACTTTAAGAGTGTACACAATGACTCAGGTCTGTGTTTGTCAAGTGCACTAGATATGTGCCCTATGAAGTGTGCAGACTGCTCAGGGATCCGTCTAAGGTCACCCTGATGATGATCTGATCTTCTCAGGAGAAAGCCGTGAGGAGAGAACTGAAATAAATCCGTGCAGATGAAGGACTGAATTAATGTCATGCAGAAGCCGTCTCGATTCAGCACTTTTAGACGCTCCTTCGCCCTTCCTCTCGCTCTTCATCCCTCGCTTTTCTCCTTCTCTCCTCTCCTCTGAACACAGGAATACTAATGCACCGAACACACACACACACGCGCACGCGTTGATCTGAAGTACACCTGCGCTGGCGTGTGTCAGCGAGAAACACACTTTGATGTCAGGTGTTTGTTTGCTGCGTGTCCTTCAGTGAACTTGGGAAAACCTCTTTTCAGAGTCGACGAGCGCTTTATTCACACGACTGTCAGCGTCAAGAATGCTGTTTACAAACAGATCCGCTGAAGTAAACACACACTGTCAATCAGTCTGAGTGACAGCTGTCAGTCTGACCGCCCAGATCTTTCAATAATCCACAGTTCACGATGCATTGAAGGTCAACACGGGATCAAAAGATAAATTAATAAACGTAATAAATAACAATAATTAAAAAAAAAAAAATTAGAAATGTATTATAATGACTTTTTTATAATTTAATCAATTATTAGCTTTTATTTAACTATTAAAAGGTATAAATGTCTGTCTCCGTAAATGACAAAAGACTGAATATCACATCACATATAAGGGCAAAATATGATTACTTTAAATGATGTGTAAAACTACTACGAACGGGCTGAAGCTGCTGCATGATGACGCAGTGCGACGTTAATCGCTTCCAGTGTGACTGAACTTTCATCATGTTTTTCCAATATGACTAGTTTGACTGGCTGGAAAACAGTTGCACCTGTAAGGAATATAGTATTATTATTTCTGCGCTGGCGATCTCTAATGTCACATTCTCTCCGCTGCCTTCGGCAACCACAGTCAATTACCAACAAATAATTACAGAAACACTTGAGAGGCTCGTCAGACGCGGGGAAGGTTCGTCAAGGTCAAGATTTCTCATAAAACAATTTCATGCCGCTTTAAAGTTGTCACAATCCAGCACATTTACTTTAATCCACACTCTTGCTGGTATTTAGGAAACATTCATCAGTGAACGTGATTCTAGATGACTTTTATTAGCTTTGAAATGCATAAAAGAACTCATTTTATCATGCAAACATTAAAATACCATTTATTTACTTTTTAATGTGTTAAATAATGACAGTATTTCATTAAAAAGTGTGTGTGTATATATATATATATACACACATTTAATTAGACACATAGATTAATGTGACCTATTGGACATTTCAGTTTTGATTTATTTATTTATGTAGTTTTTCATTTTGCCTGTGTTAATGGTTACTGCATCGATTTTGGCTCAGCTGTGTATTTTTATTGAAACTTTACTATTGAATCTATTTTACACTAGGTCATTGAAACCCATCAAAACTGCTATTTATAATCTCAGTGCCGTTTTACTGTAAAATCATGCAACTTTTGTTAATAAGCTTTTATTTTATTGGCAAGGTTTCAAAGTTAATTTTAAAAACTTTTTTCCCATGGTGCCATTTTTTTCAGGTTTGGTGTATAATATACTTGCTTTATACCTGTTGTCTGCTTCTGCATATTAAAGTGTCAATCTGATAATGGATAAATGGCGTGGATGTCAGAGTGTGTTGTGTGTGAGTGTCGTAAAACACTGTGTGTGTGTGTGTGGTATAGTAATACTTGAGAGAGACAAACTCTACTGTAAATCACAAATCAATCACCGTGTGCTCCAGTTTTGCTATTTAAAATAGCATCCAAACAAAATCTTCTTTCAGTTTTTTGACATGGATATTTTTGTCCACTACGGACCTATAACTTTTTTTATTGACGCACAAGAGTTAAACAGGTTCTGGTTGGAGTCTCACCATCCACGCGGTCACAAAATCTCCCATCCACGTTCCTACAGCAGCCATCTTCATGAAGCTCTCGTTCCTGATGCCCATGTACTCCGTCACCATGTGAGGCCTGCAGAGACACAGACGTGTGACACTCAGACACCACGCTTCTGCACACGTTTCAACATTTACCATGGGTTCACACATGTACTGTATATGATCATGTTTTATGCACATCACATCATGTTTGTCGTTTAATTGCCCGTTATGACACCATTTTTTAAAAAGCATGTTTGTTGAACCTGTACCATGGTAATAATATGTTTTTATATCATGATTGTTGAATATTTCTCATGTTGATACAATGCTTGGTAACACTTTATTTCAATAGAGTATTAGTAGAATGTCTGCTTAATATCTTCTATCACTTTATTTTGAGTCCACTATATACAGACTATTAGAAACTTATTAAACTAACCCTAAACCTACCCTAACAGTTACTCTAAAAGTTAGTGGACATGTACTTGACATGTAGTTTTTTTACATTTACTACAGTAATATCAAGTTGTTTTTGGAAGTGCATCAGTACTGCCTTGCTTTTACGAACATTTTATGAACATGTTAATGGCATGTTTTTGGGCATGTTCCATTGAATCATGTTTGTTGGACATGTCCTGTTGTAATAGCACAGTTGTTTTTTGGCCATGTCCCATGTTAAGAGACGCTGTGATCGGGTCTAATGTTTTGTGTCAGCGCTGATCTCGAGTTGTAACTTCTCCAGAAGCTTTTATCTGACCTGACATCTGCTGGATGGAGGTTTCCATCAGGACTCGCTAACATCATCAGCAACACTTCAGAGGCCTTTAAAATACATTCAGGGAACGAGCCGCTTCCAGAAAATGATCCAACACAAACAAAAACACAGCCAAGCGTTCACCCGTTGTGACAGCGAGCGAATGTAATCTCCTTTAGCAAGCTTTTATGCCGTCAGAAGTGTTTACAGGCCTTGAACAGGTACAAACTCGTTAATCTGCTTATGCACGTCTCTGTGTGGATTACAGACGGCGGGAAATGCAGAACAAGGCCAATTTCGTTGCGCACGAGAGTCAGAACGAGCGGATTGCCACCACCCAGGCTCTTTGGTCTCTGTGTTAGGAATAATAACACCATTATCCTGTAAATGAGCTTTCATCCTCATTAGCGCGTCCAATCGACGCAAATCTGTAAACCAAACGAACGCTTGACCCGCGTGAGACTGAATCTGTATTCCCGTCGTTAGAGCACATGTCCAGAGCTCGACTTCTCACCTTCCCCCTGCGCCGATAAAGCTGCTTTGATTAGAAGGAAGATGTATTGGCGCATTAAGTCGGTTGAAGGACTTCCGGCGCATTGTGGCTGCCGCTTCTTTGTCCGGTATTTGTGACCTGTTTTACATCGTTGTGATTGACATCGTCCACCCTGCTGATTTGGATTTCATCGTGTGGAATAACGTGGTGCTTTGTTCTACGGCTTGCCATCGTGCACGACTGCTGCTGTGGTGCTCCCGGTCTCGTGTGGTTGACTGGATCTAGCTTTTGCTTCGTGTACTTCTATGGTGCATGGAGTGTCGACATATCTGAAGATTGTTCATGTAGCCTGCTGGATCTATTGCTTTATCATGCACGTCTGCTTGCTAACTACTGCTATCTTCATTTGAACCCTGACTGGGCTCTGTGGTGAGCAGATTCTGCAGCACTTGGATCTCGACATGATAAGGTACTCTCTCTCTCTCTCTGAACTCCTCTGATTGAAACACGAACTGCCTCCTGAATTTTGCGTTCAAAGGACTTCACGGTCGCTTAAACTCCTTCGTCAGCCGAAGTATTGTCACAGAGGCTCCTGGCAGAGCTTTTATACAACTGGTGCAGGAGTCAACGTTTTATGTTCCCGATCTGTGCGTATCGGCACTAAAACTTGCTGTGGCATTTGTCCTACCAACTTATCTTATTCTCCCATAATTACTAGCTGTTTGGAGAAAGAGTGTTTTGACTCTTTGAACTTTGCGCATTTTATATGCCTGTTAACTAAATATAATAAGACTGCACTACTCCATGATATTACCCTGGCCAAAAAAATCGATTTTTTCTGTATTTGGCATCAGCATGATGACTTTTTAAATCTCAACCTGACTACTCCACCTGGTTATGGGTACATTGAGAGACCACGACTGGCCGGGAAAGGAGAAGGACCTGCTGTTATCTTTTAATCTGATATAACTGTGACTGAAATTGACACTCCTAGTGTAACATCACTTGAGTGTCTTACTTTCAGAGTTAATTCTGCCAGCCCTGTTCTCATTCTGTTTATTTATCGCCCACCCAAATCAAATCCACTGCTCATTGAAGAACTTACTGAACTCCTTGCATTGGTCAGTCCTGTTTGTTCTGCTATGATTCTCGTTGGTGACATTATTTGTCCATGTGGACAATCTAACTTGCTATCAGACTGCAAATTTCTTGGAGACACTTGATTTTTTAAACTTGATTCAGCTCGTTCATTTTCCTACCCGTAACAAGGGTCACATACTTGATCTGGTGTGTTCTTTGGTACTGACATCAAACAGCTAGATAGCCATGAGATTTGTATTAGTGAGCATAAGCTTCTTACTTTTAATATACCTACTTCTTCTACAAGATGTTCTTCTCAGAAGAGAGTAATCAGGTTTAGGAACCACAAGAGTATCGACCCTGATAATTTCTCAAGTTTGATTTCTGAGCATCAAACAAGTTGCAGTGTTGAGGATTATAATTCCATTTTATCATCTACTTTGGATGAACACTTAATATACGGTGAGGCCCTTAAGGTGGCAAGAGCTGATTACTTCTCTCACATTATTACCGATGATACTGTTAACCCAAACAATACTTTTAAGACTATTAACAATCTTTAAAGTCTAAAAATACTCCTATTTATTTTTCTGTTCAGCAGAGTAAAAAGTTTCGTAACCTATTTTGGGATGGAATAGAATCTATTGGTTCTCCACCTGGTTCTGTATTCTCTGAGGTCCTTCCACTTAGTATTCCTATGGGACTGTTCTCTACAATAATTACTGTCGACGATATTTTAAAATTCTCAACTACTTGTATCCTGGACCCTGTTCCAACTACTGTTTGTCGACGATCAGTCCTTTCATTTTAAATATTGTTAACACTTCTGTCATTAGTGGGATTGTTCCTTGTGAACTTAAGGTTGCAGTTATCACTCCAGTCCCTAAAAAGCCTTGATGTGAAACCTCTGATTTATCTAATTACAGGCTCATTTCAAATCTTCCTTTTCTGGCTAAAGTTTTGTCATGGCACAGTTACACTCTTATTTGACATTAAACAACCTTTTGGAGCCTTTTCAATCTGGGTTCAGGTCAGGGCACACTACTGAGACTGCCTGTTTGTGTTTTGTTGCACCTGAGTGCAGCGTTTGACACAGTATAGTAGACTAAAGAGTTGGCTTGGTATTTCTGGTACTGTGCTTGATTGGTTCAGATCTTACCTTTGTGTTGTTTTGGGAAATATGGTCCAATATGGTGTTCCTCAGGGTTCTGTTTTGGGGCCCATACTATTTAACATTTCTATGCTTCCACTGGGGCAAACCATCAGAAAACATGGTCTTGGTTGCCAATAAATAAATCTACATCTGTTCAAAGTCTGATGTAACAGTTAGTTCTCCAGTTCTATCTGAATGTTTGCAAGATATAAAAGTATGGCTGCATCACAACTTTTTAACATTAAATAGCTCTAAGACTGAGGTTCTTCTTATTGGTACACCAGCAGCCATCCATAAATGTAGGAGTTTTCATCTGGCACTGGATAATAGCTGTGTATTGCCATCTTTACAAGCTCACAATCTGGGTGTTATATTTGATGTTAATTTGACACTGGAGGCTCATATTAGGAGTGTTACCAAATCAGCATTTCACCATCTTAGAAATATTGCTAGGATTAGTCCTTTAATTTCTACACCTGTCACTGAAAGGCTTATCCATGCTTTTATCACCTCAACAATTGATTATTGCAATTCTCTTTATATTGGTCTACCAGCTACATTTTTGTATGTTGTACCTTTTATTGTTCTTTGTATTGCCGCTGCGCATTGGGTGTTAGAAAGGCCCATTATAAAAAATGAATTATTATTATTATTATTATTATTCAAGCGTCCCACGGTTGTGGAGGACGGCCAGCCACTGGGAGTCGTTCACCAAGGACACGGAGCTAATCGATAAAACAGGACCCATTCGATGCAGTCCAGCGCCTCAGAGGAACAGAGACCGGTGCAGGCCGCTTACAGTATTACACGCTCACACAGACATACACTCGCTCTCTGATTAGTGTCTCAGCTCTTCATTTATTTATCATGGCTGTAATTTTAATGCAGTGCTGCTGGAAGACCTAACGAAGAGAAACTAAGTCACAGCAGCAGCAGCACAAATGACACGCACATCACACACAAATCCACCAGTATGAACACTTACCATGTGAATGCATGTTTTTGAGCATGTACCAATAACTTACCACACCTTTGAACATATACCACTGAAATATTATGTTTTTTTTTTTTTATATTTACCATGGTAATTACAAGTTTTCTTAATTAATGCCATTTTTAATTTTTTCTCACAATAATACCACAGTTTTGAACATTTACTTTGGTATTTGTTTTTGATGGTACATGTTTTGAACACTTTCCACGCTATTACAATATTTTCGGACATGTGCAATAGTATTAAAATGTTTTTGTACACATACAATTAAAATACCACGTTATTCAAATATTTTGAATAATATTTACATTCACCATGATAATACCATGATTTTACACATTCCTAATGTTCATGTCATGTTTTTAGACACATAGCATTGAACAATCATGTTTTTGAACACCTATCATTGTATCACCGTTTTTGGACATATACCGCTGAAATATATTTTAAATGGTAATACCAAGTTTTTTTGATTAATGCAATGTTTTTTATTCACCACGGTAATTCTGAACATTTACTCTGGTATTACCAAGTTTTTAGAGATTTCCCATGTTTTTGGACACATACCACTGACATACGATGTTTTGTAAATATTTACCGTAGATATTTGGACATTACAATTGATTGATTTCGTATGTACCATTAAAATGCTATTTCCTCACGATAATGGCATGTTTTTTGAACGCATAATGTAATAACTTTAAGCAGATTGATTATTAATTCTAACCACACATTTCTAAAATAAAGAAGAGTTCAACAGCTTGCTTGTACACATGAGGTTTAACCAAACAGTTCCCAAGAGTCTCTTCTGTTAATTATAGCTCTACAGCAGCCCAGTTTATGAAAAATGAAACGCGCCGCAAAAAAAACAAACGAGGTCACATATGCTGCACGAGTTGATTTGAATCAACACCAGCAGCCGTCAGTGACGGAGACGAGCGGTCCTGATGAGGAGGAACATCAGGTGCAGCCCCTCGCTCCTGGAAGTCAGAGAGAGGCTCGTGACAGGATTACTGATGTGTCTGGATGTGTCGGTATTCCCGGGATGAGCGTGTCAGCCGTGAGAATTAATATGAATGATGCTCCCGCGCGACTGCTAATGAGTCCAGTCTCACAGAGAACGAAAAGTCCAGTCATGACGAATTCAGACTCCAGCGGCTGCTTACATTTTCCTCGAGCCTTTGGTGTGTTTTCAGGGCTGCAGACGGAAGCGTTCTGATTCTGCCGGCCGGCTCTCGGAGATGTTTGTGACATTCTCACCGGCTCCTGAGGCACAGCTGAATTTTAATTAGACACGTCTCAGGAAGCACAAATCTGAAATCCACCCTAAAACGCTTCCTTCAGCCTCATGGCACCGCACAGGACAGAATTACCATCAGGCCGAGCGATGGCCATCACATCCTACGAGAACCCATCTAGACCTCTTAAAGTCAGGATGAAGTGTAAACCCACCCTACATACTTTCTAAACACGTTACAAACCTCACTGTAAAATATTTACTGCATTTGTCTCATTTTTTGTATTTTTTATTTATCATGTTCATTGCATTTTAGAATCTATAATATCGTTTTTTGCTGATATTTTGTATTAGATTAATTTCTTTTAATCTTTTATAGTGACTTTAATGTGTTTTTGTTATATTTTTAGGTTTTTATATAGTATTTATTCATTTTTATTCATTGTTTACTTTTTATATTTCTATTTATTTTTCAGGACGTATTGAATGAAAAAGAGAAATGTAATTTTTATCAGTTTTTGTCTGTCTTGTATATGTACATGTGTATTTTGTGTAGCCCTATATGTCTCTGAAGTATTTATTTATTGTATCAATTAGTTTTAGTGTGTTTCATTTATTGAGTTACTTTAGCAAATAAAGATTAGGGCTGTCAAGCAATTAAAACATGTAATCTAATTAATTTCATGCTGTGACGATTAATTAATCAAATTAATCACAAATTAATTTTGGCAGAGAAATTACCCACAAAGGATGTTTGATTTTAATTAAACATAGCATAAATAATGATAATTAATGGATATGAAATGAATTGATATATACTAAAATAGATCGATAGAATGCTTAAAAAGAAATGAAAATGGACTATATTTCTGTTGCCAGGTCTGACCAGATTAATTCCTCTTTATTTTTTGTAAATGTTGCTCTCATTTAGGCCAGTTTCTGTCGGCAGTGTTAAAGCGGCACTGCAGCAATGGAGAAAGCCAGGAACAGAATAAAGCAAGCTGATTATTAAGAGGACTTAGTAGATGTTCCTCACACACAAATGCAAATGTAAATTATGCAGATTCTGCGGATCTCCTGAGGGAAACACATCCTGGACTGAAGGCACGATTTGCAGAAGTTTTCTAAGCGACAGTGAGTGTTAGATTAGACAGCTACTATTGCAGAAAACGCTTGATTTATGGCACCAGCAACTTGTAAAGCAGCACTTAACATGAGGATCATGTTGAGCGGTTAGTCTGGCTGCTGGTAACGTGCACACACACACACACACACACACTTAAACGACGTGTCACTTCCTGATGTACGATTCGGCCTATATGTGCATCTGTGAATCCCAGGGGAGTTTGCAGTTGTCATGGTAACAACGGAAGCGGCTCGTCTCCAGCTGGGTTGACCTGTGAGAGATCACTAGCTCCGCCCACACTTCAGCCCAGGCCCCACCCCCTGGCCTACATAGTCAAACTGCTTCCTTTCCCCGAATTGATTCTCTGCTTCACGGCTTCAAATTCATAAAAAACACTTGACCCAGTTTAAAGCATTTTGTTTACCCTAAAATAAACTCTGAAATCTGCTCACCCGTTGAGTGCCGTTGAGTTTTTTGAAGATGCACCATAGTATTACCATGTGTATGGACATTTACTATAGTTTTTTTGGGACATGCACTACTGAAACGTCATTACCATGTTTTTGGGACATGTCTCATAATGCTATCATGCTTTTTGAGCGCTTCTAATCTCAAGAACAAGCTGTTGGACACTCACCAGATTTGAGATGTTTTTATAGACATTGAATTAGAATGTTTCCCATGTTCACACCATGTTTTTGAACATTAACCATGGTTTTATGATGTTTTGTAGACCTGTATCATTAAAATACCATGTTTTTGAACATGTGGTACGGTATTACCATGTCCCATCCTAATATACATATTTTGAACTTTTCCTTTGTTCATTTCCATTTAATTGCCATGTTTTTGAAATTTGGAAATACCATGTTTGTTTGTTTTTTTACAATTACCAGGGTAATACTATGTTTTTGGATATGTACCAAACTATGAGGCTGTTTTTAGACATGTCCCATGGTAATACTGTGTGTTTTAAACATGTACCATGGTATAACACTGTTTTTGAACATGCACTATGATAATATTGTTATTTCTGAACATGTTTTTGTCCATGCACCATAGTATTAAGCTGTTTGTAGATCATTGCACTTTTTAGAAATGTCCCATGGTAATACCATGTTTCCTTTCTTTGCATATGCACCATAATATTACACTGTATTAGCTGTTGTTTGTTTTTTCAACATACCATTTTTACATGTGTACCATAGTATGACCATGTTTATTTTAGATATGTACCATGGCATATGGTTATGTAATTCATATAGTACAATGTTAAATATTCATTATGCTTACAGTTTTTTGTCGTGGAGCAAATAGACCAGTGAAGCTCCAGAAAAGACAAAACCTGTGAAAGTCTCCTTTAGATCAAATCACACATATTTATCAATATTAAATAACATGTCATGTGTCATTCTGACATATTAATATAACTCAGATTTACATAGTCTAATAATTGAATATGAAAAGCCGTTACCTAGACACTCATTTTTGATTTATCGCAACAATTATCTGGGAGCGCGACTGATTTATTAGGTTTGGTCTGAAACACAGGATATTGATTAAAATGAAATTTAATGTTCTTCTGCCGGGGAAACCATCCTGTCCTCTAACCTGTTCTTCATTTTGTGAAGGTCAAAGGTCGCGGTCATTGTATCCGGGAGCCCATGACCTTCAAATATGTGCCTCAAAATGAGATATTCTGTGTGCAGCGGGTCTATGGGGCAGATATTGATTATGTGGTGAGGTGTCAGCTCACAAACATCACCTTCAGGACCTCAAAATTTATCCGGGGAGCCAAACAGTGTGTGTGTGTGTGTGTGTGCTGTTTTCAATTACACACGACCGCAGCTCTGTTACAGCCCAGTTAGTCCGTCTACAAGTGCTGGATTGAAACAGAAACACATAAATATAGGCAGAGAAAACAGAAATGTACTTTTATACGCCAATGAATGCATCCAGCTTGTCTCTTTTCATAACGCTGAAGTCAGAATTTTGGGTTCATGAGCTGCTGTAGGTAAAACTGGAAGTAAAGGTTACAACTATTTGTGCCAATAGGACATTAAATACTAATTTGGATACTAAAACAACAGAAAAGGCTGCATTTTTACAGGTACACACTCAAATAAATACTTCATCAAACATAGTAAAATAGATGTATTAAAGGAAATGAGGGTAAGATTACAATAAAAATACACACCTGAGCCAAAATTTACGCAGCTGCCAATAACACAGGCAAACATGACTAAAACTGAAAAGGGCAAAAGGTCACACAAGGGCATTTACAGTAAAACTGGGATGACTGTTGCTGCAGTGCATTGTGGGACTGTCTGCACTGCTGCTTTGGAAATGATAGTGAGTGTGTGTCTGAGCGCGTGCAGCTGTGTCGATCAGACTGGCTCCTAATTGGCCGTGAGTAATGCGATCTGTATGCGCACTGCAGTCTTAATTAAATAACGCTGCTTAATTAGCTCATGATGTATGCCTCCGGCACCGACGAGTTAAAGTGGCTGAACGCTGACTCCACCCCCTCTCACAGCCCCGCCCACATCACACACTGAGCTGAGGACGAAAATCATCATCATCCTCCTCCTCTGTGTGTTGGGCTCTGAGTGCAGTGATGATGTCATCATTTTTTTGGTAAAGGCGAACATGATGTCATAAAGGAGCGATGATGTCATTTATAAAAATGCTGTTTCATTCGCAATGAAATCTGTCATACTATCAATGTTTTTATCACCTGCAGAGAGAGAATGTGACTGTTTATGATGTTCATTTCCATCACAAGCGCTTTGAGCAGCCGCCGGAGAGCTGTTCAGTGTGTGTGTGTGTGTGTGTGTGAAGGGGGAGGAAGCAGAACTGGTTGTTAGGACTAGGAGTGTGTGATGTGGGGGTTTGAGCGGGTGTTATTGTGTGTGTGTGTGTGTGAGTGTGTGTTGCAGAGAATAAAAGAATATCAATGAGAAAGATGAGAGGCAACAGACGCTGAGAGAGATTTTCTTTGTTTATGCAGATATACATACATTCACACATACAAAAGCATGAAGCATATATGCATTCATAAATAATCCATAATAAAAGAAAGTATACGTAAGCATATGAAATTATGTATTTTTGCATAAAAAAAATTACATCTAACTGAAAAGGATTGGCTTCACCTGTGTATTGACAGAAACTGTAAACAGGCTATTCTTTACAGTTTATGCCGTATTTCACCCAAAATGAAAGAGAAAATAGATCATATTTAGTACAAGTAGAATCAAGCCTGCTTCAGGAGCATTAAGACTCCGTCTCATCTCCAAATCTCATTACCATAACATGAAAAATGAAAAGGTAATGACAAACTTTACATTTATTTCTATTTTATTAAAACAATAAAGCTGAAGAACAAGTAGCCTGCTGTAGGCATGTGATCTGAGAGACAGCACTACAAAGATGAGAATATAAAAGAGTGACAGAATGTCATGAAATGAACACAAAACAACTTCCTTGTTCCTAAAATAGGCTTCATAATCATTTTTTTATATTATCATTATTATTTTGAATTGGCTTACATATAACATTTCAACACTGACACATACAAAACCGCAGGACTATCTGTATGCGTGTCGTGTTAATATTCACCACTGTTATCAAAAACTGATCTTCACTCAACCAAGATCAACTGAGGGACAGCTGCTGCAAACGTCTCCAGACACTACGGATCTTTTTCTAGCGTTAATCCGACATTTATTCTGAGAGTAAATCAGAGAGCGACAGTGAGAACATAATGACACGGGCATCAGCGCTGGCCTCTCCTCGCAGGTGTAAACCATCATTTCTCCTGACACACGCTCAAGAGCTGTACAACAGCGCCACCTATCCACCAACATCTCTGACCCTGCAGATACACTCAATCTCCTCAGGTCTTCTTATATCCAGTAAGAGCTCTTTTAGCGTAATCTCAGCATCAGACAGCTCTATGACATGCATTTTACTGACTATTAACTCTATAAAGCTGTCTCTGATTGATAGTTCAGAGTTTTTGATCCAGTAAAAGCTCTTTTAGTGTAATTGTACAAACGTCCAGCTTCTAATCATTCTGGTGTCAGATCTGGACTGATTTTGATCAAGAAGCGTCAGAATAACTTTGCTCATATCTCCAGATGAACTCTTACTGGACTGAAGCAGTTCAGCTTTACTTGATTCTCCATCCATCATTTTCTAGAAGAATCTGATCGTAAGGAGCTTTACTTTCACTGTTCCTCAGCGGAGCAATGATCTTCACAAACCTCCAAAACATCTCACATCCGCTGAGGAGCCTTTATTTCTTCAGCTCTCCGTCAGCACTGCATTATATGTTTGGATCATTGCCATCTCGTCTTACTGAGACATATTATTAGAGATACAGAGCAACGACTGATTTGTAGATCATTTAATGTAAGCATCTGCTCTACAAGATCTTAGTGATTTACATTACAAGCAGCATTTCATTATCTGCACAAACAGCATATTTTTATTCAGAGTTTCTAAAAGTTTTTCAAATAGGTTTAGAGATTTACAGAAGCTAAATGTTGCTTATTTTTAATATTTACTATTTGTTATAATCTTTAGTAAATTAATTTACATGCATTTACAAACAACACAAATAATGTAAATCAATGAGGGTTAAAATGAAGCTGAATTATTAAATATGATATTTCATATTATATATAGATATGTGTGTATAGTATTAAAACAATCAATCAATAACTTTTAATCATTAAAAATACTTACAAAATGTATTTATACTAAACTATAGTAAATAAATAAATAGGCTTTACAACATTTTTTGTTTTACATATTTACAAAAGCTACATTTTATAGCTTTAATACACAATATTTGTAATCATTTAAAATAAAACTTTCATATAAATATGAATCTTTTATGAAATCTTTCTGAGGTATTGCTAAACTAGTTGCTCTGAGACGTTTCAAGTCTTTATAACAGCAGCGACAGAAAGGTCTGAGAATAATGTCCATCTGCACTCTTCATATCTTTGTTCATCAAAGTTCTGATGATTCAATAAAACAACAAAGGTTTCTCGCGCTCACAAATGTATCAAACTAGTCTTTGATCAGTCCAAGCTGTGTTCTCACAAACATTCATTCTGATGGTCCTTTTATGGCGGGACAGCCACGCTCAGCACTGACCGCGTTTAACCTTGAGAAGAATCATGGCCACACGATCGCTCAACATTCAATCTCGCTGAAAAATGGTGCAGCCATTCTCCAAACAGTGCGGTGTGATGTAAAAGCATGGGTTGTGTGCTGCGCTCAACATTAGCTGGCGAATCCAACCGTAAGTGAGGCATCCATCTTATAGCGCAAAATTGAAAGCAGCGCCACGTTTTCAAACGGCCCACGGTTGACTGTCTGCACATCAGCTGATCTGAGATCATACGTCCTCAGATAATGTAAACGCTGATTCTCGGGTCAGTGCTTAAACACACTTAAAGCTTATAGGATTCATGCACGGCTGCTCAAATCAATCCCTCAGTAGCGAACAGAGAGCCATTCTTGTGCAGAATTACAGTGCAATGACATTTTTGAATAAAATCATACAAAAATGGTCTTACAAAAACATGTTGTACAAAAAGGATCATGAATCAAATTCAAACACACTCTCACTTAGCTAGCTGAATCATTCAGCGGTTCGGGACTCATTTACTCAATTACAACCTCAACCAATTATTGGGCAATTCCTAAAGTGCATAAAAGAATCACTAATTGAATTAAAGAGCCAGAAATCATTAAATTCCTTACAACTGCCATCCCTAATCAGACCTGGGAAGAGCGAATGAAAGAACAACTCTTTAAAGCTTCTGATTTAAGACATCTAGGTCTGAGGAATAATAAACAGGCTTGGGAATATTAGTGCAAAAATGTTTAAATCCAAATTTTGAGTAAAATCATACAAAGGAGTCTTTCTGTTGCATTTTTGATGGCTGATTCATTAATGATTTTGAATTATTCAAAAATCACAAATCAGTCGGTTATTATGCAGTCAGATTTATGAACAAACCGATCTCATAAGATTGTTCATTTATCACAATCACTCAAAAAGAATCATGGATCTGCCTCAAATACACTTAATCAGTCCGTTTGAATCAATCAGCGGTTCTGCATTCATTTATGGAAATGTACAAAGACAATAAATAAACATATTTATGTTGCATTTCTGCACACAACAATGGAATGTGATTCAATAAACCAAATCAATTGGTTGTTATGTAAGATGAGTTTTGAACAAATGAGTTGTTCAGTTCAACTGAATCACTCACAAAGCATCAGGATTCAGCCCCAAACACTCTCAGAGATTTGAATCAATCGGCGGTTCTAGACTCATTAACTATCATCTAATAGTTGCGACCAATTACTGGGACTTTCTAAAAAGTATAAAAGAACCATTAATGGAATTAAAGAGCCAGAAATCGTTAAACTCCTTACAACGGCCATCCCTAATGAGAGAAAGCCAGGAGGAAGGAATGAAGGAAACCTTTCTTACCCCATCCGTCCGCTCATGAGCAGAATGAGGTTATAGATGTGAGAGAAGATGAAGAGCGAGAGAATCGTGCTGAAAAACATGGTCATCCATGAGCCGTGGTCCTCACGGAACATCTTGAGACGCAGGAGACGACCTGAGACAGCAAAGAGAAAATTAAACAAGTAAGAGTAGTGCATTTGCTGCAATGACTGACACTAAACCAGATCATGAGCATATGTTTGTACATTTCAATATTACTTCTGCATTATTGTGCTTTTATTCATCCTTTGAGTGAGCTTTTATTGCTATAATCTATTACTGAGAAGTTGTTATGCATTTTAGAATTTTGAAAAATAAATAAATATAAACTGAAAATAATGAATAATGAAAATAATCTTTAATCACAATTATGAATCATTTTTATTGAATGTGTGCACTTTCACACAGGAGAGATAGTGGAGAGATAGTCTGTCACTCAAAGAGCCAAGGTTACAACGTAACCCCATGTTCTCTATCGTATCAAGACAATCTCTCCACCAGATTACATACGTATGGGACACTGCACGACACATCGGGAAGAGGAGGTGAATAACTTTATTAAATCAATTCGTACACCAATATATACTTATGTGGAACAAGAAAGAGCATTGAACAGATCACTGAGAACATGCACACCCAACCTAAATAAACTGACAGATGCTGTCATGGCAGCTGTCTTCCCCTGCTAGTCCTAGCACAGATTCAGAAAACGATGTACAAGCTGCCACATTTACCCTGTAGTATCGTGTAAAGATGGACGGAGTTGCCCATGAAGCTGCTGCACAAGGATCACCCAAGGCCACCCTCCTAAACAGAGCCCATGATGTGAAAACACTGCGTGTAGAGTGTGCATGAAGGTGGGAGGAAGCAGGCAATCCAGCGCCTTCATACGCCTGCCGTATTCTATCAACTATCCAGTGAGAGAGCCTAGCCTTTGACAGAGGGGCACACAAACATTCGGTCCGCACATCTAACTTGACTTGTGCGTCTAATGTACGTTTCTAATGTTCGCACAGGGCAAAGCAAGTGTGAAGTCTCTTCCTCTTGATCCACCCCCCTGGAAAGAACGGTGGAGTTGGATTAGGGTGGAGTATAACCCCTCCATCATCTGGTAGAAATCTACAGCAGTCTGCATGCACTGAAAACGGCAGTCACGTCACTAAAAATCCTTTTAGCTGACGTGATAGTTATTAGGAATGCAGTTTTCATTGACAGCCACTTCAAGTCTACTGAATCCAGGGGTTCAAATGGAGCCAAAACAAGAGCCCTGAGAACAGTATCCAAATCCCATGAAGGCAATGACTCAGACCTTCGTGCCTTAATATTTTGGACACCTATAAGAAATTGGCTTATCAGCCTTATGATCGCATTGGGCATAATTAATGTCTAACAGATCATCCATGTCCCATACGTATGTATTCTGGTGGAGAGATAGAGAACAACAAACAGAGAAAGAAGAGCCAACTGAAATGTCATTTTTTCTGTCAAATATTTATATATTTTGTTAGCTCCATGCCTTTTACCAAAACTGTTTTTGATTAGTTAGTTAACAGCAGTAACCTGACACACTTTGTGTTTGTATCGGCACGACCTTCACTGATCCAGACGTGATAATCATCACCTGGAAAGCTCCATTTAACTAATTCTCCCCACAGCCTGTAATTTCTGCTGATTAAAGCGTCTGTGCGCACGATGAGACGAGCTCCAGGTTCAACCAACCCGTCAGAACACGCCTTTCAGCATTTTCCTCAACAGCGATCGATCCTCAGCAGCGCTGTTTTGGTTTCATGAAGAGGCCGACATCATTACAACGGCGTTATTCATGACCTGCGAGGAAATTTCCATTATTTCCCTTCACCTGCGGGATCAGATGACAGTAGGGAACATCTTTCTTTGTCTCTGGCTCTCTTTCAGAGCGTGAGATTGATTCAGATGTCGGGAAAGCCGCTCTGAATGCTTAATCGCGCCCTTCAGCGTATGTCACGGAGGTGATTTCAGTCTTGCGAGTGGAGAGGAAGATTTCACGGCTTTCGAGGGTCTGTTTAAAGTGATTAAAGACGACTAAAGTTAAAGACGGTGTCAGTAGCACTTACACAGACCGGGCCTGATCATTACACACACGTTTAGCATTGTAACTGCGCTTCTGAAACCTACAGACTCTGTTTCTGCACCCTACTTAGGGAGCATCCGAACTGACTTTTGGAACACACTAAATAAGCAGCAACTCAGAGGAGATTTGATTCTTACTCAGTTATCTGTCTTGTTTTTCAGCACAAATATCTAAGCATTCATAAATCAGGAAACAATTACGGCAAAATAACATCAGATTTTTTTAAATTTTTTTATCAAAACTACATCAATTTAAGAAACATATCTGCCAATGGCATCAGAGAAAAAAAATTATACAAGTGCTGGCAAACGATTAATTGTGAATAATAAAATTAATGTTTTGTTTTACTTAATGTATGTGATTGTACTGTTTATTTATTATGTATATATTAAAACACACACATAGAGTTTATATTTTGAAGGTATTTATATGTATATGCATTTATATATTTATTTTCTTATATTTGATATTATATATAAACATAACTTATTATTATTATTAAATATACATGCATGTGTTTGTAATTTTATTTAATTTGCATTTTTTTTGTACAAACTAACTAAGTATTTTTGTCACATTTTTCAAAGAAATATCAGAAAACTCTTTAAGTATTCTTTATTCGAGATATATTTTTAAGGGGATAAATAACTATGACATAAAAAATTAAGTGATTTTGTAATGAACTAATATCTCCAAATGGGGTGAGAAAAACTTTCGCTTTTGAATTCAAATTATTTGTAATTAGTAAACACTCGCTACATTTTTCAAAGCATTTAAATCAGATACATTTACTTGTCAAGCAAAATAACATAAGGTTTTTGAGGTATAAAATCATGTTTTTTATTAACAAAAACAAATGTCTGCAAATGGGGTCAGAAAAATAAACTTCTTTTCCCTTTGAATTAAGTTTCTTTTTCTAACCCTATTGGAAGATCTGGTTTTAAACATAAACTCACATTATTTATTGATGTATTTTAGTGCTGTCAAAGATTAATGGCATCCAAAATAATACATTTTGTTTGCATAATATGTTTGTGTGTGCTCTGTATATTTTTATGTATATATAAATACATGTTTGTACTTAAGAAAAATGTTTTTTGCATATTAAATATATTTATATATAGTATATTATCATAAATGTAATTATATACATGGAAATACTTACATATGCATAATAAATATAAACACTACACACACATATTTTGTACACTAAAATTATTTAGGCACTAGTTATCTTTTTATTAGTATCTTTAATAAATTATTTATTTGAGTAGCATAACGATATAGTTTTGTTTTCTAAACAACAATTATGTTTATGAAGAATAAAGTTTATTTTTCTATCCCCATTGCATTGACAGATACTTGTTCTTGTTTTAATCAAAAACATACTAGTGCATCAAAAATAAGACTTAATATCATACATTTGCAAAAAGAGTATATTGATTAAAAAAAATCTCACAATAACGACAATTTTTATATCAACTACAAATTTGGAACATACTGTACATTATTGTGACATGAGCTTTAATTACATAGCTATTTTGGATTCAAAAATGTTTTATAAGACATAAAAACTAAATCTTTACAGTAAATTGTTATGTGGGAGAATTATAACTTGTGTTCTGTTGCAGTTACTCAATCATCTGTAATCAGGTTAATTGACGTCACCTGAAAGGAGTCATCTTAAACTCCAGGACCATTCTCTCTCTCTCTCTCTGGTCTGCAGTAGTAGTGCTGCTATCACCACAGTTCCTTCTTTTCTGTTTCTTTTTATAACTTAAACTCTTTTCAATTGGTACTTCAGTTTTGTGTTCTTAATGTTGCTCAGCTAGAGCCAGGGTTGTAACATGCCCGGTACACCTCAGAAGATCGATAGAGATCTGGAAATGTTAGGCAGGTATCCGGGTGTTTCTCATGTATTTTGTATTTAGGTTCAGCAACCATGCTAACTTTTTGAAAGGGAGTCAGAGGAGAGGTTTTCAGTGAGCCGGGTTAAAAAAAAAAAAAAGTTTGGTCACATTTGTGTTTGTTCGGTCCATGAGCCTTACTTTAGTGTGTTATCAGCTTTTGTATAATGTTC
>JAUCMU010000053.1:489697-510843 GCA_032275025.1 Enteromius treurensis
TTGAGACTCACAGTATGTTATGTCCATGTACTGAACTGTTATTATTCAACCATGCCAAGGTAAATTCAGTTTTCCATGCTATGGCACCTTTAAATAACTATGTTTCTTCTTAGTTTTTTACTTATCAGTTATGTTAATTAAGGTTGTATGTCACATGTAATGTTGTTAAATGAATGTTTATTTAGTGTTTTTGTGAATGACACTGAGCACCTTCTATATATGATCATATTTAAATGCTGCTTGTGATGGGCTTTGGTTCATTATATGACTCTCTCATCACCACCTGCATTTGGTGGTTATCAGTGTATTTCAAAACAGATACAAAACAGATTTGAGTCCATTAATAGGTTGGTATATTAACATTATATCATCTCGTGAAATTACTGTAAATGTAACTTAAAACCGTAAAACCTAAAATGTTATTACCGTATTGTTTACAGTCGAATTTCAGCAACCACAGCTGACATTTTTTACCTTTTTTTTTTTTTTTTTTCAATGTACAGACAAACATTTGCCTTTCTGAAATATGCTACTGTAAGTAAAGGTGCTTGCAGCTAACATAGCATAGCAATACTTAGCCTTTGTATAATTCTTCAAAGCTAACTCATCATGCTTTTTTTTTTTTTTTTTTTTGAATAGACCTTTTTTATACAGAAAAGTCTTCTTTTTCTTTTCTTTTTTGTGTGCAAATGACATAAAACCCAGCCCAGTTTAGTTGAAAACTTGGCTTTGCTTTTGGTGTGCACATACCATTAGGCTTTTGGGCTTTTGTCAGACTTGTAGACCAACTAAGCTAGGTTAAACCAGCTAAGACTCACAAAAACACCTGGCTTAAGCCGTTTTCCTTTAAGCAGGGTTGCAGTTTTCTTTTAAAAAAGCCCAAGGCAGGAAGCTCAGAAAAGTACTTTCCTATAGAGCAGGTACACATGTGACACAATCATGATTGAATCCCACGGCAGGTCATCTGTAAATGAACTCTTCTGTCCATCTCGAGAAAGCCAACAGAAACCCGGACAAACTGCAGTGTCACCTATTTACAGGAGTCTCACACCAGGCTCCGTCAAGCTCAGTTCATCCTTTTCTTGTCGTTTCTGTTTTCCTCCCATGCCAGTTTCTGCCTTGTGAAGATCTCCTTTACGGCTCAGGGTATGTCTTGTGAGTTGTTGCTATGGAGCTTGTTTGCGTTCTGCTGTAAGCTGCACACAGCCGTGATATTGATCCAATAGAACAATAACACACAACTTTTCTCTCTGTACTTCAGAGGTGCTTTATTAGGTGCAATGGTCTCCTTCAGCACAAGAGAGTATTAGAAAGGAACAAAAACGAAAGGAGCCATAACTCCAGAGTAGAGGTGACGCATGAGACGAAATGGATGAAAGAAGGTGGAAATTGGACAGGGGGAAAGACAGGAATATAGTGGCTATAAACTATGGAAATTATACCTGAGAATTTACGGTGCTCAATTGCTCTTATGCCCTCAAGGACTTTTAGCGGAAAATAGTGATGCAATAACGTTTTGGTTATTATCCATAATTATTTGGTTAATATCCATAAGCTGGTAATTATTTTCATAAAAAATGTCAAAAAGTGTCGAAAAAAAAAGGACAAACATTAAAATTCTACATTATTTTGTGTGTAAATATATTAAAAATATATATTTTTTTAACACACTTTTTTTTTATATCAAGGATTACTGAAAAAAATCACAAATATTAAGCAGCACAACTATTTTGAACAATGAAAATAAGAAATGTTTCCTAAGCAGCAAATCAGCGATAAGAAAGGAGCAATGGCTAAAAATATGAAACTATTCAAAAAGTAAATTATACATCGGATGCAGTCTTAGTGAACGTAAGAGATTTATGGTCTTCATTAACAAGCCATTTTTAATTTGTTGTTTATTAATAGTTAGAAAGGTTGTTTTTAAGTTTAGGGACTGGGTAGGATTAGGCATAAAGAATATGGTTATGCAGAACATGTGCTTTATGAACAGTAATAAATAACCGATATGTTAATAGGCATGCTAATAAGCAGCTAGTTAATGGTGAGTTCCTATATTAAAGTTACCAGATAAATAAATGTAAATAAAATTGTTCAAGTGAGCAGGCCCTTCTTATGTTCACTTTAAAAATAATTCACCCAATGTGTGGCGTGACTGTAGCAGTCAAGCTTTCAGTGGAATACAAGGAACTGTCGGAAAGTGATGAGACAAGTTTTGAATGATCAAGGCTAGTGGTGGGGGGGAGCGTTAGAGGCCGTGGAAACGGATCGCGGGCACTGCCTCGCTGTTTATGGCGAGCCCACAGGTGGTGGTTTATTTGAACGTACAAACAAACACATGTACACAAACACAAACAAGCCTACACAGCCTCCCTTGGCTTTCTTCTCAGTCATTACATGTCAGCGAACAGCCCTGGGGGAGACACTCACCTATTTCTATCAGCTCTCATTAGGAGCAGGGAGGACATGAAAGAGCAGCCGTTTCTTGCCATTGCCTCTTTATGACAGGAAGGAGGGACCCGACTCGAACTTCTCTGACAATACAGCACTGAAGGGGAGGAGAGGATATGTCCTCACTTTCATATTCTTTCACTCTTTCTTTCTAGCGTGATAGCTTTCGGCTGTATAAGCACTACAGTGGTGTATAATCTCCCTTGATTTACGGATGCTTGACTTTGAATGGAAATTGATGCCAAAGAGGCTGTGTGTTAGACACAAAGTTCTTAACTTTCCCAATCCAAAAAAACAGAAACTAAGTGATACTTGCTAAGGAAAATATCACTTTTACTACTGCTCAAATTTTGGGTTAGACATTTGAACACACTCCTTTGTGCTTTGGACCTGAAAAATACCTCAAACCATGCAATGCATGCTATTACAAAAATGTAAATTGTTAAGTAAAAAAAAAAGATTAGTGAGTTAGTTATATATTTTACCTAAATAAAATGTCAAAATTTCAGATTTTCTTTTTTTTTGTTTGTTTTTGAAAGAAGCCCTATATGCTCGCAATACATAATTTTGGTCAAAAATGCAGACAAAAATTTAAAACCGTGTTCAAAACAAAACAAAAATACTGTTTACGAAAGATGCCCCTTCTGCTAAAAAACAACAACAAAAAAACAGGAAATAGAGTAAAAGCAGTAAAACTGTCCAAAACTGACAAGTGGCTTTCAGTGTGGGGAAAAAATAAATACAGAGAGAAACTGTAGTAAGTCTGAGACAGATGAGGTCACACTCTCTAGAGTGCAAACAAGTAGCACAAAGATATCTACAAAGAGCACTTAAATAGCTGGAACTCTCTCTTTCTGCATATAGACTCATGTTTGGTTGTGCAAGGTCAAAGCAGTATGAAAGACAATCAGCAGCCAGCAGCATTAATGATGCACAGACAAGCAAACACATATCCCTCGCCATCTATCAACACTTCAGTGCAAGACACAATTATTCCTTCTGATTTGTGAAAAGTATTGCAGAGAGTGAGAATGAGTGCAACTGTGAAGCAACAAAATATGGCCAGTGTTTCAGCTCCGGGTGCCAAAACCTACACAGAAACTGAGCAATTCAGTTACTGTGGGAAGGGTTTTGTCCTGGACATAATAGAACACAGAGATACCTGCACTGCCCATAAAAACCGGCCCAGAGACAATTACTAGCAGGTCCGAGAGGGAACCTCTGGACTTTTTCCCATTTGTGAGATTGCAGTGCTACAGGTGAACACTCCACCATAATAAATCCCCCATAATCCCACAGAAGACTGATGTCAAGGCCAGAACAGGAATCAGGGCAAATCTGTTCTTTATTACTTTTCCAATACTTCAAGCCCCCTTAACCGAGAGTGGATCTCAAGTCAACACCATCCAATAGAACTCATCTTTACAAAAAGGGTCGGCGTAAAACCACTTGCCCCGTTGTGTTTTTTAATATGTGGAAACACAGAACAGGGTTCACAAAGGATTCATTTCGAAAGCCCTCTAAACAATCGCATTACACTTTCTTCCTACAGGGATCAATGCAATCCTGGCACTACAATATATAACAAAAAGATAGGAGGAGGAGACTTTGTCCTCATTAAACTCTAAATAGATAAATATATGGACAGGAGTTTTGGGAAATACGTTTAAAATTATACCTTCATACATCCACACCAGTAGGTGTCAGCGTAAAACCAAATAAACCGTACACTAAATTTTATAATCTAATGTGCCTTGAAGGATCGTGATGGCAAATCTATCACGGTGTCTCTTATTCAGTTAGAGGCTTTTCCAAAATTGCAAGCAAATAATCAGCAGCAGCGCGATTTGTCTTAATGTGACGATAATAAAAATAAACAATGCTCCACTAGAATGATGCAAATTGAAAAAGAAACATAAGGCTTTCCTAGAGAGAAAACATCTGGGAAACCCCTCTGTTTCTCTTCAAGCTTCCATCATCCTAGTGGGCAATTCCCAATTTCTTTCACCCTTACCGTGCAGTGGATATTAGGAAAAATGAATCTAAGCCGTATGGTAAGGTAAACAGCGCAAGGAAACAAGATTTATCCATGCGGAAAATCCATTTTGCCTGGTTTCCAATAAACAGCAGCGCTATCAAATGAATAGGTCACAGTAACCAGTCCCCTTGTGTGGTTTCCACCATGGTGAAAATTCAGCAAAAGAGGTACTATAGATGGAGAAAGCACAGACAAATGTAAATACACGTACTGTAGAAAGAGACTGAAGGAAGGTCAGTCTCATCAGACTCTCAATGGACCTTGCTGTGCTCTCCGCCACTTGCTGAAGTATAGTAATCTATGTGCAGTATAGAGGGGTTATTCTGTCGGTGGGAGAAATTGCAATATAATTCAGCCTTTGCATTTAACACCAGAATAAAGACCATAAAAATGGAACAAACGGTGGTTTATTCACTGTGCCACCGTAATCTAGCACTTTTATTTAATCAAGGAATAACCCCAGCCCACGCTGAGACACAGAAAGCAAGTGAACAGGAAGTACCAAAATATTTGATTCCACCTCTTAGTTTCCTGGTGTAAACACATCTCCAAAACAAATTATTTTTCTCAGACATTTCCATTATTTTATTTATATATATATATTTCTCTCGACTATTTGAGTATTGTATTAAAAAACAAAAGCTGAACCGATGGCATCACCTCCAAGCCCAAATATATTCTGCAAAAATCTACAGTATCTCCCCTGGGACATTCATATGCACAGGCTTGGATGGTGATAAAAAAAATGGGCAGGGGCACAACTAGGGCAACGCTCCCATATCTCAAGCTTGCGAATCAAGGATGATGTGCAAAGCCTGGTTTGTGATGTCTTTTCCTACAATTTTCCTGCATGCTTGCTTTCTTTTCTGCCCCATCGCTGGTCTCAGAGGTCCTTGAAAAACTAGAGACCTGAGAAAACAAAGACAAGAAAAGCTGCCAAGCAAAGAAAGTGGAATACATAAATCTCAACCCGAAACTATGACACAAACAAACAAATTCCTCGCATTTTCATCAAAGTTTTCGTAGAATATTACACATGCTATTGAGAAGAATAATCAAGTTAAGTAGAATTACTTTCAACACATTTTTGTCTAGTCTGCTCAGCGATTACAAATGAAGGAATGGCCTTGCAACATGGGTGCAAACAGAACAAGCAGTGTAATGCAAATAAGACCAAAGGTTACTCTGGAGAATTTAAAAGAAAACCTTTCAAATTACTGGCTAGTTGTAGCAAACGGCTAAATGGAATTACAGAAGTTGTCCGGGCGCTAAACATCACATGGAACAGATCACCTCATCCACTCGTTGTATTTATACTTGCACCCTCACAAACTATTCCAACTCAAACCTTTCACCATTGTTTTTTTTAATTAAGAAAGACTTTTCAGAAGCTTAAAGCTGAAGCTGCAGTGTGTAGTTCATTTATAGCCAAACCTCTTGAAAAAAAAGAGAAGTAGAAGAAGGAAGTTCCTTAATTTAGACAGGACAGTCTTATGACAATAAGAGAAGTGGGAGTGAGGGGGGCGGGATCAGGAAAGGTCAATGAGCTGGAATTCGAACTCGGATGGCTGTAGCGCAATAGTGCTATATGTTAACGTGCTACCCACAAGGCTATCAGCACTGGCATCTTTTGCTTTTTACTTAATTTTGTAATTCATAAAAGCAGTGATCATTTGTGAATATTACCTTGATGGAGAAACGTGTAAGTACATTAAACATTTTCTGAGTTCTGCAATGATCCAAGCTCCTTTTTCAATTGCTTCCTGAAGGAACCAAGGTGATCCTAAAGGTGTGTTCATGCCATATCGCAATTACCGTAATTACGAGACACCAACTCGTAAAAAGCGTTAAGAACACATAAGTACAACTTGTGAACTGCCAAGTATCTGTGGCTCTGCTTATACTAGTGTGTTTTTGTTTTAAAATGCCATTTTATAATGAAAATGATCTTCGTCTACCCTGGTGTTTTCCCAGCTTTTCAGAATCTCTGTCCACACTACACAAGCTAAAGCGGTCAAGTGAACATGGAGTCGTTGAATGGGGAATTTACCTCCACATGTCTATGGGTACAGCAATGAGCGTGTTGTTCTCGTTTACACGGTCGTCAAGGATACGCAGAGCGAATGTGGGAAACCGTGCCATCGTTTTCAAAACGACTACATTTTGGTCTATTTACACTGAAACGCAACACTGGAGTTTGCAGCATTTTCAAAAGTCTTAGTTCCTGAGGGCCAAAAATGCCAAAGTAGTATAAACGATACTAGCAAAAGTTATGCAATGGAAATGAGAGCTAGGGCTTGTTCCATGTAACTGCTGTCCTTGACCCGGAACCAGAGAACAATGGTGACGCTTTCAAATAAAGCTATTACTGCCCTAAAAGGGGGAAAAATATATAATATAATATAAAATATTATAATGTACTATGATATAAAAACACATGTAAGAGTTTATTGTTCTTTTGTTGTTGTTTGTTTAGGTTAGCAATAACACATTTATCCCATGTTGTTAATAATTATAGTAATAATAAGCACACAAAGTACTTATTTTTACCCGACATGCTTTCTGTCTTCTGCAATGTTTAACAGTAGCATACATATGTAATTTAAAAAAATTTCACGCAGGCTCTTTTTGTTGACTGTCACTATAGAAACTGATAATTCCCAGTCAGAAGATGCAAACAGCACCAAGTTGAACGTCAGGTGTTGTCACTTTGGAATTACGATAATACAGCATGATGTGAACGCAGCTTAATTTCTCGGTTATGCATAATTCTTCTGCTAATTCATCTGAATTTTTGGAAACCAGAGAACACAATGGTTATTTAAACCATCAGGTAGCACTGTCACACTTATGCCCAAAACACAAAATATAGTTGACTAAGGGCCTGTCCACACGGATCCGACGTTTTAGGAGACTGAAAACGCTATTTTTTTTAAACCGGGTCCCAAAGTGGATAAATCTGAAAACGACACCCTTGCTGTTTCGTGTGTACAGCTAATCCGTATATTTTGTGAAGCGATGATGTCATCAAATCACATGTCGGCTGCGTCACTCGCCAACCTCTTCTTCTTCTTGGTTTGGATACAGCGCGCAAGGTTAGGCGCATGCTCAAAGTCTTCTCCGTTTATAGTGTATCTCTATGGCAGAATTACAGCGCCCCATACTGGTTTGGCATATATACTACGTAGTTTTCAGTGGTTTCGTGTTTATGCAATTGTTTTTTTTAGAACGAGGAAAAAAAATCATCGGATAGGGAACGCACCGGCTTGGTGTGGACGGAGTCTTAGGTTAGTGCCTCCCTTTTCTGAGAAAGATGTTGAGATATACTTTTCTCACTTTGAATAAGTGGCAACCACATCCCAGTGGCCTAAAAAGGAGTGGACTTGAGTGTTTTGTCATCAAGATAAGCCTCACAATCTCAAACTTTTTAACTGTAAAGACCAGGTCATCTTATTGCAGATTTTCCTGTTCTAAGTAAGTCTATAAAACCTGTAGCATTTGTAAGTTACCACCGTCAAGTCATCCTTTGTCATCCTCACTTGAAAATAAACATCTGAAAAAGTGGAATATAAGAATGGTGAGCTGGATGGATGGACTCTGAACATAGAGAAGCTATTAAGATCTGGAGGGACACTGGGGCTTTCCTATCTGTGATTCTCCAGGATGTCTTTTAATGAAAATTCAACTCAAGGTTGAAAGGTAATTGTTAAAGGCTTTGGTGGAGGATTTTTGTCTATGCCTTTGCATAACATTAATCTACGATCTGATTTAGTCTCTGGCAATGTGGTAGTTCCACTTTGTTCCCCTATGCCTATAGATAGGGTGTCCTTTATTCTTGGGAATGATTTAGCTGGTGGTAGAGTGCAAGCTGTTCCTGAAGGAACTTCTACTCCCTGCTAACCGGACAGTCCAGATGAGATGGAACTGGTATATCCAGAGACATTTCCTGTTTGTGTTACAACATGGTTTACCGATCTGATATTTTGTTTCTTGCTCATGATCATTGTCTGTCTGGCCGTTTGGGTATGAGGAAAACCTGCATGTGCCATGTAAATTTACTTAAGCCTTATGTTGTCCATGATAAAATGGGATGTATCGAGGTCAAGTCTGTGGCTGTGCTGAGTGTTCCCTCCACTAAGACAGAAGGACGTGTTCCTGTCTCTGGGGCTGCTCAGGGTACATAGTCAAATTAAAAAATTTAGGCTAATTTGTATTCTCATTTGTCTTATTGCAATCCTTCTGAGCGTGTTGATGTTATTCAGTCGATCTGTCAACACTTGTCCTTTGTTCTCTGATGTTCCACCTAGTACTAATGTCCTAGAGCATGGCATTGATGTGGGCCAAGTTACCCCTTTTAAACAACATCCATAAAGGGTAAATCCTGCGAAACGTCAGCTTTTGCACAAAGAGGTACAATATATGCTAGAACATGGTATAGCTGAACCATCCTCTAGCTCTTAGAGTTCACCGTGTTTACTAGTTGAGAAGCATGATGGAGCTCTTCGTTTTTGTACAGATTTTCGCCAGGTAAATGCCGTCACTAAGCCTGACTCCTCTCCTCTCCCACGACTGGATGACTGTATTGATCAGGTTGGTTCTGCATCTTTTGTTACAAAGCTGGATCTTTTGAAAGGCTACTGGCAGGTTCCGCTTAGCCAGCAAGCCCGTGAAATCTCTGCTTTGGTGACACCAGATCACTTGTGCCAGTATAAGGTTATGGCCTTTGGAATGAGAAATGCACCCGCTACTTTCCAGCCTTTGGTAAATAAGGTGCTGGAAGGAATTAGAGATTGTGAGGCTTATCTTGATGATTTGGTCATTTACAGTTCTTCCTGGCCTCAACATTTGATCCAGCTTGAGGATGTGTTTCAGCAGTTAACGGTTGCAAACTTGACTTTGAATCTTTCTAAGTGTGAATTTGGGCAAGCCACCGTAACGTACTTGGGCAAAGTTGTCTGTCATGGACAGGTGTCTGCAATAGGAGCAAAAGTACAGGCCATTGTGAATTTTCTGGTGCTATCTTCACAGAGGGAATTAAAACGGTTTTGGGGTATGACAGGATATTATAGGGGTTTTCTGCCACTGTTGCTGCACCTCTGACAAACTTGCTTAGTCCTAAGGTTATTTTTGTCTGGACTGCGTCATGTCAGGTTGCCTTTGACCATCTGAAGGCTTTGTTGAGTAGTTCTCCTGTTCTTGTTGCGCCTGATTTCAGTCAACCCTTTAAGCTAGAGCTATGGATGCTAGTGATTTTGGTGTGGGTGCGGTTCCGCTTCAAGATGATGCAATGGGATTTGAACATCCTGTGTGCTATTCCTCAAAGAAATTCTATTCTGTCATCGAAAAGGAAGCTTTGGCTCTTGTTCTTGCTTTGAAACATTACGCTGTGTATGTTTCGTCCTGTGCTCCACTTATTGTGTACACTGATCATAATCCTTTCATTTTCCTCCACAGCATGAGAAATTCTGTTAATGCGATGGAGTTTGTTTTTGCAAGGCTATGTTCTTAAATTGTGTCACATTCGCAGAAAAGATAATGTGTTGGCAGATGCCTTATCAAGGTCTTAAGTGTCTGCCCTTATTATTGTATAAGTTGCATTTGATTGACTTATACCAACATTTGAAGGGTGGGAGTGTTATGTGGGAGAATTCTAACTTTGCAATTACCAGTTACTCAATCATCTGTAATCAGGTTAATTGACGTCACCTGAAAGGAGCCATCTTAAACTCCAGGACCATTCTCTCTCGCTCTCTCTCTGGTCTGCAGTCTGCCTTCTTTTTTTGGTTTCTGTTTAGAACTTAAATAAACTCTTTTTAATTGGGACTTCAGTTTTGTGTCCTTAATGTTACTCAGCTAGAGCCAGGGTTGTAAATTTCTACAACTTTTTCATACAATCTGCATTTTGTCTTCTGTAATGAGTCTGTATTCCAAAGCATTTGTAAATATTATAACAATTTATGTCTGGATAGTGCACTTCCACATCTATGTTCAAAAATAGGGGGTGACTCTTAATTTACAGATATTTGTACAGGAAAACAACAACAACATGAGATGATAACAACACAATCTAATAAACATAAGATACACAAATAACAAACATTTATTATTGAAATCCATCATCTCCTTGCAATGCATTCTGGGTTGATCTTCTTTGCAATTTCAATACATGCTTTTTGTTTTTGTGCTCTGTGGAAGTTACAGTATGTTTCACAATACACTAAACCCATTGAGATCAAGGACATTCTGATTTCTAAATCATTCACAACCCATAATCTTCACATCTGCGTTCCCATTTCTGCGCTCTCCATCAGAAATGAAGTTTGCCTGTCTTTCAGATGCTTCAATCGTTTCAGGAGGGACTCAGTTGGTTCAGTTATCAGCGAGTCATCAAGAAAACTCTCTCAAAGTGAATTATTTATTCGCAAAGCTTTCTAAAAGTTGCATCACGTCTTGGCCAGACAGAAAAATCTCATTTGGAGTAAAAAGTAGTTCTAAATGAAAATTTCCAAGTCTCTCTCTCTCTCACACACACTGAGAAAGAGAGAGAGAGTTTTAGCACCTCACAGTTTGTTTTTCTAGCACTAGCAGCTGACGGTTAATTTTTCAGCCGCTTTACAGCTTGCAAGCGTTTTCTCCGGATCCTGACACTCTCCTGTCCGCGATCCGGCGTTGAGCAATTCATCTCTCCATTAGATCGGCGCTCAGGGCCACAGACCGGCCCCACACCGGACTGAATCAGCAGTAATATATTACGCATATTGTGGCAATAAGAGGAATCGTCCTGCTCATTAGAGCTGAACATTTCCATCTGTCCTGCTAACCCTGTCAAACTCACTTTAACTAACAGCAGCCCCAAGAACACGTCTCGTAATTATTCCTTTAGCAGCTTCCTCTAATTACCAATGAGTGTTACCATAGTAATCCCTGGATGAGACAGCCTTGGCATTTACATTAGCATGCACCCCAGCATATATTCAATGCATGCCATATTTTTTTGGTCTTGTTTTCCAGCACAGACATCTAAACACTGCAATACGCTGCACAAAAACAAAAATGCTGTCAGTCGGTCTTGAAAAGCTACATGACATACTGCATGCAACCTGCCAATAAATGCCAGCAGGTATGCAAATTAATAGAAAACTGCCAAGAACGTATTTGTAATGAGTACTGCTGCGTTGTTTTTATTAAAATATCTAAATATTCAAGACAAGACAAATTTCCTTGAGAAGTAACACTGCATAAGATCCCAACTAAGCGTTAACACATTAAAGCAATCCAACAAAAAATAAATAAAAAAAGTGCCAGTGCGGTAAGACAAAACACTCTCGTTTTAATATCTTATTGCTGCTTCTCAAGTAAATGTATGTAGTTGTTTTTGTTTGATACTTTACTGGTAAACAAATAGAAACAAACTAATTAAAAACTCATTAAGAAGCAATTTGCACATGCAATGAAAAAAAAATAATAATAATACAATTTGCATTTCAGTGTAGTTCTTCAAAAAGGATCAGTCAGGTTTTCAGTGTTGCAATTAACAAGGCAAGTAAATGTTTGTTTAGAAAGCATTGTGTTGTTCAGGCTGAATTAACTGCAGAATGCTGGAAGAAATGCATGTACTGTAAATTACAGAATAAGTTAGTGTTCATAAAGGGTACGCAGTGTGCACATCGTGTACACTAGAGAATAAGTGTTTATAATTGGTCTCTAGTATGCAGCATGTAGTGTGCAGTATGTAGTGTGTGTGGTGTATACAGCATGTAAACTACAGAATAAGTGTTCAAGTTGTGTGTCGAATGTAGTATGTAGTGTGCAGTATGCAGTGTGTATAGCATAATAGAATAAGTGTTCATAAATGTTGTGAAGCATGTACCACAAAGTAATATGTAGTGTGCAGTATTTACACTGCAGTATAGGTGTTCGTAAATTATGTCTAGAATGTACTATGCAGTATGCAGTTAGTACAGCATGTAGACTGCAATCTAGGCATTCTTAAATTATGTGTAGAAAGAACGATGTAGAATGTAGTGTACAGTTTGCAGTGTGTACAGCATGTAGATGGCAGTATATGAGTTCATAAAGTATGTGTAAAATGTAGTGTGTAGTGTGCAGTATGATGTGTGTTTAGCATGTAGACTGCAGTATAGGCATTGATAAATGATGTGTAGAATGAACCATGTAGTATGCAGTGTGTACAGCATGTAGATTGCAGTATAGGTGTTCATAAATGGTGTGTAGAATATACTATGTAGTATATAGTGTATGCATTGTGTACAGCATGTAGACTGCAGTATATAAATGATGTGTAGTATGTAGTGTGCAGTTTCCACAGCATGTACAGTAGACTGCAGAATATGTGTTCATAAATAGTGTGTAAAGTATAGTATATACAGGAGCATGTAATGTCCAGTATGAAGTGTATTCAGTGTTTACAGCATGTAGAATAAGTGTTCATAAATAGTGTGGACAATGTAGTACGTAGCATGCAGTGTTTACAGGACAAAACAATACAGTTGTAAATTAATTTATTGACAAATAATGGCAAAAAAATGCATACTTGAACAAAGACTACAAGAAAAATCCTCTTTTTTTCACTTTAAAATATTACAAGTATTTAAAGTGAATTCATATAGAGCAAACTGTACAAGCAGCATCGGCTGACATGGAGGAAATGAACATGGACTTGAGATTCCTCTGAAGATATTAGCTGCGATATGAACACAAACCATGAGAGACGTCAGATACACACTTCTGCTTTATAGAGACATTCAGGTCTCACATGCGCTTCTGAATGCCTTCATTTGCAATGAGATGCTCAGACTGAAATGGTTATGATGTCCGTTTCTGATTTTCTGAAGGTAATGTCTACATATTCGTGACAATCAGAAACGCAGCATGACGGGTCACATCACAGACATTAACTGAGTTCAGACAGATTCTCCAACATCGGCGTCGTGATCAACCTCTGAAACAACATATTAGCGCCGCGAAACCCCCGCGAGGATCCATCAGCATCAAACTCACACCTCATTTAGCCCACGTTCTCATCTCAACCCTTCTGCTTAACCTCTTTAGCCTGTTAACTAACCTTCTGTCTCCATGGAAACCATGACGTTGAGTGATAAAACTGCTGTAAAGTGCTGACACGATCTCACAACCTGGGACGAACGGGCGAGATGATTTATGACGCACTTCTTATTTTATTCCCTGACATAAGGAAAATGTGTCCTTTAGAGGAGCGTTTTATTATAATTATTTATGAGCTCATATTCTGAACACTAATTTAAAGTGGTGTGTGCACTATGTAGTATGTGGAGTCTGTTTTCTTTAGTGTACTGAATGTAATCTGCAGTGTGTAGTGTACAGCATGTAAATGAAGAAAAGGTTGGTGTTCAAACGAAGAATGAAGTATGTAGAGTGCAATTTGTCCAAAATAATCTTAGTGTGTATGTAGCGTGTTTTCTGTAGTTTAAAGAGTGTAGTGTACAACATGTCGATTGTACACTTAAGTGGGTGTTCATAAATGGTGTGTAGAATGAAGTATGTAGTGTGCATTAAGTTTTATAATGCATGCAGTATGTAGTGTTTTCTATAGAGTACCATATGTGATCTGAAGTGTGTAGATTGCTGAATATGTTAGTGTTAGTAATAAGCTATTGTTCAAAAACGGTGTTTAGAGTAAAGTATGTAATATGCAGTATGTAGAATATAACATAGTTTAGTTTACATCATGTAGATTGTAAAATATGTTAGCATTCAAGTGTGTAAAAAAAGTATGTAGTACAATGTGTTTTCTATTGTGTACAGTGTAATCTGCAGTGTGTAGGGTAAAGCATGGAGATTAATAAATTCATGTTCATAAATGAAGTATGTAGTGTGCACTGTGTACTATATAATATAGAGTTCAGTATGTAGTGTGATTTCTATAGTCTATAGAGTGTAACGTAGGCTACAATGTGTATAGTAAAGCGTGGAGATTCACGAATATGTTAGTTTTCATAAATGGTGTGTAGAATGAAGCATGTAGTGTGCACTATGTAGAATTGAATGTAGTGTGCAATCTGCAGATCATTTTTTAGTGTATAGAGTCTAATGTGCACTGTGTATTGTACAGCATGTAGATCACAGAATAACTTTGTACTCATAAATGTGTGTACAATAATTCTTGTAGTATGTAGTGTGCACACCATGTACAGTAGATTACAGAATAAGCTTGCATTTGTAAATGTGTGTACAAAAATGCATGTAGTATTTAGTGTACCATATGCAGTGTACACAGCATGTAGGCTGCTGCATATGCTAGTGGTCATAAATACTGTGTAGAACGAAATACATATTGTGTAGGATATAATGTAGTATGTAGTAGTGAGTGTGTACTATGCAGTGGTTTATTGAATCAATGGTGAATGCATTGATTAATTTACCAGGATGAAATCAGGCTTCTATTGATGTGAGACTCTGTGTGTGTGTGTGTGTGTGTGCACACACCCCTCACTGTCCATCAGCATGTATTCAATTCTCACAGCACAATATCAGAGACAATAACAGATGATTACTGACAACCTCGCACACTACTGAGGGAGGTTTCTCAGGTCATAAATACACAAACAGTGATTCTGAAACCCAATACAACTACAGACAGAGTTACAGAACTAAACGTGGACAATCTGCACACTGGCTGTGTTCTCAATAGCACACTAACATATACTACTGTATTTTCTGTAAGTATGGGACACCTAAAAGAGCTGCTATATTTGCACAAGACAAAATTGCAGTATGCAAGGTTTTGATGTATCATTTAATGAGACTGTCAGATTAGTGGGAAACTGTACAATGTTATACCCGGATGCCAATAACAAACCATGACAAAAGCCAAACAGTATTGATCGTAATTACACTCACTGTACATTCAGCTCATTTGTTTAGTCAGTTGATAAAGAAAGGAAATGAAGTGTGACTGCTTCGGGCGGTTTATGGGAAGAGGAGTTTGTGCAACCGAATCATTCTCTGTGGCGCTATGAGAATAATAAAACACAGAACAAATATCAATCACACACCTGATGTGCATCTTCTGCTCTTCATTTCTCTGCAGCGGTTCAATATAATAGTGTGTTTTCAGAGATGATGCTGAGATTTATACTGTACACTGGTAGTTTAATGTGCGTTAGCGATACAGTTATTTCATTTAGATACTATTGTAGGTTTTATTAATATTTTGAATAATTTCATTTCATATAATTTCGGTTTTAGATGCGCACACACACATACACATACGTATAATACATAAAAATATATCAAATACATGATGTTATTATCATATTATTATCATTGCTAACAGGATGTGAACCGTGAATGATCAATACTTGTACAGCATAGATTAATCTTAGTTAAAGCTGTTTTCAGCATTTACTAATGCATTATTAAAATAACTTGTGTTTGTTAACATTAGTTAATGCACTGTGAACTAACATTAACTAAGACTGAACAACTGTGACATTAACGCTTATTAAATAGTGTAATAAATGCATTGTTAATCAATGCATGAACTAATTTTGATAAATGGCGACTTATTGTAAAGTGCTACCCAAATATCTGCCAATGGGGCAGATGAACTCACTACATTTTGATTAACTTTTCATAAAACACTGATGATCATGATATTAATTTTGCATCCCAAGTACATCCCTTGATTTATGAATGCTTACATGTTTGCACTGGAAACATTACGCTTTTGCAGTGTAATATACAATATTTATATATCGGCCAAAACCCTCACAAGTAGGCCCTTCCCATCAGCACTTGAGGCATCAGAGTCCATGCTACAGAGTGTCCTGATAGATGCCACCCTCTGCTGGACACCATCACACACTGCTGGTTCAGTCTGAGAAACACACTTTCTCAAAAACACACATTTTGACTGATGATACCGTGTGTTTTCTAAGGAAGATGTTTCGCTCTGTCAATACAATTCCTCTGTCCGTCAATCACCCCGAACGGCAAGCTGGAAAACACCAACACAACTAGATCTGCACGACACATGACAGCAGTGCTAGTAAGGCGACTCAAAACATTTAAACTAGTGCAACTACACACAAACTGCTCTGAAAATGTAGTTCTGATTCTATAAGCTACTACAAATGACAAGGAGGATATATATAACACTTCAGTCCCTATCAAATGATGTAATGTAAAAACAGTTCGGTTGACTGCATTACACCTAAACAATAGATTTACATTAAAAGCATCTAATAGAGGCAAGACAGCACGGGTGAACAGGGAACCATTCTTCCCTAGCTGATTTAGAACTGTAACTATTTCTTGTATTAATATTTTCAAGAATGCCAAGTTTAAATCTTGGAATCGAATTAAATATGAACTCATTTGCACACATTTCCAGAAGTTAAATCTGAACATCGGAAACTTCTTGGTTCAAAATATTCTTTCATTTTGTTGATATATTAGAGTGAAATGTTTTTACAGAGAGGATTTTTGATACCTACTTTCATAGGAATGAAATGTTATATAAATCAGCGTGAATAATTTATGAACAAACCCCTCGGTAAAATCCTTCAGAATATAGAGAAGAATAAAGCTGTAAGTTTTGGTGTGTGCACGTGCTGCTGAAGGGGAGAAAAAACTCATTCATGAGTCTTTAAAAATACAGGTTCATCTAAATAAATTTGTGGAAAAGTTTATTTATTTCAGTAATTTAACTCAAATTGTGAAACTGGTGTATGGGCTTCAGGTCAAGCACACCAACACCATGGTCATTTAACCAACTTTTGGTGCTTCTGGCAGTGTGAGCAGGTGCCAAATACTGCTGGAAAATGAAATCAGCATCTTTAAAAAGCTGGCATCCAGAAGGAAGCATGAAGTGCTCCAACATTTCTTGGTAAGCAGATGACATTGAACCCCAGATCATCACAGACTGTGGAAACAACACTGGATTCATGAGCTTCTCCACCCTTCCTCCAGACTCTAGGACCTCGCTTTCCAAATGAAACACAAAACTTGCTCTCATCTGAAAAGAGGACTTTGGAGCACTGGGCAACAGTCCAGTTCTCCTTAGCCCAGGTAAGACGTCTCTGATGTTGTCTGTGGTTCAGGAGTGGCTTTACAAGAGGAATACGATACCTGGAGCCAAACTCCTGCCAGGTGTGTGTGTGGTGGCTCTCGATGCCTTGACCCTAGCCTCAGTCCACACCTTGTGAAGGTCACCCTAATTCTTGAATGGATTTTGCTCGACAATCCTCATAAGGCTGCGCTTCTCTCGGTTGGTTGTGCATCTTTTTCCTTCTGCTCAACTTTGAGCGTTTTGCAAAATGTACTTTCACATGTTGTTAATGTGTGTTAGCAGTGTGTGAACACAACCATAGAACGTTAAAAAACCTCTAAGTGCTATTTGTTTTTAAATTCCTGATAAATAAAATCTTCCTCTAATCAAGCCGTCTTTAGATTATTTTCTGTGTGACATCACTGACCCAGGCTCCTCCCACAACAGTTGATTGATGGTGTTTTATCACAGACTCCGCCCGCACTGAGCTGTCATCAGTCTATCATTGTTTCAGAGGTGCCCAGTTGTTGGATGCATTTATGAATATTGCAGTAGTAATGTACTCTTGCCGTCTGAGCCGCTGAAGACACAGAGGATCACGTGTGTTTCTGAAAGGGTTATGTTTATTTTCTGATCTGTCTAAATGTGTCTATGTTTGTGTGAATCATTCCAGATCCAGCTTTCTTTACAGAAGAACTGAGTGTAAGGTTTAATTAACAAGTTTCACGGTGAATGTGACAAAAGTTTACTGTCTCTCAGAAGAAGAAGGGCGGAGTCAGCAGAGCTCATTAGCATTTAAAGGGACATGGGCTAGAATGGCGCGATGAAAACAGCAGATTTTGTCAGGATAAAATGGTGTTGTTTTATACTACCATTGAGAATTTTTGACTAAAGCATGTTAGATTTTTTTCAATAACAATCTAAAGAATCATATCAGCTTGTGCAAAATGTGCATCTGATGACTCCATTTAACAAGGAAATATCATCTCAGTCTTCACCATTTCAATTAAATGTGTTACGGAAATTCATTGTGTGTTTGTGTGACTGTGTGTGTAAGTGTGTGTATATGCATATATGTGTGTGCGCATGTCTCACCAGACACTGGCAGCGCTGGCAGCTGTCGATCCAGGTGTCTCCGCTGGAGTAGGTGAGCAGGCCGCTCTGATGCAGACACTGGGAGGTCAGGCGCGGGTCACACTCCGGACAGCAGAACAGATCCAGCGTGGGATTATCACAGTCACACACCATCCGCCTGCACAGGACCCGGCCCGACTGCAGCGCACACACACACACACACAGGTCAAAAACACACCACACCACTGGAGAACAGATGCAGGTTCATCTTATTAACTTAAAACTACTGAAATGTAAAAATAATTACCAGAGTTTATTGGAAACACTTTTCTATCTATATATTGTGGCCTTGCATGCATTAAGTAAAAATTGGACCAAAATATTTTATTTTTTATGTATTATATTATATGTGAAAGAAAAATGACTGACAAATGTTAAAATAATATTATAAAATATTATTTGGATGTTAACATTTTGTAAATGGATATTTTGCGTATAAAGTGAAATTTGCCAGAAAAGTGAAAGAATAAAAGAATTAAAAAATAAATATGTGTTTTAATGATTCAGGGGGAAAAAAAAAACATAAATAATAATACTAATAATACTATAATATAATATTAAATATGATTATATTTTAATGGATAATTAATTTATATATTTAATTGAATGTTTTTAATGTAAGGTTTGTTTTAAACTCATCATTTTAATATTTGTTGTACTGCCTTTAATTTTTCTGTAACCACAGTTTTGTTTCTTTAATAAACTGATGGTAATTTTTTGCATGTGTATTAATTAATATTATGCCACTAATGCTCACATGTTCTTCAGATCCGATCTGAGATTTATCATTAATTTCTAGAATACAAGTGTTTCTTGCTAAAAGAGTTTGTTGTGGAAAGACAGCTTAAATGTCAGCCGGTTCTTGAGCATCGTGCGATGTCAGGAGTTGTTTTCGTCCTTTATTTTCCAGAGCGAAGCTCCTGACCCGTGACTCATGTCTAATTTTGATTGACAGCTCTCCCTCTTCCACATCAATTAAGCGCTGATTAGGGCTGATTCGCTCGCTCTGTCCTTCACCGCCAGCGCCTTAATTGGTAGATTGATTATTTAATATCTGAAAAGCCATTGCGCTCGTCGCCTCCTCCAGATGCAAGAAAACATTTCAATTAAAGCCTTAATTAGTGAGCGTGACCAGCCAAATTGATGGAGGTCAATGGCTTTAATGGAAATGTGACTCCTTCCACAGAGCGAAGCACAGAAACTATTTCACGACATATCTTCACATATATCCCAGCTTGAGTGTGTCAAATGTTTTTTTTATTCAAAAAGAATTCTGACGAATTTTTTATAAACATATTTATAAAGAATATGCATCTAATTTAATACTGATAAATTATCTTAAATATATTCCTAAACACTATATTATTGCATTTTTATAATATTATGTCTTTGCTAGAATGTTATTTTAAACATGTTTTATTAAGAATGAAAACAGATTTTCAATTATATCAATGTTTTAACTCAAACTATTAAATATATATATGTTTTGTTATATTTGTATTTTTACAATAAAATGGTGTAGTTTTATTTTAGCTAAATAATAATTTAACCTTTCTTATTTGAAGTAAAATAATGAAATAAAATAATAAAGAAAAAAGTAAGCTTCATTTCATTTGGTGTGTATAAAAATAGCTGAAATAAAAATGAATGAATCTGTACAGACAGATTTAAAGAAAAAAAAAAGAAAATTACTTAAACTTTAAATTTTAATGGAAAATATATAATAAAAAAATAATAATACATTTTATTAATGAGAATTTATTAGTCTCTCTGTATGCTTTTTTATTTTTTTAATGAAGTGTGTGCGTGTTTGTGTACACGTATGCAAATATTTAAGAAAAAAAAGATGTTTAAGCATTTTAAATATTTATATTAATATAAATTAAATAAAATAAATGGATGGAAATATTTTCAAAATATATACTGTTATTACATTATGTGTAGATTTTATGTAAATAAAAACTTTAAAAAAAAAAAAAAATATATATATATATATATATATATATATATAATTTTGTTGTGTGTGTGTTTTAATGGAGATTGTGTCATAAATGCAGCTGATACACATAGAGCCTGTTGTTTGTGCTCCTTGACCTGTCCTTCACATCTCCGGCTGAGAGGCTGCTGATTAATGATCAGAGCGGATTCCCACGATGCATCACTCTCACTGACCTGACAGGAGCAGACGGAGCATCGGTCAGTGTCCAGCACCCAGATCTGTCCGTTGTGCTTGACCTTGCCGCGGTGGACGCAGTCTCCGGAGCAGTTGTGTCCGTGAGGACAGCGGCAGTCGTATCCTCCGTCCAGATTGAAGCAGACCGTGTCGTTAGCGCAGGTGCTGCGTCCTGTCCGGCACTCATCGATGTCTGCCGGAGCACACACACACACAGAGAGACGCACACAGACAGAGAGACGCACACAGACACATTGTTTTTAGTTGTTTTTTGTGCGTGTGTGTGTGTGTGTGTGTGT
>JAUCMU010000053.1:522898-536591 GCA_032275025.1 Enteromius treurensis
CCTTACAGGAAACACAACACACTTTTAGATTCTCAAATAAACACCATTTAGTATGTTTTTTAAGTCTTTTGAATTACCTGGACACTGAAAATATCCTCATAAATCACCTTCATATTGTAATAGCTGTCATACCCATGTCATTATACAAGTGTGTCCTCATAAACCCACACACAGACACACTCTCTCTCTCTCTCACACACACACACACACACACACTCTCACAGACAAGCACTCTCTCTCTCACTCACACACACACACACACACACTGATGTAGTGTCTCCATGTTTTCTGGGGTCTCTCTCTTCATAGGTGTAATGGTGTTTCTACAAACTGTGATATTTGGGTGGAAACCATGAAATATTTAGGTCATTTAAAAAAGCACGTATTTGAAATAGAAGTTGTTTTAAAAAAGTCTGGTAGTGAATACTGTTGTAAAATATCCGTGAGGGTTAAAATGCATTTTGAGCTTGTTGTTAGTGAGTGAGCTGATCATGTGATTTTCAGTAGGAATCATCAGTCCCAAACTCACGACCATATAAGGACGTGCAGTGAAAACCTCCCGCCCCATCCCTAAAACCAGCCAATCAGAGAGCAGTGCACCACAAACAGGAAGCAGAAGTTAAATTTTCCTTAAAGTTTAGAAATGAGATCAAAGAGACAAGATGATGCCTGGAAATAAATCAGTGGCAGGAAGTGAAAGATACAGAGACCAAACGAACCCAGTGTTTATGATCCAGGGACTGTATGAACTAATCAAATATATCTTGAATGCACTGTAAGTGGCTGTAGACGTGTTTGTGACTCTCCAAATATATATTTGTTTCAATAGCCAACAATACACTATATGGCTCAAAATCATTCGTCTTTTATACCAAAAATATTTGAGATATTAAGTAAAGGTCATGTTCCATGAAGATATTTAGTAAATTTCCTACCGTAAATATCCCAAATTCATATCTGATTAGTAATATGCATTGCTAAGGACTTCATTTGGACAACTTTAAAGGTGATTTTGCTCCATCAGATTCAGATTTCTTAGTCAAATATTGTCGTATCATAACAAACCAGACATCAATGGAAAGATGATATATATATATATTTCAGAAAATTGCCTCCTGGGACTGGTTTTGTGCTCCAGGGTTGCGTTTAACAAATGCATACAGATAATACATGTTATTGATTAGTGTGTCTGTGTGTGCAGGTTCAGACAGACATTCACGTGAACACTACTAAGCAAACTCTTCAGGGTGTAGCGTTTCCTCTGGACGGAGAGGCCGTAGCGGCGCTACAACAGTTCAAAGACAAAAAACTCAACTACGTCCAGCTGGTGAGAGAAACACAGCCGTCAGAGACGCAGAACAACACAGTTTGTGGTTGACATCTGTTGTTTTATTCCTATAGAGCATCAACTTTGAGAAGGAGCTGATCGTGTTGTCCAACACGGACGCCACGGAGGTGAAGGATCTGCCCAAACGCATCCCTAAAGACGCGGCACGCTATCACTTCTTCCGCTACAAACACTCACACGAGGGAGACTACCTGGAGTCCGCAGGTACAGACACACTAATCCACATCATAGCGAACTAAAACAATCAAACCAGTAAAAAAATATATATCTTAGCTTGACATTAAAACATAAAATATATTAATATATGAAAAAAATGACATTATTTTTATAAAAAATATATATATTTTTCTATAAAATTCTATATAAGTTCTTGTTGTATATTTATATAAATTTGTATAAATTAACACACATGCATGCATATATGCACACAATATTTACATGTTTACATTTATATGTTGTTATATATAATTATATTTATTATATAAACAACATTTTTCTGAAATATATACATGCATGTGTATTTGTGTGTATATATATATATATATATATATATATATAAGTACACACTTTTATATATTATGCTAACAAAAACGTTTATTTTGTTTGTTAGCACTTTTTATGTGTATAATATATTTACAATATTTATTCTATTACATTTTAGTTTTAGGTTTAAATTTTTTTTACATTTTTGTCAGTTTTATTTTAGTTTTTATTATTTTATTATGTCAAAGTGAAGTAAATAACACCAAGAAATGTTGCTTTGACAACTAGCTGAAGTATAAAATAATACAAAAATAATACTAATAAATGATTTCTGATAAATTAAATAAAAAATGAGAAATGCTTTAAATTGCTGTACTAAAATAAGTAAAACTGAAAATAAGTATAATAAAACTTATATGAAGGTTTACAGTTAAAATAAAAAACAGAACGACTGAAAGCGCTGTATATGTTAATCCAGACAGCGCTGTGTGGTTTCAGTGTTTATTTACTCCATGCCGGGATACAGCTGTGGGATCCGCGAGCGCATGCTTTACTCCAGCTGTAAGAATCCTCTGCTGGAGATGGTGGAGAGCAAACTGCAGATGGAGGTGGAGAAGAAGGTCAGTGTGCTTTGAAACACAGCACATCATCTGTGGTGTTGTGCATAAAAAAAAGATTTAATGCCTTACACATCTAATTATTAATGACAAGTCTAATGCAAATAACACCTTTTATTATTTTTGAATGTACAATTTTATAATTTATTTCTAATCTCTACATTTCTGTCGATTTAAATTACACTTTTAAATTGAGTTTTAATTTGATTTCTTTTTCATCATTTTAATTCTGATTTGTTGTTTTTCATGGCATGGCAGTGTCACATTCAACCAACACATTTGAACTTTCTGATTTTATTTTAGTGAATTAAATTCCCTATATTTTAATTTATCAGTGTTTTATTTCATATTGTTCAGGGGAATTTATATTATAGTATTTATATATATATTATTAATATATTTATTAATTTATAGAAAAGGATATTATATACTTTTAGAGCTAGTTTCTAGCGGTCTAATCAGATTCTATAATGTATGCTAAGCTGCAGTGGCTGAATGGAGCCAAAAACGGCGAAACCCAGCTGTTAAACTCCAGGAGAGTTGGAAAATAAGCCTATTTTCAAAAATAGTGGAGTGTTCCTTTAAGTAAGTTTAGTTTGGGCGCAGTACCAAATGTTTCCACTAGAGTTCCAATATTTATTACAGATTTTTTCCCGTTAGATTTTCATGTCTATATTTCATGGTCCATAGTTCCACACCATTCCAGTGAAATGAGGAATAGCACCAGAGGGTTCATGTTTAGTGCTGCGACGATAAATCAACGCGGTGTTGATTCGTAGACCGATTCTGAGATGTTTTTCCCCCTGCAGATGGAGATCGATAATGGCGACGAGCTGACGGCCGACTTCCTCTACGAAGAGGTCCATCCCAAGCAGCACGCGCACAAGCAGGCCTTCGCCAAACCGCGCGGCCCGCCCGGACGGAGAGGGGAGCGCAGGATCACGCGACGACCCGAAGACGCCAACGACTAACCGCCATCAGCAGACGAGCCGTGCCATTCGTTCCTCACAGAATCACGCAGAACTATGCACAACGTGACACAAACGCCTCCGCGGTGCGTCTACGAGGTGTACTTCAATTTCAAAACGAGCGAAAACCATTATTAACCGCTGTCGTACAAGGCTTTAGTGATTTGAAACGGTGCCAAAATCAGGTCGTAGTTACTGCTGAAGACGTGCAAACCTTCGCCATTCCTTTTATCGTGTCTTACATTCTTTTATTTTTCTATTTTTTTACCAAACACGAGGGAGATGCTAATCACGGCTCCAGTGGATCAAACTCATTTTTTTATGATATAAACTCATGTTTTGATATGATTGTTTTGGTTCCCATGTGCCAGGATGCTAATTTTTCTATGCAAACGTTGTTTTGTTTTCTGATGTTTTTGTCTCTGGTTGTGGCTCGGAGTCAGATCAGGACGCGTTATGATGATGAATCTTAAAAGGGAAGATGGAAATGTGTGTGGGTGAATTCGATTGGATCACTGTTAGGTCAAAACCAACACAGGTCACATGGAGTATCTACTGTCATTTGGCAAACCACTGTTTAAGCGTCCGTACTGTGACCGCTCTTGAGTTTCACATGTAGCCTGTCTGTGCCGAGTGTGTGTGTGTGTGTGTGTGTGTGTCAAATACTCGTCTATATACAACTGTTTTTTGTTTTTTTTTAGAGAAAAATAAAGTATTTGAATCATTGAATGGACTGTCTTTTATTATAAACTACAGGAGAGATTCACAGGGTGCAGAAGAGTGAGCGCTTTGAGAAATCTGTGATTATATTGAACAGAAATATAGAATAAATATAGATTTACCCGGAACAGCTCATCTGGAGCTCTGGGAAGGTGTCTGATGAAGAGTTTCCAGTTTTGAGAAAACCTGACAATTAAATATATATGTTAATATAAATGTGTGAATATTTTATCATTATATATCCTGTTTTTGTTACAGCTTTTCAAATGTGTATACACTGGTATTTGTGTACACTTATGATTTAATAAATATATAAATAAATAAACTTTTTATATTTTATTTTATTTTATTTTATTTTTTTAAATTTAATCACCAAAATACTGTATCAATTAATCTGGTCAAATTTATGGTTAATGATTAAACTTACTAAATATAAAGATTAAAAATAATAATACATAATAATAAATACAAGTCACAGAAAATATAAGTGACAGTAATATATATAGTATAAAACAATATATAATATTAAATTGTAATCTTTACATATAAACGTTCAAATAAAAATAAATATTAAAATGTTCATTCTAGACTAAGCAAGATGCAAATTAAACTAGAAACTATAGTTAAAATATATATATATATATTATTTTATGTAATATAAAATAATATAAACATAAATCTTTACATAAACATTCAAATTAAAAGATGCAATAAATAAATAAGAAATCATTCAACTAAATATGAATTCATTTTTAGATAAGAATTTAGAAACCATGCAAATAAGTGACTTTACTGATTAACATTACATTATAATCTCTAAATATAGGCATAACTACAAAAAAGGAAAACAGCTATATATAAATACTGTATGATTTTTTTATATATTATCTAAAACATAATACAAATAATTTAAAGATAATATGTAACATTCAAAATTATAATATATATATATATATATATATATGTATACTTTATGAAACATTAAATCAAATATTAAATAATACAAACATACAACAAATGTAAAATGAATAAATAATAATTAATAATGTAAAACTCACTGTAAAAAGAAGCATGTAGTATGTAAATTATTTTTGAACTTTATGTCTAAGACACACACACACCTCTTCGATGGTGGGTCTTTTGTTTTTCTTCTCACAGAGGCACTGAGACGCTACGTCATACATCTTCTCCACCTCCTCCATCTGCCATCCCTCCATCTTCTTGTCAATGAAGTCCTCCAGAGAGAGCTCCTCATCATCGATCTCGTCCTTCATCTCCATCTGAAACACACACACACACACACAGCTCAGACTCCGTCTCTCTGGGACACACCTGGAGAGTCTGAAGCTTCACTGACCAGCAGCTTGGGATCACGGCCTTCATCGACCGGAGGAAGACCAGACAGGATCTCCAGCAACACCTACACACACACACACACCTGAATTTTTACCTTTAGATGGGAAACGGCAACAATTTACAGTAGTATTACACATATTATTTTTAAGGCTAAATCCTTTGTCCGTACAGCCCTCGTGTGAATAAGTGCTGAATGTAGCGGGACGAACCACTCCGAAGCTGAAGACGTCAGATTTAGGAGTGATTTCTCCTCGCAGGGCCTCTGGAGCCATGTAGGCCGTCGTACCCACAATCCTCCCTGTCATGACTGTTGAGATCGTGTGATTGGAGGAGGCACGAGTCAAACCGAAGTCAGAGATCTTTGGAACCAAGGCCTCATCCAGGAGGATGTTTCCACTGTTAAACAAGGAATAATGTTTTAGAGGTCATGTGACGCTTCTGGGTCGATCACTGAAAGGCTGTGAACTTTAAAAACGTTTGACCTGCCACGCATGCGATAAAAATTAGAGCAAAATATGCAAAAAAATTAAAAATAAAATTCATGCTTATAAATTGTAAAACTAAATTAAAAATGTAAACTATTAAATAAAATTGAACAAAACGTTAAATATTAATGGACATATACAATCATCCACTGTAACTCATTATATTTCCTCAGTTATTGTATTACTTCAACAGCAAATTCAGTACTGACTTCAGTATTGTAGTACTTATAGGCAAATTCAAGGCATTTCTAATTTTGATTTAATATTTATTTTATTTTAAATGCATTAACCTGCCCGTCCGTCTGTCTTCAAATATAAATGTTTAAATGAATATAATAATATATATATGAAAATATTCAATCTAAGCCAAGCATTTAGCGTACATGCATTATAATTAGTGAAATGTAATAATTTTAATGTATTGAATTGTACAGTCTAACTATAAACATAGTTTACAAAAAAATAAAATAAAAAAATATACACTTTGTAAATGTACAATATATTTTTAAATTAAAAAAAAAGTGAAAAATGAAATAAACACACAAAATAAATAAATAACTTTGAAGTATAATTAACTAATCTAATGTAAAACTTATATTTAAAGATTAAATAAATAAAAACATTAATATGAAATGTATTTAAGAAAACCAAGCTGCAACATTTGTGCAAGTTTACTTTTTAAAACAAAGTAAACGGTTTAAACGCAGCATTTTTAAGACACGTACTAAAGATGCTTGCGTCTCCAGCGGATGTGTGTGTGTGTGTGTGTGACAGAAGCAGTGTTCTGGAGCGTGTGGTTTAGTGGTTCACCTCTTGACGTCTCTGTGGATGTGTTTGTTCTGATGAAGGTGGTGCAGACCTCTGGCGGCCCCTGAGCTGATGGAGCATCTGCGGGGCCACGACAGGGCCCTGTCTGCACAGGCCAGCCGGTCCAGCAGAGATCCGCCGGACATCAGCTCGTACACCAGACACAGGTGCTGGCCGTCGCAGGAGAAGCCCACCAGAGCCACCAGATTCTCATGCTTCAGACTGAGACACAACAGCGCTTCAGACAGATGCTCACAGAAAGAGGGCTTACAAACACTTCAGAGGTGAAGGATTCATGAACTTCTTCTTTTAGCTTCATCTTTTGTCCAAAGTGATTCACAAAAACTGTATTTTTAGAAAAACTGTTCAAAAACAATACATTAGATATAATCTTCAATCCTTACATTTTTATAATGTAAAAAAAAATCATTTTAGATACAACCCCCCACCCCCACCCCCCCAAAAAAAGAAAGTATAAAATTATATTTTTATTATTTAAGTATTATATATATATATATATATATGTAATTTGAATACTATAACAAATGAATACTAATATATATATATATATATATATATATATGAAAAAAGTATCTTATTACTGAGGAATCAAAAATCATATGTGTGTATATATATATATATATATAATTTTTAATAATAATATAATAAATTATATAGGAAATACAATCAATCCATTCTTTTTTTATTATTTAGACAATTAAAAAATGATGAAACATACTGTAATAATTTTAAATATATAGTTACCTCCTGAGTGTTTGAATCTCTTGATTAAACTGAGTCTTCAGATCTTCTAGTGAGCTGTCGTTCAGCTACAACACATCAGAAAATAAACAGCACTATTATGTGCTGATGGACACTTTATCATATTTATTCAATTACAGAATACAGGTGACGAACACATGAAAGCTGTCGACTTTATTGGTGTAAATAAACCCTCTGCAGACTCACAGGATTGAGTTTTTTTACAGCTACATCTGTGCCGCCCACAGAGCCTCTGAACACGACTCCAAACCCGCCAGAGCCCAGCATATGCCCGCCGTCCTTCACGGGCCGCTCGTCCCAGTTTCCTGTCAAGTCTGTCAGCTCACGGTGCGTGAATGTGTAGAAACCTGCAGGAGAGAGGTGGCTGATGGGTAACCGCTGTCTGAACTGATGTTACTCTGCCACTGAAAACATCTGGGATCAAACCAACACATCATATCTGTTTGATTGGTCCGAGGGTTTCTGTATTAAAGTCAGCATTGCGCAACACAGTCTCAAGACCAATTAATACGTATTTTACACGTGGGCAAATTCGTACAACCTTACTCATACAATTTTGTATGATTTGCCTAAACCCCAGAGACAGGTAGGTTTAAGGGCGGGGTTAGGTGAAGTTCATTTGTACAAATTAGTAAAAAAGACCGCCCGATATAGCAAAAATCGTATGAAAAAAACTCAGAATTGTGAGAAATAAAGTCACAAATGTGTTAATAAGTCTAGCTTCTGTACTATAGTGTCCTGCTAGTAAAGAAAAGTGCTGTCTGGTGTGTGTCAGGGGACAGGAGCAGACCTTCAGTGCTGCTGTCCGGCTCCATCATCACGGGTCTGCTCTTAGCTGTGGTGATGTTAGGACGGACAGATGGAAGTGCTGCTAAACACATTTATACAGCACAAATAAAAACAACAGTAGTTGATCATTGTGCTTGGAAATTAAACTTGTAAACAGAGAAAAAACTATTCCACAATTTTGGACAAGCAACAAAAAAAACCCCTAAATGGTGAAGATAAAGACATGCTATTCCAATAAAAGATAGAATAAACAGAATCAACAGAGATGGAGTGGTGTTGATGTGGAGCACCTGCAGGGGTGTGGAGGATGCTGTGCTCGGGCAGCAGGACTCTAACGGCGGCGAGCAGCTGGTGACGGAGCAGGATCTCCACCAGATCTCCAACAGTACAGTCTGTGGTTCCCCAGTCAAACAGCATCTCCATCGTGGGACTCTTTCCCTGCACCACCACCGCCTCAAACCTCCTGAAAACACACGCAGAAGACAGTGAGCAGCACCCTAGCAACCACACACAACACCCTAGCAACCGCACAAAACCACCAGTGTTCTTAGTGTTCATTAAAACTATAAATATCATTTTTCTTTTTTATATAGAGTTTGAAATATTTTGGGGGTAATTGAAATTAAGCTGAAGTAAAATAAAATACAATGAATAGATTAAAGACTTAAACTTCTAAAGCTAAAAAAAAAGTAAAGTTTAAGTACTAAAATTGCTACATCTTCAACTTAAAAAGCTAAAATAATAATAATATTAATAATAATAAAAAAATCAAGTACTAAAATTGCTGCATCTACAATTTTTTTTTTTTTATTACAAGTATATGTGTATATAATACTTATATAATACTTTTAAAGTGATAAAATATTTAATTTATTTAACATTTTTAATACACACACACACACACACACACACACACATCTGACCGATTTAATAATTATCATATTAATTAACAATTATTATTGCATTTTTGTTTTAAAATACTAAATTAAAATGAGAAATGTAGCAACCAACTGAAATAAATTATGGTTATGCTGGAGTACTAAAAAATAAACACAAAAATATGAAAGGAAAATAGTGATTCAAAAATAATAAAAATAAATAAATAAATAAAAAAACATGATCATACTTAAACTAAAATGGAAATGAAAACTGAAAATATAAAATAAAAAGCGAAAATACAAAATAATTACACAATACGATAATATCTTTTCTAGTAGTAATAATAATAACACGGTAATAATACTTATATTTGAATTATTGTGTGTAATATCGCGATGGCTGTGTTTGATGTTGTTGTGAATGAATGAGTGTGTTTAACCGGATGTGCTGCTGTGAGTATCGCGCTTCTCCGGAGGGTTTGCTGATGTCCATCGCGACGCTCCTCCAGGTTTGCTGCGGGTCCAGCAGGTCTGACAGGGCTTTCAGTGCCGAGAACCGGAGCTTCCGAACCGGGGTGTCTCGCGTCAACTCACACATTATCCGCGATCAGCGTCTATCCTTCACAAATCACGCTCAGATCTCCGGAAGGTCTCTCTCTGCAAGAGGTTGAGAAACTTCCTTGGTCTGTTGTCATTTCCCCCTTATATCACATCCGCTTTAAACTGAAACTACGAGAGATTAAAACGTAGGAAAATTAACCTAGAGATGTCTACGCAAGCACCAGACGTCAAAGTCAGATTTAAATATTAAAAAGTGCGTTTTTACTATAGAAATAAAATAGGATCCGCGAGGAAAGTTGTTATTCCTGCAGAGGGCGCTGAAGTCGACTGTGATTGGTGCAGCCTGCTCTGCGCTGAGAAAAGTAACAGGTGTCACGTTTACTACTGATATTATTTTTCACGACTATTCTTTTTTCTTTACCTTAACACATGCATACCTTTATGTTATGTTGTGATTTATCATTAAAATTATTGTTTTATTATTAAATGTATTTTTTTGGTACCGTGGCAGCGTTCACAATATAATAAATATGAAATCAAGCAAAATCCCAGCGCTGATAACTCACTGTAAACTAAAAATATAAGTAAATACGTGTAAACTTGGTGTTCAAGATGTCTGCCCATCAAAAAGTAATGCCTTTCTATTATTTAATGTCCGTGACTCGAAATCTTTGTAGATGTGAGAGGAATTTAAAGGCGTGTCCTCGTCACTCTTTCAAAATACGTCATCCAAAACTTCATATATATTTTAAATACAAAGTTTAACTCATCTAAATCATTATTTCTGTTATTATTATTATTATTATTATTATTACTATTATTATCATTACTACATACGTTCTTATTTTTTATTTTACTTTTAAATATATTATTATTTGTCATGTTTCTCTATTTTTATTGTTTTTCATTTGTTTATGCATCATGCAGATTAATAGAAGTAAACCATTTTAGTGAAACCAATAAGAGGTTGTTGCAGTGTATACAGCCTACTGGACCGCTAGGTGGCGCAATAGAATTGAGATTCCTGGTTTTTAAAAGTGAGAAAACTGATGGACAGAAATGTGCAATTACTTGTTGAGTGGGTTTCCATTTACCTTTTATTTTAGGATTTTTTAATTATTTAAAACAGAAATATTGAGGTGTAAATTGAATTAGTAGTAGTATTTTTGGTGACTGATTATTTTTAGATGATTTAATTAATAAATCATGCTGGGTTAGCAGGTGTTGTTCATAACTGTTCCAGACAGTGCCAGTTGATGTTCTGATAATAAATATGGCGGTAATATAATTTGAAATGAAAAATTTTGCAAAGAATAAGAGAAATGCAGTCATTTTAACAAATGCTCTCAAAGACAGTTGCATGCATATGCATTGAACTAAATAGATTGCATGATGAATTTCTACGAGAGAGGGTTATAGTCAGAAAGAGTATTCATGCTTTTTGATTATCCATTGTGCTTTCAGGCTCCAGACTCATCGAGGAAGCTTTACTTTAAAGAGTGAAGATGTTGTAAAAAGGTTGTTGTTTTCATTTTAACCCAGTTTGAGTGAATGAGATAGAGCGTGAAATGCTTGCTTTTCTTCTCTTCTTCTGCTCTCTGACAGATGCACATTGAGGATTTTGTCTCGTAGACCGGATGCCAAAAACCCACCGGTTTCATTGAGAAAAACTGCAGGAGGACCCAGAAAACAGGATGCACCCTGAATCGTGACCTGCTTTGAGTGTCACAAATAATTACGTTAATGATTCAATGTTTGCTTCAACACGGAGACATCCGCAGCGGCCCATTTACTCAGGACACCTGGCTTCGGTGCATTAGAGGATGTTTAATGCACATCTGTCATTGTGTGTTATGTAGTTTTAATGTACACAGCACTCCAGGGGCTTTCGGTTCGTTTATATCTTTAAACAAATAATTACACAAGCGCATCTGTGCAGAAAAGTAACTGGATTAATCATGTTAGTGGTGTGAAAGAAACCATGCTGATGGCAAGTTGGACTGAGACGGGCTCCAGGTGCATCTGTGATGTCATTTCCTGTCTGGAAAAGTGAAGTTGAACACCTGGAATGGATTTGGGCAGCTTATAGTAAAACAAAAAACAGCCACCAGTCTAGAATACCACAGTATATGTGCAGCGTTTTCTTCATGAACGACTTTGATGAACTGATGAACTTTGATGTAGTTTCTCCACCAGTGTATAGAGGGCAGCAGTGAGCTTTAAAAAGACATTGTGAACCTATGAGTGCCATCTCTATTTAAAAAACAAACAAAAATACCACCTTTCATAAGCACATCCAGCCAATTTTTTTTACTTGTTATGGTTCCTTTAAAACATTTCTGATGTGTTCTGTCTGTATTTTCAGCGTTTTTCTGTATTTGGTTGTGTTTGTAGTGTCTCAGCTACTCTGTGTGTTTGTTATGCAGCATCACATTGATATGCAGTTTCCAGGGTGTTGCTAAGAACTGTTTTATTTTGTGTGTGTGGTTTTTGCAGTTTGCTGTTCTGCAGTGTTTTTCTTAAAATATATTTGTGTATTTTTTAAGTGTCCGTACAACTAAATACCATGATTCTAGGGTTGTTTGTAGTTGCAAGGGTGTTGCTAAGGAGTTGCTGAGGTGTTTCATGTGTGTCTTATTTTTTTACAGTGTCGCTGTGCAGTTTTTCCGGTGGTTATCAGGGTGTTGCTAAGGTGTTTCATGTGTGTTGTACTTTCGATTTTGCTATGCAGCTTTTATGGTATTTTGAATGATTAGAGAATTAGAGAGTGTGTGAGTGTATGCACGTGTATATATATATATACACACACACACAAAGACTCTTGCACTTTAAAGCATCTAGATTATACTAGAAACTGCACTGTAATTTGGTGGAACATAAACACACAAAACAGCTAAGCAACTGCATAGCAACACCCTAGCAAGCAGCAGGTTATCCTGTTTTGGTGTTGTCAGTGTTTCGCGTAACGTCTGATCTCAATGCTGCTGTGTTAGTGAACACTTGCGCTATACATTTCACTTTTTTTTTCAACTTTGACCGTGACATTTCAGAGTCCCGCAGAGGGTTGGTTTGATAAGAACAGCGTAACAGAGAGAAGGTCGGTGTGGAGGAAACCGTGTTAAGAGGCCTTGATAAATCCATACCTCGTATAGAAAGATCTGCTCAGAGTGATCTTAAGTCAGGGCTAAAGGGCAGCTTCTCACCAGTACCACAGAGCAGGAGCTCAAGAGACTAGTCAGTGAAGCCGATCAAGGCTTAACTTATTCTGTGGGAATCAGAGGGGAGTCAGACTGAACCGCTGACCCCTGATTAGACACAAATCACTCCCTCCGGCACTGGCCACTTATTGATTATAATGAAGCTCTTCAGACCGTTACCCAGGATTCCCTGCTCATGCTGACCACAGTCAGTTTGTCAAAGTGTTTTGATGGAGAGATCTGTTGTGATATCAGATTTACTGAAGCGTCTCTTTGTGATCTAATCCAGAAACCTGTCATTATGTTGCATTGCTTTGATCCTGGTATCAACACACTGTGTATATTTTGCATTATTGCATTAAAGTGTGCTGATATTCCTTTTCCAGGGTATTCTTTATGGTTGCCAGGGTGGTGATCTGCAGTTTCTGTGATATTCTGAGTGGTTGCTAGGGCGTTGCTATGCATTTTCCATGGTATTCTATGGTTGCCAGGGCGGTGATAGGCCGTTTTAAGGTGTTTTATGTGTTCTTTACTTTTTACCATGTTGATATACAGTTTCTGTGATATTCTGAGTGGTTGCTAGGGCGTTGCTATGCAGTTTCTATGGTTGCCAGGGTGGTGATATGCAGTTTCTGTGATATTCTGAGTGGTTGCTAGGGCGTTGCTATGCATTTTCCATGGTATTCTATGGTTGCCAGGGC
>JAUCMU010000053.1:536717-555355 GCA_032275025.1 Enteromius treurensis
TGTTTTATGTGTTCTTTACTTTTTACCATGTTGATATGCAGTTTCTGTGATATTCTGAGTGGTTGCTAGGGCGTTGCTATGCAGTTTCTATGGTTGCCAGGGTGATGATATGCAGTTTCTGTGATATTCTGAGTGGTTGCTAGGGCGTTGCTATGCATTTTACATGGTATTCTATGGTTGCCAGGGCGGTGATAGGCATTTTAAGGTGTTTTATGTGTTCTTTACTTTTTACCATGTTGATATGCAGTTTCTGTGATATTCTGAGTGGTTGCTAGGGCGTTGCCAGGGTGGTGATATGCAGTTTCTGGGTGTTGGCAAGGTTGTGACCTGTTGACCTCAGTCATTTCATTACTTTGCATGTTTAATTTAGCAGGTATCATGCAGTTATTATTTTGGAAACGTAATTACATTTTCAATGTTTGGCTTGATTTCTGTCTGTAAAAAAAATTAATCAAGAACCTTTTCAGAATAACACATTTGTTTTTTTCTTCACATCAAGATCAAATTGAGTGCATTGCATTATGGGATACAGTAATTCACGAAGTGTTTTGGACTGCACATTTTGGCGAATGTAGTAGATAATCTTGGTATTCTATAGATATGTGGCACAGTATACATACTACAGAAATAGTATGAGAAGTCATTAGAAGTTATTATCCTGCATTATATACTTGAGACAAACGTCCTGTTGTAAATCAAACCTGCAGTCCATTGAAGTCCATGTATCTATAAGAGCCACAGAAAGACACGCTTTATGGAAATACAATAAGTCAATGAAGAAATGAAGTCTTTAAAAGTGAGTCTTCAAACTCTTTCTTTGTGAGGTAGAGGAAAGGCTGTGTTTACATTTGCCTGTTCGGACGTTTGACTAGAATTGACATAAATGGTGTGAAGCAGCATTCAGGCAGTAGATTGAGTGTTTTCATCCCTTGTTCAGGTTTTGGCCCTTCTCACGGATGTACAAACACTGCTTGGCTTGGCTAACTAGTCTCGAGTTTGAAAAGACATGGACACACGCTGCAGCTAAATAAACAGCCTTCAGGCTTCCTTGCTGGATTTCTGAAAGTCTTCAAAGGGTCTTTAGTTTGCGATACAAAAGGGACGTGTGACAAAAGCAGCGAGGAACACAGTGCTTGTTTCCTATGCGGGTCTGTGCGTGTCTGAGTCGCTCAGGTGTTGAGCTTTGTGTTTTTGCTCTTCTGTGATCTTCAATGGATCATACAGGTGTATCTGAACACAGTCACATTCAGCTCAGTGACATCTGAGCAGCTCTGACATATTGTTAGGAAAATGTAGGCTTATTAAAGCAATAGGACATGCACTCGTGATTTGTAAGCTACAGCAATTATAGTTTTTGCAAGTTATTTTATAACTAGTTTCTGTGCTTTCAGCCACAAAGTAAAGTTGTAAAAAAAAAGTAAAAAAAAAAAAAAAAATTACCAGAAAATGTCTACCACTTTGTGGCCTAATAACTAATTAACTGATGGATGAAACATGTAATATGAAAAGAAAACACTCAGCTGTCAAATAAAATGTGCTAATAAGTTTTATAATATTTCCAATAACCAATTAATTGGCCAGTTCTTTTGCAGATACTGATAACGTTGTAAAGTCTGACCAACAACACATTCATTTGCAGATAAAACCAGTAATATCAAAAGACAACATTCAGATTTCAGCAGTTATAAAATCTGGCCAATAACTGATTAATCGTCCAGGAGTTCCACAGATACTAAAATCTGGCTAACGACCGATTAATCAGCAGATAAACCAATAACCAAAGGGAAAATATGTGTTAAACTTTATTACAAAATGAACAACTTTTCATATAAAATGTACAAATTGTTTACAAGAAAAGGAGAGAGAAAGATAAAAGGGCATCCATTAAGTCGTATTGCTCTTTTTTTGTGAGAAATACTAAGATTACAGAATCAAGAAGTTCCTGCTTAAGAAACCAACACTGCCCATCAAAAGCAGTTATTATTCAGGCATGTTGGCGTTATGTGAAAGTTATATTGGGGTTAATCATGTAAAGGATTCTGCAGTGTTTGAGCAGTTTCTGAACCAGCAGAAGCATGTAATCCAGACAAACACTGACCCGGACCGGTTCCTGCTCACCGGGGTACAACCATGGTGTGTGGTACTAACCCTCCAGCACATCGCTGCACCTGATAACACAAACAACAGGCCATGTGACCCACACTCACTTTCAGTTCTGTCTTTGTAGCTTTTCTATTTTCATTTAGTTTATGCTTTGTTTAGTTCATTTTGTTTTTGTAGTAGTTTTAAATAAATATGATGCATATTCTTTTTTTAAGGTCAAGTTTTTTTGTACGTTCTCTCTATATGCTGCAGTTTTTATTCATTTTTAAGTTGTAATTCAGGTTTTAGTAATTTTGTAGTAATTTTTTTTAAATGTCTAAATAGTTTTTATTCACTCAAGTTTTAAAATTGTAGTAATTTAGTTGAGTATTTGCCTTATTTAATGTCTATAATTTTAATTCAGTTTTAATAATTAAATTTTTGTGATTATTTTAGTTTTTATTTATTTTATATTATTTACCTTTTTATTAAGGTTTTAGGAATTTTGTGATTTTGTTATTTTAAGTATTTTTTGCTGTATTAATATATATATATATATATTGTATATATATATATATATTATATTATATAGTTTTTATTTATTTTTACTTTGTAATTTTTTAGTACTTTAATATCTAGCTTTTTATAATTTTGCTGCTGTCATTCTTATAATTTTTTTTTTGACGTTTTATTGAAATGTTTAGTAATTTAGTTTTTGCCATTTTTGCAGTTTTCCTTTTGTTTTTCCATTTTTTATTTATTTTTAAGTTTTAAAGTTTTCTTAATTTTGTGTATTTATTTATTTAATTTTTAATTTATTTAAAAATTTTATTAAGGTTTTAGAAATTTTGTAGTTTTTGCTGTCTGTATAGTTTATTTATTTATAAGTTTATTATTCTTTACATCTTTTTGATTTTTAGTTTTTTTCCATTTTAGTTATTAGTAGGTACATTAAGGTACACTAAACGAAATCTAGAAATGTCGCAACTAGCATTTTTTTCTAATTTATGTTTTGACAATTCTGTGTTTAGGATCGCTTGGTTTTTGTCTTTAATGAGAAATCATCACTGATTGAGTCATTCTGATGGCGGCTGTATCCCGTATGGAATGCCAGGATCCTGTAATTCCCAGAGGAGGAGGAGGTGGAGTGGAAAAGCGTGAGAGTGTAATTCCCAGCGAGCGGAAGGCTGAGGGCAGTGAGCTGAGGAGACGCCCCGTGGTCTGAAAGAGTCATTTTCTGCTCTGAACACACTGAGCTCCACACAGCAGCCTCAGCGGCCCACGCCAGCTCCGAGCAGAGCCAGTGTCACAATCTGATTATTCCACTACGCCGGATCTTAAAGTGCTTTATACACCTCCTACTGCTAGCGCTAACTATTCCAGCAGCACACAGAACAAACCAGCAAAACTCATGCTAGCTCAAGCCTTTCTGCCATCTTTATCTCAACAAATCTCACAAAGTGTCATATTAGGGTCACATTTTACTACAAAATTAGAAATTAAGCCTATTTGTACGCTCTCAGAAATAAAGATAGGAGAGCTGTCTGTCACTGGGGCGGTACCTTTTCAAAAGGCACATGTTTGTACCTAAAGGGTCCATTTTGGTACCTTCAAGGTACATATTTGAACCTAATATACCAAAGTGTACCTTTTGAAAAAGTACCGCCCCACTGACAGCTTTTGCACCTTTATTTGAGAGTGTAAGGCTTCTTCTTTTTCTTTTTTTTTTACTTTATTTTTCTACTTTTTATGAAAATGTAACACATTTAACCCTATAAAGTTCACTAATGCTTAAAGCACAGATTGTTTTATTTATAAAGTATTTATAGATCACAGCAGGATTTGTCATAGTTCAATATATTCACATACGTTGAACTAAAAATAATTTTTCAAGCAAATTAAAGCATTTTCTATATTTTTTACTTGAAAGCTTATTAAAGTAAAAAAGTATTTACAATTTTAAGCATAAACTATTTGTAATATTTGCCATAGTAAATTAAATGTGTTCACATGTAGTATTAAAAAATAGTTTTGTTACCGTATTTTGGTGACACAAATATTTATAATGAATTTGGTAATTTTATATTGAATCATTTATATTTTAATATTTAAATACATTTACTACAATATATAATTTATATAATTCTATAACTATATTTTACGTTTCAAATTGTTTCACATAATTTATTAATCATATTATTTTTGTGTATGAATATTTTAATTTGTGTATTCATTTGTTTTGTATATATTTGTGTACAAGACAACTTTATTTCTGTGGAGAAACATTTCTTCATAAGATTCATTCTTTCACAAATAATGATCAAAGTCTAATCTAAACTTGTTTCATCTGTCGTAAGAATTTGTCAGAAGTCAGACTTTAGGTCAAAAACAGTGTCGCTGTGCTGAATGTAGTTTGTAAATCAGCTCAGATGATGTTCACCCTTCAGTTGGTTACAGCAGTTTTAACACGCTGAACGCTTTAGTAAACGAGCGGCTGTGGGATTCTATATGTAGCACATTTCCAGCTCTGACTCTGTAATCTGCTCTTTCCTGACGCTCACGCTGGAGTGTTTGTGACTGACACATCCAGGTCCAAAACTCAACTTTCTTCAGATGTACTCTTCAATTAGCCGCCTAGCAATCTTCCCACCGCCACCGACGTGCTGTTTTTGAAGTTTTAAAGCATTCAGAGTAATAATTTTGACGGACGCTTAGTGATCTCAAAACTTTAAGCTGCTATTCACTGAAAATCTTTCCTTCCGCCAAAGCTTTCCAATTATGTACATCTTGAGATTTCAACACTTTGAATATCAGTTTTATCTGTAGTAGTTTCCTCCATTTATACATGATAATTCAAGAGCATTTTAATTGAGTTTGTTAGAATGAATATTACATAACATTGTTTAAAAAAGCTATTATTTTTAGTGAAAGAACAAATGCCTCAAAATGCACATAATTTATGTATGCATTGATTTATTTATTTACTTTTCAGATTTTTTTTACAATCTATTTTTAAGAGATAACATTTCAAATTAGCGCTGTCAAATGATTAATCGCATTTATCTATCTATAATAAATATTTTGGATATATTTACATAAATATTTATATTCTTATATATTACATAATAAATATACACAGTGTACACACATGTATTATGTAAGCAGAAACTTATTTTATATGTGATAAATCAATATTAATCGTCTGACAACACTTTTTAAAATGTAAATTAATTCAAATTATTTATTTAGGTTCCATTCATTCCAAATTAGTAATACTTAAATTATATATTCTTATAAATTGTAATCGATGATTGATGGGTAATTTTTTGTCTGGTTTATTCATGTTTAGTTCAAAAGAATTTCAGTGTTTCCCAATGAATCAAAACGGGGTAAATGCAGTAATAACAGGGTAACATTAGAAGAAACAATATGGTTTTAGTTGAAAAATATTACGTTATGACTCTTTTTTTTTTTTTAAATAGCTTAAATTTTAACATTAATGCATACACACAGCTTTAATTATTCAAATATAATTCCTTTGGTCCATGAGGTTGATTGATCTGTTTTTTGGTGAACTAGTTCTTTAAATTACATTATTAGCTCTGAATATTTGGAACTGACTTCAAGAGAGGAAATATCTATCAGAGATGACATGAGGAAGACAAGTTGTGTTTAATTAGAGCGGCGATAACGTGAGTATCCAGATGATCTCATCTGTGTCCCATTCAACGTTGTTTGACTGAGGGTGTTTAGATGTTATCAGGTTTATTTGCTCCGCCCCGGTCCATTCCTGATCACACACGAGATGAGAGACAGATAAACAGGAAGAAGCTCCTGAGGCTTTTTGCTGACCTCTGACCTTTGGTGAACTATTTTTGGGGTTTTATGATACTTGATTGTTGTGGACTTTCGGAACGGTTAAATTGTTAACTGAGCGCCTCAGATGGTGAACAGTATTTTTGTTTGTTTGTTTTTTTTACATTGCATACTGAACAATATTTGGTGCAGCAGCAATTTTCACTCGGACAAGTAAATTTGTGACTTGTGTATTTTCTTGTAAAATTTACTCCAATTATTGAATGTTATTTATGTAACATAATAAAAATATGTTAAATGTAACCGCAAGATATAAACTCAGAATGTTGAGAAATAAACTCAGAATTACAAGACAAAACACAGAATTAAGATAAATAAACTCAAAATTGTGAAATATACACTCAATTACGAGAAATAAACTCAGAATTACAAGAATAAACTCAGAATTACGAGAAATAAACTCAGAATTACAAGAAAAATGCAGAATTACGAGAAATAAACTCAGAATTACAAGAAAAATGCAGAATTACAAGAAATAAGCTCAGAGCTGCAAAAAAAAAAAATCAGAATTATGATAAATAAACTCAGAATTACGAGAAATAAACTCAGAATTACAAGAAAAAACTGAATTACGAGAAATAAACTCAGAATTACGAGAAATAAACTCAGAATTACAAGAAAAATGCAGAATTACAAGAAATAAGCTCAAAGCTGCGAGATATGAACTGAATTACGAGAAATAGACTCAGAATTACAAGAAATAAACTCAGAATTACAAGAAAAAACACAGAATTACGAAAAATTAACTCAGAATTACAAGAAATAAGTTGTGAGATATAAACTCAATTACAAGAAATAAGATCAGAATTGCGAGATATAAACTTAGAATTACAAGAAATAAACTCAGAATTGTGAGAAATAAACTCATTTGCGAGAAATAAACTTAGAAATTTAAGAAAAGCTCAGAATTATGAGGAATAAACTCAGAATTAAAAGGAAAATGCAAAATTACAAGAAATAAGCTCAGAGTTGTGAGAAATAAACTCAATTACGAGAAATAAATTCAGAATTACGAGAAGTAATCTCAGAATTACGAGAAATAAACTCAGAATTACAAAAAATGCAGAATTACAAGAAATAAGCTCAGAATTGTGAGATATAAACTCAGTTGCGAGAAATAAACTTAGAATTATAAGAAAAACTCAGAATCATAAGGAATAAACTCAGAATTGCAAGAAAAATGCAGAATTACAAGAAATAAGCTCAGAGTTGTGAGAAATAAACTCAACAATGAGAAATTAACATAGAATTATGAGAAATAAAAAATCTGAATTGTGAGAAAAATCGTAAGTGTGAGAAGTAAAGTCAGAATAGCGAGAAATAAACTTTGGATGGTGAAAAAGAAGAATACATAACCATGAAATAAAAAGTCACAATTAACTTACATTTATTTCATGGAGGAAAAGTAAAAAATAATAATAATAATAATTCCTTACATTGTACAGAACAAAATTATTTTTATATGTGATACTGTGGTAATATGGTGTTTGGACACTATCATGATGGTAATATCATAGTAAGTTGGATATTAAATATAAAAGAGTCATGTGCTGAGAGTATTTAGTGTCATTAGTCTGTCAGGAAGCATCACAGAGCATTTTTCTGTAGGTTAAGCTTGTTTTTGGTCCCTCAGAAGTAATGTTAAATGTGTGTGTGTGTGTGTGTGTGTGTGTGTGTGTGTGTGTGTGACTCAGCGTCTGAATATGAGTTTTATATCAGGGATCTCTCTGTTCTGTGGCTCTTCCAGCTCAACACTCGCACTACAAAGTGAAGCGGTTGACCTCTGACCCCAACCCACGTTAAGAGAGCTTCCACAGGTCATGAGGTAATGACACCTTTTACAACATCAATAGAAATTACACTCTAACCTCCAGACGTGACTGCATGCTTGGCCTTGAGTCCCACACACACAGGCTCTGTTGTGCTCTAGGGCTGTGCAATTTTATTTATTTTGGGTTTTTTTATTAATAAAAATGCAAATTTAAAGAACAATTTCAGGTTTGCTGTGCCTTTTGTAGGGCTATACAATTTGGTCCAAAATGTTTTGATTTGTATACCAATATAACAAAAAAAACCAAAAAAAAGTAAATAATATTCAATGTTATTTTTGTATTATTATTATTAAATATATATAAAATATCATAATTTATTATTAATATTATTACTACTTGTATTTTGCGGGAATGATAATAATGCTAACAATATAAAATACAGGAGAAATACTTGGGTAATGTTTCACTGTGGAATAAAAAAGTAGTATTAAAAAAAAAGAAAAATAATATTATATCATCATTTTATTTTATAAAAAACTTTACAATAAAAACAGTAATACTTTTGGTGTTCAGTTTTGTTTTTCTTGTCTAAATCTTATTTTCTAAAACATTAAACGATGCCGTTTTTAACAATGCAGCCTTAAGTATATATAGTCACTTGTGCACTTTGCATGATGTTGTGTGTGCTTCACTTTTGAGGGTTTGTTTGGGTCAGGATGATATCTTAGCATGTTGTTCCCTATGTAGACATCATGGCAGTTCACTACGAACAGATCATGATGTTTGTGATAAAGTTCCTGCTCCAGATGATCTCTGCTGTCTGTCTTTGTTCCTCAAACACCTACTCAAGCAGGATTACGAACCTTGGCTCCGTGCCATTGTTTTTTTCCGATGGAATAAGTAAGGCCATGCCAGCCAGAGATGACGGGAATGTCCGCGCATCCCCGATGGAGGTCTGAAACCGCTTTCCACTTTATCTTGTAATTCATCACTTTATGGAATTCCCCCCGTTTAGATTGGGTAATTAAAATCAGTGGATATCAAAACATCCTCCCACCCTCTCTGCCTGTCTCTATTTTATTGTTCTTTGTTCTTGGAATAAAGTTTCATGTTGTCATCACAAATAGAAAACAGATCCCACAGATTCAGAAATCGGACACTATCTGGATATTGGCACCACACTTGACACAAACACACACACACACTGTTCCTCAGCAGTGGAATTTTGAAATCATTCACCAAGTGTTTCTGCATTGCTGAAATATATAATATATTGCTTTAGTAGTTTAGTTTAGTACGTTTACTAACAGCAGCTTCAGACTGTTATTCAGAACTTAAAACTAATTGGAAAATTTAAATAACGTTGATGTTGATAAAACAAAATACTTAACTAAAACATCTAACATAATAACTTTTTTATTTTATTTTATTATATACATATACATTTTTCATATATATATATATATTATTAATTTATTTATTGTAAACTGATATATTTGTCCTCTAATGACCTCTGGGTAACTCTCTTGAATGGGGTACGTATTAAAGTTAGGGCTCACATTGTAAAGATGTGATTCTGATTGTTGACACTCTTTCTTGTTCTTTGCAATGTCATTAAACTGTGATTTGAGTTGGGAAAGACAAAGACTTTCAGGCTTAACGGGGAAGTTCTTTGTATGCTGTGAGATTTTTCCGATAGTGCAGGCTTTTGTCTCAGTGTTTAGGGACTGAAGACACACAAACATTGCTTCCAGTCATGCTGAGTGACAGCTTGCGTTCTCTTCTCATTGTGTGGGTTTGTTTAGCAGCTGCAGGCATCTGACGTCCAGCTCAGATTCAGTGCTGTTTTCTGCCTGTCATTCTGTACTGCTGTGAATCAGCTACGTGCTTTTTGAATGTGCAATGAAATAATCAATGAATAGTTATTTTAATTAATGGTGACTTTTTAATCTTAGAAATGTGAGATAAATTCACAAATGTGACTTTATTTCTCAAAATTCTGATTTCATTACACACAATTGCAAAAAAGAATTGTGACATATAAACGTGCAAATCTCATGCCCACAAACTCATTTCTGTCATACAAATTCCTTATATGGGATACCTGGCCACGTCACATCCTTAACTCTCTTTCCAGTGGATGTTATTTACCTCTGCAGGTTGGGGTCAACCCCAACAATGTGATATTTACCCGACCGGAATGCGATTTGTACTGGGAATCCCTCTCTAAAAAGTGTTTTGGCTTGTTTTGAGTAGCAATTGATTATGATGAACACTTAGTATCGGCACACTCTGCTTGAGCCACAGGAAATATTTGGGTTTCAAAACAACAAAAGGGACATCATTTGAATTAGCATGGAAAAGAGACCCACTGTAATCTCCATGCTCACCTTCAGACGTCAGAGCGAGGCCGGTAAGCTGAAGGAGGTGCAGATGGGCTCTGGCAGCATTCCAAAGGGCCCGCAGGGGTCGGTGGCGTCAGAATTGGGATGGCCGACAGTCAGCTGAATGGTTGCATAACACACTATTACAGTGACGTGGTAATTCTGTGCTTGCTACAACAGGATTCTGAGGGTGAGATGGGGCATTTTATTCCTTGAAGCTCCACGTGGGAACAAGTGAGCTGCTGCTATATTTGTCCTCGTCAGTGACCGCATCGAGCCATGCGATGTAAGAGGGGCCAACAATGAGTCCTTTCACCCAGCATTTGTGCTATGCATGTTATGTGATCTGCAAGGGGAGGGTTACTAAAAAATCTAAATTATATAAATAACTGGCTTTGGGTGCATTGATGCCCAATGACAAGTGTTTCTGATCCAGCCAAGCAATGGCCTTGAAATAAGCTCTATCTTTTTGGAGATGCACTAAAAGAAGAAACGGTTTGTAATGTGACCAAACAGATGCCTGAAAACTCCAAAAGAAGTGTTTTACAGTTGGGTTTAGTGTTACACGATTTCTATGCTGCAAGAAACAATGCATTGGAACAATATCAGATTATTCTGTCATAATCAGTGGTCTTGTTCACATTTCAATGAGACAAAATAAGTGAGCAACTCTCAGGAAAACCAGTTGAGATGTTTCATCTTTTATGTTCCATAGTCTATGTTAGTCTCTTATGTACACTGTTTAAAAAAATTGCATACAGTTTATGGTACAAAAATTCAACCGTAAAAAATATGCCAACACAATTTTAGGTTTTACGGTTTTAATTATTTACAGTTAAATACCGTAATGTCATTAAAGTGGCCCAATTCTGCAGGAAAACCGCTAAACCGCGGCTCTTTTCCTGACATCAACAGTTCAACAATTGGAGTTTGACATTCATAGTCACTTTTTGGGTGAGCTATTCCTTTAAGCACACACACTCTCTCCTAAGATTGTCAAGGCCTATCTTTTTAATTCCCTTCTCCCTGTCTTTTTCCTTCCTGACATCATCGGGTTATTGCAGTCCTGGGAAGCCGAGCATGTGAGCTTCCCCAGGTCATTAAGAGCAGGCCTGAAAAGACTCTCTGCGGGCCAGAGATAAACCAGCCAGCAGACGCGCAATAAGCTCCGAATAAAGACAGCTCTGTGGAGGGCCTAGCTGGACACTGAGCCCAGGATTAAAGACGGTCTGAAAGGAGGAGAAAGTCAATGGAACCGCACGAAAATATGAAGTGAAAGAGAGGTGTGGGCCGGCGGGGGGGCGGGCGAGATGAATGGGAAACTTATCAGCATTCGGAGCGCATGCGAGGACCCACCGCGACTGGGTCAGGGAGTTCTCCCGGGAGGAAAGGTGCTCTCGGGAGACGCTTATCTGCTGTTTGTTGAGGCACCTCATGGATAAAGCGAAAGGAGGAAGGGAGAAAACTTTGGCCAGAGCATTACAAGTCCAATTAGTCATCTAGCTTGAATAGCTTGAAGCATTTGTGGTCGCATATTTGCATACAGTGTTTTGAACCTTGAGCTCTACTTGCATCTTTTTGGTTCTTTGCTGGGAGGTCATAAGCATTTTGTAGAGTGTCACTTAGAGAGTTACAACTTCAATTTCTATTATAAAGCAGCTCAACGTGAATCAATGAAATAAACCAGAGATGGCCATGTCAAAGAAGGTGGAGCCCCAAAGCCACACCTATGTGTTACATCATCACCATGGGCCAATAGTTTGAGGTTTTTATGGGGCGTGGAGCAAACTCTTCTAGGACATTTTATTTGTTTTGGAAGACTGTTTCAAACTCCCAAAACAAATTTAGTTTTGGTGTTGATGGACTGAACAGAATCAATGAATCAAAGAAGAATTTGCCACAGTGCCACACCTTTCTATTATGCAATTTCCATTGACCAATAGCAGTTTAAAGGAGTTTATGAACTGGAGAAGAAAATTTTCTGCAAAGTTTGTTTTGGCAAACTGTTTCAAACTCCCAAAACAGATTTAAATTTGGCCATGACAGACTGAACAGAATAAATTCACCAGAAAAATAATTCTATGTCAAAGAAGGCGGAGATTCAGAGCCACACCTACCAGTTACATCACTGTCATGGACCAATAGCAGTTCACAAGTGGTAGACAAACGTTGTTTTGGCCTTGATGGACTGAACAGAATCAATGAATCAAAGAAGTTTTGATGTCACAGAAGGCGGAGCCTCGGTGCCACACCTTCCTATTATGTCATCTCCATGGACCAATAGCAGTTAACAGGAGGTTATGAACTGGAAAGCAAAGTTAGTTTTGGCAAAATCCCTAAAAAAAATATTTTGGGTTTGACAGTCTAAACAGAAGAACCAGAGAAGAATTTCACGTTAAAGGAGGTGGAGCCCCAGAACCACACCAACATCACCATTGACCAATAACAAATTCCAAGAGCAAATTGATTTGAAAACAAACTTTGTTTTGGACTTGGAGCCACACCTACCTATTGTGTAATCACCACAGATCAGTAGAAGTTAATTTTTTTCTGGAAAGCACCAAATCTTTGTTTTAACCTAACATAATTAATTAATTGTCTGTAGTATATCAGGATCTTAAGAGTGTTCCAAGAGTCCCGAAGACACCTGAAGCCCATATAAAGTCAGTTTGCACGCTATGCACAAATTTTTACAAGTAGGCAAGAGGTTTACCCATTTTAGGTAGTATCTGGCAGGGAAGCAACGTATGGAGAAGAGGCCTATCAAACACAGAATGAGAACAGCGAGTGAGTGTGTGTCTTTGTTCCTTCCTGTGGGTTCCTCAAGATAACATCAGCTTCAGCCATTACAGCCCTGCTATCTGAGGGAAGGGGCTCTTTCAACTGTCCCCAGGGTCAGGATACAGCACTGATCCTTTCATTAGGCCTACCTGATAAAACAGCATTAGGGATCATTTCGGAAATCTGAAGGGCACACACAGAATTCCCAACATCACACACACTCCAGACGAACAGGCAAATTACGCAAATTGCATCAGATTTCATTAAGATTGGAAGTGCTCTTGACGTTGAAATCACGCTGCGCTCGGGTCATTGTTGACTTCATTTAGACGTTCCTCTGCAATATTGCATGGTTTATTTAAAGATACGTTAGTGTCAGTAATGAGCCTGGTTCCTTTTCTTCTCAGAGGGTCTCATTCACTAAGCATGAGTACGCACAAATATTGTGTAAATGTGCTTACGAAATGAATCACAGAAAAAGTTCATTATAAAATTTTAACATTTACGAAACAATCCGCACAATTATTAGTAAATGAGACCCATTATTTTCATAGTAGGTGTCTTATTTGACAATTAATTCTGTTGTTTGTTCTGTCTTTGTCCTATTATTTGTTAATGCTTTCATTAGTTTTTTATCGTTCTATAAGTAAAATCAGATTTCTCATGCATTTTATATTAGTGCACACAAAAACTCAATATGTCTGTGGTCATGTCAAATCTCATTGAAGAAACATTAATTTGCGCAGATAAGTTGAGAGGGAGTGTGTGTAATGGCGAGTAGAGGGGCGTCTTGAGCAAACACAGGGGAGGCGTCTGTGGTTGCGGGGGGGTTTGTGGGATGTTATTGGTCGAGCCTTCGTAACTGAAGAATTCATCCTGTGCAGAATCGGAATCAATTTCCGACCGGGCAGCACCGCGGCTTTTCCTAATGTGAGCCACATTGGGACCCGTGATCCGTGGCAATAATTCAAACCAGATGCGATGTCCCACTCAGGTGGGCCAAGAGCTTCCATCTGCGGGACCGAGAGGCTGTGTGGCCCCCGTGACTGTGAGAGTTTCTGGGGCTGAAGCTGTGTGCGGTTTTCTGGTCCCTGGCTGGAGGTACGTAAAACATCTGATGCTAATTATTTCTCTACATTAGCATTGTCTTATAGCACTCAGACTGATTGTATAGTACTATTATTGATTGTAATAACTTTCAGTTCTCTCTTTCTTTTCAGGAGGTATGGAGAACCGGTTCTATTGCGAATCTAAATTGGGAATTATATTATGGAAAATATGGACATCCCATAATGGCCTTTCCATTTCTTTCATTGCCTGCACTGACTAAGATTTCCCTATCAACAGAATGAACTAATACCACTTGCACATGTAATTGCGGCATTTTATTGGTTCTGAACACTGTTTAAGTCATTTTTTGGTTGAAGGTTTCGACATTGCATGTAATTTGAAAAGGGTGTAATTTCTGTACCTGCACTGAATGGAATTGCAATTTTTGTCCAAACATGTTTCCCAAACGCAGCCCCGCCAAGTGTACTTGGTTAGACAAACGGATTATATTAAGGGCTAAGTTTATCCAAAATGAAGTAAATTTATTTGCATCTTAAATTAAAATGTTTAGATAGGATGAAACTATTCTTTTAATATAGATTTTTACGCCCCTTTTTGGCCTTTTTAGGTCTTCAAATTTCGCTTGCTTGGACTTTCAAAGGAGGAACAGAAGTCTCTAATAGATCTGCTATAACATTGCACATAAAGTCCTACTAGGTTCTATTCCAGGTAAATCTAAGCCCACAACCCTTCAAGTATGTCATTCAGAGCATATCATTTGTTCAGTGACCTCATTCTCATCCATCCCAGATTATCTGCAGCTCAACAGCCTTTTACAACCCGACAACACAGGTGAGGATATGAGATAAATCAATAAGTAGGTGTCCTGCACCACCAGGCGACTGCTGGCAAGAGTGAAGGAAAGAACGATGAGGAGAGAGAGGAAAGTCTGAGCGCCGGAGCACGTATTCTCCAGATGAGGGTGAAAATGAAAACCACCTGGGCTGAATTCCCACGTGACCTGTCCGATGAAGAGGCCTTTAGCCCTCAGAGTTGCAATGAAGGACGGTGAATTTACTTACCCTTACAAAAAATGTGGAAAGCATCCAGATTGTAGAGCCTCAGAAGGCCGTTAATGTCCGCAACACTCGTAATTGTCTTGGCACGGCACATTTAGCATTAGACAACACGTGTTCGGCAATTAAACTCAATTGTTCAATTTGCTCAAGACAAACATTGAATGTAAATACACTTCATTTCATGCTTAAAGTGTTGAGACTAGCTCTGAACCATTTATACTTAATGTTTTCGCAGTTTAGGAATAGTCATGTTTGTGCATTAATGCTTGCACTCGACCAGGTCCTGTACAGCATGCTTTTATCATGCCGAAAGAGAATTTAACACGGATATTTAGGCCGATGCGGCGCTTTTTGAAGCCGCGGCTCAGTGGAGTGAGTCAAGCTGGTCACGACGCTGATGATAATATCAAGTTCGCTCTTGGCTTGCTTTCATCAGGTCTTAAATCATGCACATATGTGGTACGCTCATACACCTACAGTACGAACCCGAGCACTTACGCACATGAGCACAGATGCTATAATCAAATACTCGGAGCAGACCTGGTCGGTAATGTATCGCACTGCCTGCGGAGATCGTAAAAAACGCAACAGGTTATATGTTGAAGTCCATCCCTAAGAGCAGTTCAGGAACTGCATTGAAGGACATTGGACAGAAAGGGTATTCGTGCATGACTTTTCCCTAAGCATGTGGAAAATCGGTTTTCTGTGCCTTTGGGGTTCTGGAATCTGTCCAATAACGATAGGCCTGTCTTACACAGCTAAATCATAATATATATATTCATTTTGGTGACCATATTAGACAAAAAATGAGCTGGACGATAAAAACCGAGACGATTATTATTACGATTATTCTGAGATAAAGTGATAAAATTGAGCTCGATAAATGTTTGATATGTTTATGCAGCAGCAGCAGAACAAAACAGCACTACTCATTTCAATCGCGTAGAATAGACCGAATATATATGTAACTGCAAGAGCTTCAATTCAACGAATAAACAAATAAGTTGGTAGTTGAAACAACAGAAGCATTGTGCACAACGAAAGTCAAAAGGCTTTTGGTTTACAAATTGATGGATTTACTGTAATAACACTAACTGCACCATAGTATTGTGGCAGAAATGTTGGATATGTCAAATTTTATTATACTTTTACTTAGTTTCTAAAGTGGACCATCTAAATACTTAATAATATTTTGCTAAAATATTCAGAAACCTAGTGTAGCCCATCTCCAAAGTTTATCAGATATCATGCAGTGACTAAGTAGTTTTTGCAACGTTAGCGAGATCTCAAATCGGTTTCCCCAACACGCATTGTGGTTTTCTTTGTAAACGTTACATTATGTGCTCTGTATTTAAGGTCTGCATCAATGCAAATGCAGGCAGACACCTGTAAAACACTCCAGCTGAAGGAGACGGGGGAGGGCGGCCCAACACTTCTCCGGGGATTAGTTGAGTAATCCTGCTTTTAACTGGCAGCCAAGGTTGGGCTGGGTTTGCTCTTCAACAATAAGAGAGAGACTCATTAAAGATATTAGCTGGGCTGGGCTATTGGCCCATTCACTGCTTAAAAATGTGGTTTGATCCCGATTTAGACACATATTAGATGTCTCCACCAAAGTGCTTCATTTCCCGAGGGGAGCTTTTGCTGGATCAGCAAACTTTGACCAGCGAGCTGGTTCGTAATGCACATTAATGTTGATCTAGCAAATGCAGGGAAAGAATGGCAACAAGTCGTTTACTGGTCCAACCACAAGTCTCTAGATTTGGGTCAATGTGCAACCTCTCATAGCTCAACTCTTCAGGAATGATGCACACACACCACACTTAAAGACTTAACAAACAGCAATAAATTAAAAAGTCAAACTAGTCTAATAAAAATATGTGCCTCTGTGCACGTTTTGCACAGCACTGTTTTACTGCAAATTGTACTGAGTGGCGCAGATTCAGTATGTGAACCCTGGCACAGTTTATTACATTGATATAGGTATGTATTGTGACAATTCTTTATTGAAATATCTGTGGACTGTTGCTAAGTTAATCATGTTGGAAATATGCCCTACACCAAATCCAACCCTAAACCTACCCAATAGTGTTAACAAAGGCTGATATACAAACACATTTGTTGATGCATTTCAGCTTCCTTTTACACAGATATGAACTGTTTTGTTGAAGGATTGAACCGGAGCTCCTCGTCTCTCAAGTACATCTCTGTACTCCATGAGCTACTGTATGAAGCTATTGTCTATGAAAACACATAGAGATGAAGCTGGATATTTGTGATGCTAACGCATCAGTTTTCAAATATCCCAGCCTATAAATATTTTTTAGTCAGTTTTACTGTGTTAATTTTTTTGGGAAACTGCAGTAATAGTACTTGTTGGTACATATTTTGTGTCTTGCGAAAAAGTGCACCAGGTACATTGATGCCAGAAAAAAGTCTGAAGACAAATATATTCTCTGTTAGACGACTAGGCATCGTAGGTGGTCACGGATAACTTGCATGGCCAAACACAATGGAGCAACACAGTCTTTGACTTATGTAGTTTACGTGGTTTGGCTTGTGTTTCTGGATGTCTTTTAGCATACGGGGTCTCCGAGGCCAGAAAAATGGATACAGACTTTTCTTTGATTTGGTGAACTAGTCTAAATGACCTATGTAAGCAGACACCGGAGCTCTAACCATAATTTTCAGTCCCGCAAAGCAGTTCAGGTGAGGTGCACCAGAAATTACTGCAATGAAAGAGTTTGGCTCCACGCTCTCTAAACATGCAGTCGTGAACATCCATTATTGATATGTACACATTAGCAAATAAAATGTAAATACTGAGTTTGTCAGCCATTTCACAGCCTTTGATATGCAGGGCAAGACCACAAGAGGATAAATAGGCTTCGTTACCCTAAACAGCCCAGATTTGGTCTTCCTGACAACCTGGGGATTTATGTTTGAGGGTCAGACGTGTTTTAAAGGTTTCCTCCAGAGAAAATCCCCCATTTTTTCCCTTTTAACAAAGATTCTGCCATCAGTTGGGATCTGTACTACCAAAAAAAAAAAAAAGAAGTTTATTTAAGTGTGCTATTAGTATACTTCTTTTACATTAAAAAATAGGAAAGTATACTTTTAGTTTAAGTCTACTTTTTATGAAATTTTCAGAAATGGGCTTTACTTACTTCTCAGAAATATACCCAAAATGTAATTTAACTATACTTGACTTATACTAAATACATTTTAGCTATGCTTATGCTCCTAGGCTAGAATCTGTGTTTTCATTTTTATATGATAGGGGGTGCTACTACACATCTTCTTTACAGAATTTTCAAAAAAAAAAACCCACACACAAATGAAGAAGAAACAATAGATGCTTCCATGTGTAATTTAACACAATAATCAGACATAAAACCGCATCAAAACAGCGTAATGTTATGGAATAAAATGTCGACCATTGAGGAGGTAATAATGTCTGTCAAGCTTTGGGGTGTTGGTCAACTACATTATGTTTTGATAATTTATAGCAGTATTCTCAGTATATCCATGTTGATCAAGAAACAGATGCGTTAGGATCTGCTTTCTTAGATATTCTGAACTCTATTGGGGTTAGACAGCACGTATCAGGATCT
>JAUCMU010000053.1:572842-583405 GCA_032275025.1 Enteromius treurensis
AGTTGTCATCTATTTATCATAAATGTATATAAATTTAGAGTATTTCGTGTTTTATTAGTTTTACTATACATTTTACAATACAATTTATTATTTTACAATTTTCTTTAAATATAAATTTTAGTCTATAATAATGTTTTATATTTATCTATTTATTTTATTTCATTTATTTTTTTTATTAAAGTTATGGATTGACGTTTTTATAGTGCCTTTTTATTTCTCATTTGTTAGTTGTTTTTGATTTATAATGTATTCATTACGTTAACAATATTTTATACTTATTAATTTAAAATATTTGAATGTATGTTTTTTATAGTTTATGGATAATTCATTTTATTTTTCCATCCATTTTTATTTTATTTTATTTTCATTAAATAATATTTTTTTTTTTTAAATATTGTTTTAGATTTTTATTTTACCTTTTGTTTTTATTTATTGTACTGTTTTTATTTTTTATCAATCACATAGATTATTATGATTTTTAAAATGATTTTGGCCTTTCTCAGTTTGAGGTTGATTGGATTTAATAATGTCTATGTGATGTAATATGGGCACGTGTTGTGAAGGAGCTCAGTGTTTGCGGAGCTGAAAGGCCACGCTGTGGGAGAGATGTTTCTGAGGGCAGATGAATGGCAGACTGTGATCTGGAGAATCATGGAAACTTGTTGAGCTCATGTCAAACATGTTTCCGTTGGTTTAAACAGACCCGAGCGTTTTTCCACTTGGTTATTTGCTGGTATGTTTTGTCGGATGTTTTCCATAAAGCTTGCTCCTGTTCGGAATGTATGCAGGAATGTAGAATTCCATGTTTAAACTCGTTGCCGTGGTGATGACCCATGATTCCAGAGATGGGGTTTATGTGACTGTCAATCATTATGCCTCGTTATTTATTATTCACACACACACACACACACATATATATATATATATATATATATATATATATAAACACACAACATTAATTTTGTATTCATTTGATTATATTCATATCATATTCATTGATTAATTGATTTGTATTAATTTTTACTGTTCATTAATTATAATATAAACTGCTCAGGTATTTTAATATGGAATATTTGATCTATTTTACTTGTTATAATTAATTATTTAATTATTATTTTAAATTTACTATTTAGTTTCTACTTATTGTATTTACTCTTTTCTTTTTAATTTAGTTCATTTGCTATTCATTTTTCGTTTACAATTCATGTTTATTTTATTTTACTATTAATTATTGATATATTTAGTATTCGGAATCTTGAGCCCTAGGGTTATCAACCTCGAAACGCCTCGCCCGCATGCTCCCCAAAATAGCAAATAGGAGGACAGCAGCCAAACGAAGTAAGCTCCCCAAAGATGCGAAGATTAGAGTGTGCTGGACGATTAGGGAAAGGATAATGGGTTCCTACTGGAGCTAAGGAGTGTGCGATGTATCTTGTAGAATGTAAATGTAAGTGATAAGTGTGAGACCCAAGCTGTAGCCGTCCACGTGGTGGGTGCAATCCTCCAGCTTGGGAGATCCCCTTCGTGGGGTAACATATTTGTATGACCCTCTCTGGCGGGAGCCGTCCATGCGGTGGGGGCAAGAGCTACAACTTTTGCAGTTTGCTGCCGTAAAGTGCAGCTTCTCTGCACGGGCGACGGGCGTGACAAATCTAACGCAATTAACGCACACTTTACCCAGAGTAGAGGAAGAGTTGAGGACCCAGCTGCTGACAGAGAGACTTGCTTCACGCTTGTAAATGATAACAGTGCAACAAGAAACTGCGCCAGGCAATATATTGCAAGCACTATCGATTGTTTTACCTGATGACTGAGCCGAAGCGAGTGAAGCTGCAGCGGTGAGAACTGGGATGTGGCCCAGGACGGTTAAAGGCAGGACGATAGTGTTGAACGAGGCAATTTATTATTTGTTTTTTTTCGATCTGATGGTGCGCACAGATTTTGTTGGAGGCGAGGTAAAGCCTATGCTGAATCGAGTGATGCTTAGAACGAGATGCGCAGGGAAGGGGGCTCGTACTGTTTACTGTATAGGAAGTATCTCTCGCTCTGATAGGATGACAGGATGATAGGATAATTAGGATGATGAGGAGCCAGTCATGATTAATTACCTGTACGTGCTCCTCCTGAAATTTGTTTGCAAAGTTTCTTTTTTGTTACATCTAATGTTATTACAGTAATGTTTACTGCATACTACTGTAAATTACATGTAATGTCCAATGTTTTTCTGCTTTATACACTTACCATTTAACAGGGTTTTACTTTATTATAACATGTTTTTCCAAAACAGCAGGAACATCCATTTGATAAAAGACTGGCAGGGTTCGGTGTGTTCCTCCCAGGATCTGCTCAGCATCTGATGGTGATTGTGTGGTGTTTTTCTTTAGATCGGCACGTTCACGACTCACAGCGGTCAGTTCTTCCTGGAGCCGCTGTTGAGCGCTGATGGAAACGAATACGAGGAAGAGCACAACAAACCTCACCTGGTCTACAGAGAGCAGTCACATGACTCTCAGCCCTGCAGCAGCGCAGGTAAACGCATTCGCACGCTGTAAAAAAAACAAGATCTGTTAAAATTACGGTAACAAAAGGAAAACTAAATAAGTTAAATAAGATAGACTGAACTTTCAAGTTCTCTTGATTGTAATGATTTTTGGCACTTGATGCTGACTGCTGGAATAGGTCTGAAAAAAGGGTTAACTGATATAATGTTAATATACCAACCTATTCAAATACTGAAATCTGTTTTGTAGCTTTGAAATACACTCAAAAGCACCGAATTCAGGTGGTGAGGAGAAAGTCACATGATATGAACATGTAGCAGGGGCTCAGTGTCATTCACACACTAAACACCATCATAACACATGTGAAACTGAAATAATGCACTAAACATTCATTTAAAAACATTAGATATGACATACAACACTAATAAACATAACAGATAAGAAAACACTAAGAAAAAACATGGTTATATCAATGAAAAAACATCACATTTGAAATGCAAGGAATTCTGGAAATGTCAGTTTACGGTTATTTATGATTATGCTCTTTTTCACTTCCAAAAACGGTGTAAATTTATTATATGTATTGTCCAATACACATTGTATACCAATACATTGTCCCATTTTTACAGTTTTTGTTTATAGGGAACGTAGAGTACAGTAAGAGCCATTTAACAGGTTTTTACAGTCTTTTACTGTTAAATTCACAGTCATTTATTTCAGTTGTGCTCCGTGGCTTTGCTTGTGGAAAGTCATTGTTTCTCTTCTCAGCGGTGTGTTTTAAGCTGGCTGGCGTGTGCTTTGGCATCGCTGTTATTGTGTGGATTAACGTCTTCTTTATGAGCCGCTTATTGAAATTCTTTGTCTAATGAAAGTAAATCAACTCCAGCTACTCCATAACTCTTACATTAATCAGACACCCATAGTAACACCCATTTAGTATGCTTTTAAAGTGATAATGTATCCAACAATGTACTCATCCTGAAGTCATTCAGCCCTTCTTTAATTGGTTTATATGACTTATGCTACTTTCCGTAAGGCTGTAAGTTCTTCTTAAATGTCTCAAATGTGAGTCTATGCTTCATGCAAACTTCTGAAGACCTAAAATATAATGCATATTTTATATGAATTGTCGTTATGATCAGGGTCAGAAATAATAGGGGTTAAGGCAGAAATGCCACCAAAATGAACAAAAAAGGTGATGAGGGAAAAAATTGTAATTAAAATGTAGGCCTATATATATATATATTAACATTTTAAAAACTTTATTTCTACATTTTATTTCATTTACTATTTTAATTTATTTATTTCATCATTCATTAATTTTTACTATGGAATATTTTTTATAGATATACTATGGAATAGATTTTTAATAAATTAATGAATTAATTATTATTATTTAAAATGTGCTATGACTTTTTTTATTTATTCTTATATCATAAATTTACGTGATTATAATTTGTTTATTTGCTAATATTAGCCAAGGATAATATTTATTAAAGCAGTTTGTCATGTGTAAAGAGGTGTTGTAAGGTGGAACATTTTAAACGGTCATTAATTTACATTTTTAACAATTACTCTAATGAAATAGTTCATATCCACCCCTGGTTCTGATACGTTTATGACTCTTTTTCATCTATGGTTTTTGAGTGAGCTGACGTTGATTTTTGGGTGAAATCTTCCTTTAAAGTAGCGTCTGCATCTCTATTGTGCAGATGTGATGCTGGATCTGGGTCATGCATCAAAGAGCTGAGGATGAAAAGAGCTCGACTAAAGGTGTCCTTGCTTTCGGTTCAATCTGATAACAGTCTGATGTTCAGATACGGAGCGCTTTCAGCGACAGGAATCTGCTGCAGTTGTGACCGTTAAACTGAGATTGCAGAAAAAGGACAAATGTATCCGTTCTTGTGTTACATTATTATGGTGTTCTGGCTTGTTGCTAGGTGTTTTCTTTTTCGTTCACGTCTCTAGATGAGATTTAAAGCTCAGTAAAACGGACTGATGACTGTGTGCGTCAGCGACTGAAGAAACACCTGTAATGTAGACATGAGTTCATGTTTAAATAAGTGCGCCGTTGTACAGTATGAGCGATTACAGATGCTAAGATGTAAGCGTGTGCTGGATTGGAGTGCGTTTATTGCAGGCATGTCACGGCCGGACTAATGAGTCATCCATCTCCATCGTCTGCTTTCAGCTTCTGTCCTGAAATAGACTCTGATAGCTGCTGCTCTTTCATTGCTCAGGAGTTTAGGTGAAGGATCAACTTTGTCTTGGATGTTTCTCTTAAAATATCTCAGGGGAGATAAAACGCTTACAAGTTGTCGTCCTGTCAGAGTGAAGAGCAGTGTTGCTATTTTTAACTGTTAGAAATGTGGTTAATTGAAATAAAATAAATTATAAATACTAGATTTAAAAAAATGTCAAAGTTGCATTGCATTGCAACTAACTGTAATACAATAAGCCAAAGTACCAAAAAATTACATGAACAAAAAAATGCTTCACACCACCTGTCAATAGCACATAAAATGATTCAAACTTAAAAGTAAACAAATAATTATATATTAATAATTTAGAACTAAATTTAAAATGAAAACTGCATTTAAAATTTGTTTTTTTCAATTTAAAATATGTTGTAAATATTTGAAATGCTTAAATAACTAAAACTTGAATAAAGAAAAGAAAACTAAAACTTAAAAAATGAAAGGGGGCACCAGATGCATATTTTCATCTCTTTTTTTATCACCTTAATGAAAAGTTTATAACATACTTTGGTTTAAAATGTCTCAGCGGTAGTGTAACCTGTCAAAAACAGCTCTGCTCACTTCAGTGCATGTCTCTTTAAATGCTAATGAACTCTGCTGACTCCGCCCCTCTCTTCCACCTTCTCTCATTCATCATGAAACTGGCTGGTTAGTGCACTATCAGGGAAGGCATTTTGCATCACAAATGATTTTAAACACGTTTATAAAAACAAGCGTGTGTCTTCAGCGGCTCAGATGTCAGGAGTACATCACTACTGCTATATTCATTATTACATCCAACAACAGAACACCTCTGAAACAATGATAGACTGATGACAGCTCACTGAGGGCGGAGTCTGTGATAAAACACTGTCATGGGAGGGGCCTGGCTCTGTGATGTCACACAGACAGGAATCTGAGAAAGAGGTTATGAATCATCTGATCATATCGTCATGACTCGGATCTGTCGTTAATCTCAGCTGAAGTCATTCATGTTTGTAGTGTGTCCTGAAGGTGTTGAGTCAGTGAAGTGTGTGTGTGTGTGCTCATGCACCTGTTCTCAGAGCTGATGTAAGAGCGTCTGAGACACACACAGTCTAAAGCAGTGCTGGTGTCTGGACTCGATCTGCAGAGTTTGAGAGTGTTTCTGTTTGTTTTGTGCTCGAGGATTGCCAAAACTCCAGAGAAACGCTCCGGCAGATTAACTGGGATCTCTGGGGTTTTATGGGAAACGCTTTGTGTAGTTTGGTAATTGTTTTTGTGCAGCTGGAGATGAGTCTGTAAAGCCTCTTACTGAACACTTCCTATTGGAGACTTTGGAGAATATTGTGCGATGGGACAGATGTTATTTATTCTGTGAGCAGGACGGCTTTATGTTATTTACACGTGAGAGGGATCAGAAACAATGTGAAGCCGAACATGTTAGAAAGAGGGACAGTTACAGTGTGCTGCAGAGTTTGTCTTTCGTCATTTTACAGCGTCAAACGTGTCTCATCCAATCAGTTTCATTTGTCATATTAGTAAACTTCAATGTTTTTTTATTATTATTATTATTAGAACTAAAATAAATGTGTGTGTGTGTGTTAAAAAGAGCATAAAAAGTCTTAATTTTGTCATTTTTGTTACTTTCTGATAGTACTGTCAAACAATTAATCACGATTAATCACATCCAGGATAATTTTTGTTTAAATAATATATGTGTGTTCTCAGTGTATATTTATATATATGGTATCTATATATAAATGCATATACATGCATGTATATATTTAAGAAATATATGTTATTTTTATATATTAAATATAATTATAAATAAAATACAAGAAATGAGTATAATAATAATAATACACAATACATATGCATATATTAATATCTCAAACTCAAATTTTTATTTTGGTTATGATAAATGGCAATTTATCGTTTGACAGCACTACTTTCTAACCATTGATGCATTTTGTCAATCCCAAAGTGTAGCTCAATCTCCACGGACTGATTGTTCTCCGGGAGAATGGTTTGAGTGTGTGATTTCTCTCTGAGCGGAGATGATGAGGGGGTTTTGTGCTTCTTTCTAACAGAACAAACAGCATCTTTATCTGCAGCGATTGTCATCAGCATACAGCGACACAGGGGTCTCAGATCTCCTAAAACCAGCCACGGCACGTGATCCTCTTCTGATGGTCTCAGTCCGCCGCTCGCTTTAGTTTGAGTGAGAACCAGTGTTTGTCCTTTGCTCTTAGACGTCTTGTGAGAAGCGTTTCCAGAATAAGGGCTGTAAAAGCGCTTCATCTCTCTATCATCGCTCCAAACCCAAGGGCGAGCGAGTCAGACGTCATAGTCTTTGAGTCTGAACGTGACGTGCCGTTTCTTCAGACATCTTGAGACACCAGCAGCTCTTTAAGATGTGAGGGTTTTCTCTTTGCTGCTCTGGAGATGAGGGTGGAGGAGATACGGGTGGGTTCTTCTCCTCCTCGACTGATCGTTGAGCCTGTTTCTGATCTTGTGTGTGTTGAAGCGGCACTATTGTTCTTGATTGTGTTTAGTTCATCAGGGCTATTACTGGCAACTAAAACCAGAAAACATTTCAATTACTTAAAAAAAGAGATTATTTATCAAATATAAATAAACATCATTTTTAGTCTAACTAGAGCTAAGTAAACTAAATTAAATTAATAAAAACCATATAGACAAATTCTTTAAAAACTACTAAAAATAAATAAATAAATAAAATTAAAAAAAAAATATATATATATATATACATTGAAAAACTAATAAAATGTCAAAAACAGCTAAATATATTTAAAATACTAACTGGAAATAAAACCAGTAAAACATTTTGTTACTTTTTGTAAAAAAATTAAACGAAACAAAATTTTGAAAACTTTTTTTATTATGTTAGATAGTTAAATGCAGACATTTCTTAATTTCAGTTAGTTTAAGTTGAAACTCTAAAATACCCAAATCTTCCTAAAAATGACAAGAAACACTAATAAAATGGCAAAACAATAAAATTACTATATGCACATGTATACAAAAAACATTTAAATTTCTTGAAACAAAAAAAGTTAATAACTAACTGAGAATAGAATATTAAATAAAACAGTTTTGATTATGCTACTTACCTTTTGTTTAAAGTACTGTTTAGAATATAAAGTTCAAATGTAAAACTTTAAAACAACTAAAAATGAATCAAAATGAAATCTAGTGTAAATACTAACTCGATGAATGAGAAGATGGATTAGAGTTAGCATGAGTGCTGATGGATGAGAGCTGAATCATTCCAGTGTTTTCACCGGCTGACTCTCTCTGCAGGCGTACACCAGACCTTTGATGAATGTTTGTTACAGCACATGCATTGTATTGCTCTTTTGTTGGTTTAGATTTTGTTAATCACTGTGGATAAAAGTGTTTTTCTTCTTATTTATTTATTTTTTCTAAATATATTTGAAATATTTACATCTTTATTGAAATATGTAGAGTATTTTTCATTCATGATTGCACTTATGCATCTTGTTTTTGTTCGGTGTACCTTTAAATCTGTAATAGATAGACTTTTCAGCATGTCTTCAGTGTGAGTTGTTCTGTGTTGTGTTGACGTGAACTGGACCCCAGGCCTCATGTAAAGCCTCTTTCTTTCTGTCAGTGTTAAGAAGAACCAGCAAACATGCAGGCTGGTGTTAAAGCTCAACAAACGGCATCAAGACTGTTATAGATTTTGTTTTTTACTTATAGTTTATTTTAAGTTCATTTATTTAACAATGTTTTATGATTATAAAAAAAACAAAACAATGAAGACAACGAAAGAATGTTTTCCTGTAATACAGTAAAAGATCTGATTCTCCTCCCACAGATCATCCCAACCGCGATCACATCAGTCTCCATAGCAACAGAACTCTGGAAGAGGAAGTGATGTCGATACAGGAAACGATGCACAGGCGCGCGGCTCGTTCCGAAGATGGCTCTCGTTCCCGCCGGAAGCGCTTTCTGTCGTATCCACGATTCGTGGAGCTGATGGTGACGGCTGATGCCAAGATGGTGCGACATCACGGACGAAACCTGGAGCACTACATCCTCACAATCATGTCAGTAGTAAGTAAACGATCCTTCATTCTCTTCTCTCTCCTCTCTGGCGTGTTAGAGAAAGGTTTTCAGCTCTTAAAGAATAATTGCTTCCATCCCTTGTATGTGTGTGTGATACTCTCTAATAGACTTGGCTGCACTGTTACCCAGAAGGCCGTGCTTTGAAATGAAGCATCATTGACCAGCCGCTCTGCTCCACACCATACTCTTTGAATCCAGATTTAAATGAGTCAAAACAATGTCTGCACTTAATGATGGAGGTGCCTTCAGAAATATCATCATAATGATGCTTCCATATGTGCTTTAGTATGGTATGATGAGCATATAGGAAAATAATATGGTTCTTTATGGTAAATTCTGTTATTGAGAGAAAGTAACATTTATTTCATTTTATTATATTTTATTTAATTTTGCTTAGTGAAACATCTAGTCATGTAGATCATGTGACAACTTAAAAAAAAGGTATTTTTTACATTTTGACTCTACGTTTGATCTGACTGCCAGTAATTTTTACAAAAAACAAGAATAATTAAAATGAAATATATAAATTAGTTTTTCTTGCTAAATTAAACATAATTCTACATCAGTTCAGTTTTGTTGTGCTTTCTTTCCATTTTTGTTATATATATATATATATATATATATGTGTAATTGTATATTATTTTGCCTAGTTAAACATATATAACTATGCAGATCATGTGACTTTTGACTCTTCATTATTTGATCTGATTACCAGTCATTTTTACAGAAAATGCTAAATGACTATTTATTTACATTTGTTTTTCTAAATTAAACATCAATGTACAGCAGTTCAGTTTTGTTGCCTTTTTTGTTTTATTCATTTTTGTATGTTTATTAAGTTTTTCTTCATTTTTATTTCAAATATTATTTTTTAAATATATTTTACCACTAACTAAAATAACTAGTAGTGACAAAACAATAATGAGAAAAACTAGCTTACATCACTTTATTTATTTTTTTGCATTTATTTCAAGTAACAAAAAAAAATCTTGTTGTGATGTGATCACTGATGTGATGTGTGTGCTAGTTTTAGTTAACGATAATTACCAGGTCAGTCTGATCTGATTAGGTTGTAGTGCACTCAAAAAATAGCTTGTTGATCTTACTTAATAAAATTATTACGCCTATTTCCATTCATTTGAACTGATTTATTTGAACTTAAAGTAAGTTAATTGTAATTTAATGAAATCAAACAAATTTTATTTGACATGTTTTCTGTGAATGTTCCCTGAACATAATTCACTCTTCTTGATTCAACCATCGCTGTTGCTGTCCAGAGTGGTTTGTTTGGTTTTTATTTATTTATTTATTTGTTACCACTTATGGGAACATAGCAGACATCATAACACTTAATCACATTCTAAACATATTCTGTATTCTGCATCACACATGTAGTGATCAAGTAAAAATGGCCTCATCACTGGCATTAGCACTGAACAACAAACTTTAAAAGATCTTTTCTTTTACTAAAAACACCTGAAACAGCATTTGATTTCAACATTCATTCTCCTGATCTATCCATATGCAAAGCATGCTGGGAACTAGAAATCCACAGTAAATGATTTGTGCAGGCCCAACACAAATTGCTTTATGTTAACAAATGATTTCATGTGGCATAATCAATTTGAGTGCAAACGACAACTAAGTAAAAAAACTAAAGTTACCCTTTCAGTCGAATCACTTCGACGTTACATATGGGAACTCGCCAGAGAGACCGATTTGCCTTTGAG
>JAUCMU010000053.1:628454-638649 GCA_032275025.1 Enteromius treurensis
CGCGAATCGCACCGCAGGATGTCTAATCGCGTCTTTGCATTGACTTAACATGTAAATCACTCGCGCTTAACGCTTCAGTCGCGTCTGGTGTGAACGCAGCATTAGAGGTTCTTCGTAAGTACCCGGGTCAAAAATGACCCGAACACAAAACATATTATATATCTTAAAAAAATAATCGTAAGAGATCTGGATTTTAAGGGTCTTAAAGCATTTGCAAACTTTCCTTCCTTTACTTTAAAGTATGTCGTTAAATAAAATAATAATGTAGGTGTTAAACTGCATTATGAGGGTTAAACGAGTGATCGTCGTCATCAGGTATCAACACTGAGATTTGGTGCTAGTTAGGGTTTAATCCCTGATTACTTTCTACTTCGTTGTCTAATGTAGCGCTGAGTTTTAACGTATTATAACATTATTTTTGAATCATTGTTACTCAGAATATGACTTCATGCGTCATTATCGTTAAGGTTGCAGTCGGTTTCTGCAAACTAAACCTTGAGAGCATTGTAGCTTTTGTTTTATCATCTACCATAATAAAAACGACTTGTTCAGACGGTGATTGATGGACATGGGACATTATTTTTATAGAGAAAAGAACTGCTTAACGTAGTTCCCATCTGCAAGTTTTCTGGGTCAGGTAATTAAACCTGGTCAATGAATTGCCATCTGAATGAGTTGCATACAGATACATCACATTATTCTATATTTTTAGTAAAATTTCTTAGGTTTCAGAACACAAATACCTCTTTGATGTCGTATGTTTGGTCGCTGGTCCTTTCTAATAGTTTCAAAGGATTTTTGCTGTTGTTTTATTTATTTGTTTACAGCCGCAGATTCAGTGCTGCAGCTTTGATTTGCAAATGTCTTTGTTTTGAATCATAAAGTAACTGTATATTTGTCTGCATCTTCATTGTGAAGCGATCAAGCCATTGATTTCTCGTCCTTGTTTCTGTTTTTTGTCTGTTCTCTCATGGCCGTCTTATCGCTCATGATGATGTATGATATTGTTTCTCTCATAAATATGTTCATCTGAACGTCCCACTCAGTTTGTTCCAGAACTATTTCACACTGTAAAAATGATTAAAATACATAAAGGTTGTGAATGCTTGTGTGGTTTTCTTAGTCTGTTGGGCATTTAGCCACGTCTAAAGGGGTTTATCTTCATTGAGTTTTTATCGACATGCTTTTTGTATGAATATATGAGGGAAAAAAAGGGGGCGGTTTTTATTTTGGCTGCTTAATTAATGTATTATTCACCATTTTTAATATAAAAAATAATTTTTTTTTGTAATGTATAAATTATACACACAATATAATGCAAGCTCAAAGACACCTCAAGTCAAAAAAGCTGCATAAAATGATATAAAATAGTTTTAGATGAAGTATTTTTGAATATCTGAATGTTAAGTAATATTTCAAATTTCATGTTTTATTATTCAAACACACAATTCAACCTGACTGACAATTCAAGTCAAATTTCTCAATTAATATAAGCCCTCTATAGCTGCATAAAAATGACACAAAGTGCTTTTTGAATAGATTTTAGATGGCAAATTTTCTTGGACATGCATCATGCAATATTATGCAATATTTCTCATTTTAATAAATATTTAAGCAATATATAATACGGGATTAAGGACAATTCATATCAAGTCTCTCAGTCAATATAGTTGTGTAAAATAACTAAATAATTACCACATTATGTTGTATCATTTTAGATATATATATATAGAGAGAGAGCCTATATATTGTGTAATGTTTCACATTTATATACTGTATAATGCAAGCTTAAAGACAATTTAGTCTCTCAGTTATTAAAAGCTGAATAAAACTGCATTTTTTTAATAGATATGTATCAATTGTGTCATATTATATATAATATTTAACAATATGAAATATAAGTGATTTTAAAATATATCATACATGATGATTCAATCATTATTTTGACAGGATCATGCATTAAAAAAAGATACGGAAACTATTAAAGGTAATTGTTCATGAAGATCTTTATGTGAGATGCGTGTTTCGCAGCCTATAGAAATAAAATCCAGCTTAATTTCAGACACATTCTTCAGTTTCATCTTGAATTAGTTTATTTGCGTCTAGAGACATTAATGCGCTTTATGAAATCCTGCTCTTGAGGGTTTATGGAGTGAAGTCTCCTGCTGCTGGGAGTCATTTGGCTAATGGCCGGCTGTAATGTGTTTGGCTTTTACAGCAACGCTGGCTGATATTAATCAGAGCTGGCCAGAGTCCTTCATCTGAGAGTTAAAACAGTGTTTATAGAGCTGAAAACCCCAAGAACAGCCTCGTAATCATCTCAGCTTACACTTTGCACTTAAAAGCCTCTTCAGATTTCCCTCTCTCCATTGAGAAACGGCAAACATCCACGATCGTGTTGCATTAAACGCTCGAGTCCAGCAAAATGTCACTTTGAAATCAATTCAAATATAAGGTTTAATGTTGATATGGAAATGTATTTATGTAGTTAAAGCACAGCCAGGTTTATAATGTTGTGATTTGATTGGAGCTGGAGCAGTTTATACCATGCTTCATTGCAAATAATCTCTAAAAAACAGGAATAAAAAAACACAGATTTATTGATGGAAACTCTGCAAATACATTGAGTTTTGAAATATGGTTTTCTTGGTCTTTCTATCAAATTTAAAGAGCTATTTAATTGCTATTTTATGTTTTTTGTAAGAAACTATTGTTGTTGCATACAATTTATAAGACAATTATGATTTAAAAAAAAGTAACATAATTTTAATTATTAAAATATGTTGTACTAAAAACCTTTAGAAAGAATATTTTACATGTAATAAAATGTAGCGATTATTAAATAATAAATAAATAAATAATAAAGTATTGCATTAGTAATACAATATTTTGAAACAACATTTTTAGACATAATACAATTTAATAAATAAATGTTTAGACAATATTTAGTAATATAGAATATTTAATAACATAAAACAATTTTACAAATAAATATCCATTGTTATTTTAGTATCATTGAGATACTAATATAGTTAATATTTATATTTTGAAATATCAATAATATTCAGATTTCACTTTTATATTTCGGTTATATCCTGATTAAGGTTTTATTAATTTTATTTTTGTAATTTTAAGTACTCTTTGTTTTATTTATAATTATCATTAAAAGTTCATCATTCATTATCATTAACATAAAAAGTTTGAGTTTTTTTGTACTTTATTTCAGTTCATATTTTATTTGAACGTTTACTTTATTTCGGCATGTTTTGTTGTAGTAAGTGCCTGTGCTTCATTAGCCCTGCTCTGATCTAAACTAAACACCTTTAACACCTGTTTCAGTTTTCTGATTATTACTAATATTCTCTTGAGATGGGGCCCTAAATGATTATTCCATGGTTTGGGTTTGCCGTGGCTCGTCTCTCATAAATCATCATGTCAGCCCTTTTCTGAACTTACCCAGAAACCCCTGGCTCTGAAAGGGTTAATGACCACAGGAAGTCATGTGACTAGAGATGTTTGACACATTTGCAGGGGTTTAAGATGAACATTTTGAGATATTTATATTAGTGCGTGTTTTATTATGGCAGTGAGATTGCAGAACTAGCTGTATTTATGCATTTATAAGTCCCAGTAATCTTTAGTTTATTGGTTTTGTTAAAACATGGTAACTTACCTCATGAAATCAATTCATTGTGATGAAGAACATTTATTCATTTAAGATAGTGAGAAGAGAAAGCAATATTTATTTTAACCAACTTTACTTGTGATTATAAATAAACTTCCTATATTATGAGATATAAACAAGATCTTTTGAGTAGAAACACTTGCCAGAAAGTGTGTCTGGTTTTGGTTGTGTCTTGAAAAGGGTCCAGCTTATAATCAACTCAGCTTTATTTTTCCAGTAAAAACTGATTTAAAGCTTCATGAGCTTCAGCCAAAAGCCTAATGAAGTCTGTTGTATTCTCCTGAAGACTAACTGAAACCCACGTGTTTTAATGTTATACAGACTGAGGAAAGTTAGTACAGAAACATATTCATGTCCTGATGCAGTTCATCTTTAATTTGGGCAATTAAGCAGTAATTAAAGCAGGTCGTGGCCCTGAGTCGGAGTGATGTTGTGATTTGATGAGAAGCTGGATGACGCCAAACTGTCAGCGACAGCGAGTGATATAATCACTAACGCTCAAGATGATGCATAATATATGCATAATAAATATACACTGAAAACGACTTTTATTTTATTATTGTTGTAATTATATAAGTGAATCAGTTCCTTTATCCTTTGTATATCCCAGAGTTTAATAATGATGGATTGAAGGTGGTTTTGATCCGAAGCGATTCTGAGCTTTGTTTAGGAGAGCGATGGACTGAGACGAGACCAGAGGTTTACTCGAACATGTTTCAGCTGGAATGAGAGACCAATCTGGAAGTGTTTAGGCTGGTTCTCCGAAAGTTATCCTCAGTTTGGCTCACTTTGACTGCATGGGTAATAGTTTCTGGTCAGAATCTGCTTGGATGTGTTGAAGGTGAAGAATCAGCTGTTCTAGCAGGTTTTTAGAGGAATAGTTCACTCAGAAGATAAACATGTGCTCACACTCAAGCTGTCCGAGATCAGGATGAGTGTGTTTCTTCGTCAGATTTGGAGAAATGTAGCATTGCATCACTACTCACCAATGGAATGAGAGTCTGATAAAAGCACCATTATAATCCACAGCGCTCCAGTCCATCAGTCCCCACATCTGGAGAGGACAGAAGATCAAACTAATCCAGCATTAAGAAGATTTTAACTCAAATATAAGTAATCCATAATAACTCTTCCTCCAGTGAAAAAGCTCTGTTTTGATTCATGCAGTTTTCTCAGACCTGAACTTTTTATTATAGATTATAGACTCCTCTTGTGTCTTCTCCAGATGTTAACTGATGGATTGTGGATTATTGTGATGTTTTTATCAGACTCTTATTCTAACGGCAGAGCATCCACTGTGTTCCCGACGGATAAACATGCATCACATTAGATGTGTTCTGTTGCGTGGGATCCAAGAGAGTGGAAACGTGATCATTAAAATGCATAAATCTCAAATTTAGGCTTTAATATTTTTGGAGTGCATTGATTCAGCGTTCCTCATGTCGTCTGGATCCCAGATGAGAAGAAAGCCTCAGATGTGTGTGGATGTACCATGCAAGACAATTATTCATCAGCAGCTGCGCAGAATAATTGACTTACAACATCATATTCGATTATGCATCATTGGATTGAGTTACATGTAATTACTGCAGAATGGACAGAAAGAATCGCCTCATGGGACTCGTTTTTATCGTATCCTTGAACCAGAAACTATTCCTGTCTGGAGTTTAAATGTGTGATGAGCTTGAGATACTGCGCCACAAATACTGGTGAAGAAACACAGCACTTCACGTCTGAAAGAGGAAACAGAGCAGTGCTGACAGACAAATAAGTCCATGTATACATAAATATATATATATATATAGGAGAGTATCATTGATACCAATAATACTGATGTCTCTATAAAAAAAGTTTTCCCCCCTAATATTTAAACATTAACTATAGCCATACAGCATTACAATAGAGCTGCCCTTCAGCAAGTATGAAATATACAGAAATAATCTATATATTTATGTTTATGAGCGGTAAAGACAGACCCAGATCTGAGCAGCTGTTCTCCGTGAGCTCATGTTCATGATCTGCTCTTTCTTGAGCTCTGTGTCTTCTGAGGATCTGCAGATTTACTGAGATCTTTGAAGAACTGCTCTTCTCATGTGGTTTTCATCAGAAGACACTTTATCTTCCTGTGCGATGGGAATGGCATTCGGCGAGGAGAAGCTCTCTCAAACAGATCCATCTGGGATCACAGTGATCTTCATATCTGAAAAACATTATCTAGTGCCAATAACAGAGCGCTGTGCCAGTTTTATCTGCTCTGAGTTCTGTTCGGAGCTCTGTTCGGAGAAATCATCTCGAAGCACGTGTCTTGAGATGTTTAGTGAACTTACCTTGATATAATGAGATGTGAATCAGCTGAGCCACTCCTGGAAACACACACACAAACACACACGATTGATGAAGTGACTCACAGTGAACTCCATGAACCACAGGCGCATTTATGTCAAGGGCTTTGTTTATGAATCTGATCTGTTTATGTTTTTCTGTGAGAGATGAAATCAGATCCATTCGCTGAGACTGTGTCGACGTGATCTGCCTTCACTTACACGAGTGCTTTTAATAATGACGTGATACAGAGAGACTTTCATCTGCTGTAATTTTACTGTTTCTACTCATTCAGACCATCAAACATATATTCTAAAAAATAATGATAATGATATATAGTTATAAATATAACTTATACAAATATTGTAATTAAATATGTATCAATATAAAAATTAATACATTAAATTACATATTTAATATATATAAAACATACATACATTATTTAATAATAATTAATAAAATAATTAATATTTTAATAAATGTCTTTTAATTAATAACTGAACGCATAATTTTAAATGTTTTAAATATTAAATATGTGCATGAATATAATGTATGCTATGTGTGTGTGTGTGTGTGTGTGTGTGTGTGTGTATAATTTCAAAATAGCAATTTTTTTTAATTACATTTATACAGTTTGTTTGTTTTTTGTCCATTCACTATGTCTTTTGTTGTTTTTAGAATAGCTGATATAAGGAAACTGTTTAGACAGTCCAAGAAGAATTTGGAATGCATTTCCATTAAATAAATCTGGTTGTGGACGTCATGCATTGTTTTGTGTTTAAGCAGAAATCAATCTAACATATCTCAGTCAGAAACGACAGAAAAGCACATTTTAGTTTTCTCTCTGTCATTGACTCCAGTGTAAATCTATGATGTATAAATGATCAGATCCAGATCAGTGTTATTATACTCGAGCAGCGGTGAGACACAGTTAATGAGTCACTGTATGTATGAATCTTAACACTCATTACTGCCATACAATTGAAAAACACTAAACTGAAATAATTCTAAACTGAAAAAAAAATAAAAAATAAATCTGAGTTTGCACTGAGTAAATTCACTGATGTTTGCTTGTGTTATCCCCAGCCTTGAGACTGAAGTTCGAGATCAGACACTCATGCATTAGAAGTGATTCTAGCAGTACCTGATGCAGTGTTACTACAGCACAGATCATTTCTACACAAAACATCATGTTTATCAGACTGACCTCGAGCTGCTGCTCCTCTCGTCTCTCTTCTGTCGTCCTTCAGCTGTGTGTGTGACTCCCATCAGACCAGAGCGTTCTCCTCCTCTTCCCTTCAGCTGTGTGTGTGTGAGAGAGAAAGAGAGAGAAAGAGTGTGTGTGTGTGTGTGTGTGTGTCTGCCAGCATGCTGATGGTCGTTTCTCTTATCTGTGTTTCTTTGATGTGTTTCTGCTGGCAGACTACAGCCTGTGTTTAAAATACCTCTGTAATGACCCTGTTTATGATCTGTGTGTGTGTGTGTGTGTGTCCTGATGAGCTTTAGTTTTGCACAAACTTGTTGCTTTTATTCTCCATGAGGATCAGACTTCACAGACATGGACACAGATGCAGCGATATTGAAGTCAAAACGGGAAGCTGAAAGAGATTCAGCTCATATTTCACCTTAAAGTCACAGAGAAAAACTATGACACAATACAAAAGTTATGTATATATATATATATAAACCATTTTATTGTTTTCTTTCTTCATGTGAAATATGATCTGACATCAGTCTGTGTGTCCCACAATCATAATTAATGAACAGAAGCAATATTAAGAGCATGACCTGGGCTGTAAACAGGAATCTGAACCTCTGTTCAGCTCCAGATGATTGTGGGTGTTTCTCTGATGGTATGGTCTGCTCTCTCTCGTCTCTTCAGTGCTCGGTGTCCTGCGGGACGGGAATCAAAGAGCGCCAGATCGTCTGTGTCGATCAGAACCAAACCCAGATCCAGGATCAGAGCTGTGCTCATCTGAAGCCTCCCAGAACACAGAAGACCTGTCGGGCCGGACCCTGCCCCTCCTGGAGAGCCAATCAGTGGAGAGCGGTATGTGACATCACTTCCTGGAATCACTTTTGGATCACAATTATTATCATAACTATTATTATTGTTATTATTAATAAATACCTACCTGCATAAGGCACATTCATACTAAAAATAGCAATATTTATAATTTTTTTACATTTATTTATTATTATAAATATAAAAGATTATACATATATAATGTCAATAATCATGTTATTTTCTATTGTATTAGTAAATAAAATAAAAAAATAACTTTATTACATACTTTTATACAAAATATACCAATGCATACTTCCTTATTAAATTACATGTATAAAATGTTTTTATATGAAGAATGCCAATAACAAAGCCTTTTATTATTTTATTTTATTCGTAATTTAACAGTTGGCCTGTTAGTAAGTTAATGGTGTTTTCATTAAAAGAAAAAAGAATTAAAAATCACTTAATTTTCCCAATTTATCTTATTTTAAATTGTTATTTCATTTTATTTTTAATGAATACACATGCACTACTCTGACATACAATACTTTATTGCAGTTATCAATCATCTTTGCATGTGTGGATGACAGCTCAAAAGAGCATTTTACAAAAATAAACAAACAAGTAAATGAAGCTTATGACCCGGAACTCGTCTAAAACAATGTTTAACCTAAAACTACGCCCTTGGCTGCGGTCAGAACCAATCAGGCGGGACGTCCCAGGTCTTACCCCCGAACCCCATCACGATCCCCCATCATCCCCCTCAGCGTCTGGAAGCAATCAGCTCGTCTCAGGCCTCCAGAGAGCTCCAGATCTGAACACACACACACACACACACACACACACTGGTCTAATCCTCAACGCATTCCACCCCAGAGTCATTGCTGCAGAAAACTGTCTTTATCAACTAACACCAAATTGTATCTGATCGGGCAATTTCGCTTACACTTTACTTTAAGGTGGCCTTGTAACAATAACAATAACAATACATCGTGCATAATTGCATGCAAGTAACCCTAAATCAAACCCTAAACCTAACCAGTATACTGTATGTAGAGAACAGGCTTGGTCGAATTGTATTAGCCACTTAGATGTAGAAAACATAAAAAAGCAAAAAGTCACGCAGATTGTTAACAGCTGGTCTATATGGTAATCCAATATATCCAGCAGAACATTCAAACGCTCGCTTATCATCCACCACAAATATGGCTTATCATCTGAAATATGCAAGTATTAGCAACTTTCCATGGCTGCTCGATCTATTGTTATCCTAGAGAAATGTGTGCTATTCGAAGCTGAACAGTATCTCAGATGGTGGACAGATTCCAAATCTGTAAATCTCACAAAAACATAGCGCTTTCGTAAAATAATGAAAGGATGCACTTTCTGCCGTCTCGGTCTGTGAACTCGAGCGTGAGATATTGTGTTTATGTCTTTGCTTTACAGACATGAAAAATATTAAAAAGTCTACTTTCAAATAAATCCATTCAAATGGAAAACAAATATTCTCAGATTATGGAATCAGTGTCAGAGTCAGTGTCGCTGAGTTCATCTCTTAAACCCAAACACGAAGGAAAGCACTTGTTCGTCAGTGAATTAATTGTTAATGCAGCCTCCTTACGTTTTTTTCCTGATACGTACATAATTATTATTTCTGCCGATGCAATTTTATGCATGCACTTGAGCGCTCATTAGTCTTTTGTAGGTAGTTAAGGGATTATTATAAGGATTCATCAATAATCCTGCGGTTATTGATTGATTGTTATCATGTTATTACCATGTTATTACTGCATATACCTTTTTTGGTAAATCAAAATCAAATGTAATAAAAATAAAATAAAAAAAAACACACATTCAAATTGCAAATTATATTGTATGAAATTTATGAAGGAAAAAAAAAACATTATAATCTGAGAATTACCAGTATACAATTTTTTATTTTTATTTTTATTTTTTTATTTTTTTTTATTTGCATAAACGTTCACTTTCAGATGAATGAAGTGATTAATGTTTTATGTGTGCAGTGGTTCATCAATAAACACGTGATATTCATATTTATCAACAAAATTCAGTACCAAGACTGTGTGAAGTATGGACACAAGAGCTAAATATATATTTTTATGCAAAGGCAAAACGCTACATCTCTTATAAAAATAATTGCAAACAATTATAATTATAAA
>JAUCMU010000053.1:654676-665169 GCA_032275025.1 Enteromius treurensis
TGTCTTTCCTGTCTCAAAGCATTTTGTGCAAAGCCGCGTAATACACCGGTGTCACGCGAGACCACTTTCTTTCACTCCCACATTTTGAATGGCCAGATCTGTAGGTACTTTATAGGATGATTTAGGTAAGTTGCAATGAAGGTATTGTTTTCCGCTCTGGCATAAAATGAATCCTACTGTATAGTGTTATAGGTCTGATCATATCACTATCCGTTGATGAACACTAGCAATGGTAGTGCTTTGTAAATGTTTTCATGTTTTGTAGAAACAGTGTTTTTTCTGAAGTGAAAGAATACCTTGAATCAGATGAAAGCGAGCAGCTAAATAACAGCGCGCATCATGACTCAGATGTTCATGAGCACCTTTGGCTCTTAAACTCCATATTCTGTTGTGTATGACGTTCTGATGTTTGTGATTGAAGAGCAGATGTTTGTTCATTTTCGCCTGAAGCAGTTCTGAGTGGACAGATTATTTTAACAGCATACAGATGTGAGCATTGAAATCCAAATCCAAAATGATACGTTGAGAAACGATGTCGTGAAAAACACTGTATGCTGCAATGCTACAATGCATTTTTCATTTATGTATACATTTGTAGGTTGCATTTTGCATGAAACCACATGAATGAGCCAAGTGCATTTTTGTTGTTGTTCAGTCATTGTGATGCTTAGCTAGTGGTGTTTCACTGGCTTCACTTGAGACAATAGAAAGTGTTGAATCAGAAAGTGGGCTCAGGGCTCATTTACTGACCGCATGGCTCTTTTCACGCTCAAAGAGACTCAGCGGGGTCACAGAGTGTGTGAAAGACTTCCAACGCCAGACCACATTAGTGCCACCTGCTGCCCTCTTCATGCCAGCCGTGCCAGGGATTAAACGGCATTACGGCCGCTTGCACACTACCTTCTCTCACCATTAACACTTCAGCAGCAAACCCGTTTATGAAAACTCACTGACATGTGCTTTATTTATGTGTATTTCTTAAATTCTCTTTCTATTAAACGTTTGAACTGTCTATTGAATGTCCAAATGTTCTTTTAAACTTTAAAATTTTCACAAACTCTTTTGAAATTAAGTATTTGTGAACTTTCAAAATTTAGAACTACATTTTGAAATATAGATCTTTTGCTCAAATTTTGGATTTCACTGTAATTTAAGTTTGAATGATCTTCAGCTGTACCGTATTTCTGTTTAAGGTTTGACACTATTCTCTGTTCTCAATCAACATTTCTGCTTTCACTAGCTTTCACTATGTTTTCCTCATAGAATCTGCTAAAGTTTAATACATTGCTGTTTAACATGCAGTAAAGCGTGCACACGTACAGAACATGTGCATGATAAATCAGTGATCAGTGACTCTGGGCTCCGCTCCAGTGATCTGCAGTCAGTTTAATCCCTGGCCTGTCTTCTGTCGCTGGCGTGACCCGCGGGTGTCGGATCCCTGATCTGCCGCTGATGTCATCGCTCCGGAAGCAGATTTTGAGCTCTGCAAACATCTGACAGGTTTCCAGACCGCCGAGTCTGACGAAGGGACACAGCAGATATTGAATATGTGTTATCCTCCAGTATTTTTTACTGTCATGCTTTTACGAACCTGTATGCTGTCGTATACAGCTCTTCCCCATTCAATAACAGACAGTCAAGCTCCACAAAGGATGAAACACCATCAAAAGAGTATCATAACTGTATGACTTGCGCTTCATATTGCAGATCATTTGAAGCCATATGATGTTTGAACAGACTTCACTGATAACCCGAAGCTTTCAGTCTCATTCACGTTCAGATTCATAAATGTCATGTTTGTCTGTGTCTATATTTATTTAATTAAAAGTGCAACATTTTTTCTAATTGTTGACTGAAATGTTCATGACATTGACTTTACATGTCTTATTTGTATTTATTTTATTTTTTCGCTGCTTGTAAATGCAGTCTGTGTTTGTCTTTATCTGTTTGTCCACTCCATGTTTCAGGTCCCATAGTCCTCCAGACCCACAGGAAATAACACTCATCTGTATCAGGTGTTTTTCTCTCCCGGCTTTCCTGAACGTCAGTGGGGTGTGTGTGAGAGAGAGAGTCTGCGTGTGTGTTTTATTTTTATTTTTTATTTTATAGTGGGACAGGGGGAAGAGACAAACATGGAACTGTTCCCTAAACAAGAGTGTAAATTTGGTATAAAATTAATAATCAAAATTAATTGTTTAAAATAGTAAACATTTTAATACAATTAACATTTTAATAAATATATTACAAGCAACCTATTAGGATTATTTTTCTGACACAGTGAAGCCTTGTCAGGATCGATTGAGTCTCTGTGTGAGAATGAGAAATGTTTTGCATTGCAATGGAAATGTTTTCTGTAGCTTTATTGTGCATTTGATAAAAATATCTGAGATTAAGGAACAAATTACATTGTTCCCATGAAATCCAGATATATGAGCGCGTGTTTGGCAGCAGAAGTGAAATCCAGCCTTCTCCTCAGTGTTCAGTCTGTGGTGCCAGAGTTTAATCTCATTACAGATTCAAGCCATTACGGATATAAAAACACCCGCTGAACTCCAGGAAAAGACTCTGTCTACTGTTTGTAAATATTGCTGAAAATAATAACTCTTCCTCCAGTGTAGAAGTGTTCTGGTCTGAATCTGCACAAATCAAATCCGATCGAAACTAATATGTGGCTGGATGTTAATGTGAGAGACAACAGGAGACGCATTATTATGAATTATGGGCTTGTTATAAATATGTTAATGATGGATTTATTTGATCTTTTGTCTTCTCAAGACATTAACTGAGATGTTTTTATCAGACTCTCGTTCTGACCCATTCACTTCTATTGGTGTTCTTTTGGAGTGCTGTTCCTTTAAGACAGAAATGTGTGTTTCAGACATGTGCTTGATTCAGATGTGCTTCTCTTACCTTGTGAACACTATGTGGGTCGGAGGGAAACGGCCCATTCCACAAATAGTTTCGGTCTTTGTAGTCGCTCAGAGCGTCTCTTTGAGAAACTTTAATGAGCACAAATTACAGACGAGACGAAGCAGAACAAGGTTTGGCCCGTTTGAAACTGCAGGAGCTTTTAAAATACTGCATTCATCAGATCTTACTAAAATGACATTCTATTTATTTATGGATTTTTTTTTTTTAGTTCATACAAATTTAGTTTATACAAAAAATGTAATTCATAAATTAAATTGTCATTAAATAAGAAAACTATAGTTGCTTAGACAATGATTTATTTACTGAAAAACACTTTTTAGTAGAAAAACGAATTCACATACAGTGTACTGAAGTCATTTTAGTTCAGAATCAAATTTCCCAATGTATCACATTGCCTTTTGTTTTATATTATTTTATTTTAAAATATAATTTAAATATTTTATTTTTGTTGTTGCTGCTATTTTCGAATTTTACTTTAAATTTAATTTTAATTTAATAATTTTATTTTAGTGTTCACTTTAATTTCTTTATATCTTATTATAATATTTTATTCTTTGTCTTTTATTATTATTTTAATTAATACATTTATTTATTTATTTATTTATGTTTGTATTACTTAAATGTCTTATTTTTATTTGATTTTTAATATATTTTCGGGCGATACGCTGTGATTCTGTTCTCTTCAGCAGATCTTATATCTCTGAAAGCAGTTGTGTTGTAAAAACATTTCCAGTAATGGATCTTTACTGTCTTCAGTACCGTGTAGTGGCACGCTTAATCGTAAAAATAACGGTATGCAAAGGTTTTCCAATACGTTGTCATTGCCTCTTTTGAATAATACTCCAAATTTATTGCAAGTAATATTGCACCAGCATTTCTGGGTAATTATTTTAACAGGCTGTAACAGCAGAATCATAAAAGGAGTTGTTTAACAGGGTAATGAAGCTCACTCCAGCTCCAGTAAAAACACACCCGTCTGAGCAGTTCAGCAGGTTCTAGTGAACACTACGTCCTCTAGGCAACACTAAACATACACGACTGAGTCTGCATTCACACGCTCATCCCACGACCAGTCTCTGTGCCCTAGATAGTCTCTGAAGGGATTGGTCTTTAAAATGATGGACAAATGTGACTCTGGAGCTAAAACCAGTTACAAGGGTCAACTTTATGGACTGGAGATGTATGCATTATATGAAAGCTGAATAAATAATCTTTCCATTGATGTATGGTTTGTTAGGATTGTTTAAAATAGGTAGAACATTTACAAAATATCTTCATGGAACATCACTTGGCATAAAAGAGAAATGAATAATTCATTGCTGTAGGTTTTTGTTACAAATATACTTGTCACAGAGCTGTCTGACTGATTGTAATATGTTGCTACAACACTGTTTTTTTTATTTATTTTGCATTATTTATTTTTTATTTGTTATATTACTGCATTGCATGTTTTATTTTGTTACTTTTTTGCTTTATTTTGCTTTCCGATTTTATTTATATATATATATCTCTAAATATCTATATATATATATAAAATTGCGTTGCATTTGATCGCATATTTACATTTCTTTTATTACTTTAGTTTTCTTGACTTTATTTTTTTATATCATATTATACTTTATTACTTAAATATTTTTTAAATATTTTCATCTTATTTTTCATCTCAAATTGTATTGCCTTACATATTTAACAATATTTAACCAAATTTAATTTCAATATTTTGCATTGAATTATTGCTATACTTGAATGGCATCATCTAGGTCCTTGACTTTCTATTTTTGAACTGCATATCTTCTGTATGTGATTTTATGGTGGTCTTTTTTGTTTCTGGTAATAATGTGTTTCTCCAGCGCTGCAGCTCTGTTAAACTGACGGCAAACACTCAGAGATCTTTCACGTTTTTAAGCAGTGTCACATCCCACCCAATCACCTTCATGTATGACCTCCAGATCAGTTCTTTCTCTCCGGACTGTTCTGAAGATATCGACACGGTGCTCTAACACTCAGATGGTGATGTGTTTGAAGAGAGAGGCTAAGAGCCCGAGCATAGCTTTGGGAACAAGCTAAACTTCTGCTGATCCCAGCAAATCACATCACCGACAGAGTTCAGCTCCAGACCGCGCTCTCAGTCTGATTATTACACAAATTAGCAACGGCTTAATCTCACTGCCTGACTTTCTATACTTTTGAGCATAATACTTTTATTTTTATTGCATTGCATATTTGATTTAATTTTATTCGGCATTCCATTTCTGCAAGCAGATGAAAGGCTTCATTTCCATCCAAGTAGTCTTATCAAAAACAAAATATATGCAGTCCCCTAAGCGTTTGCAAGTGATTTAATGCACTCACATGCGCGCCGTCAATCTGTTGCAAAAGGTCATTTGTCTTTCTGACGAATAAATGACATTAATCTGTATTTGAGCATCCTGATATATCAGCTGAGTCAACCAATTACGTGAGTTTGGAGGCGGGACTGTCTGTCGAACTGACCAATGACGGATGGGTTTAGCACAGAAATGATCCAGCAGCAGCTCCACATGTTCCTGTGAGCAGATGAGCTGTATTTCTCTGTGGTTGATCAGGAACGGTGTGAATCCCATCAGAATGTGTGCTAGGAGCTGAATATGGCTCAGTGCAGGTGAAGCTGAGGTCACAGATGATTACAGGACATTTGGAGGCTTACATTCAGAGCTCTTGTTCAAATCCAGCGTCAGCTGTGTTTACCACAAATCACTCACAAGCTCCTCTGAACATCAGACATACAGCTGAAATCAACATTCATTTTTAAAGGGACAGCGCACAGAAATACCAAGGATGCTTTTTCTATAGACAAGATACATACTTATGTGGATTAATATTATTTTTGTGCTTGATTTTCTACTTTCAGACCTTGTTTTTATATTATATGTTTTTTTGTTTTAACTTGTTCAATGCTTTTGTTAATTAATTATATGTTTCTTAGTAATGCATGTGTCAGTTATGTCAATGATCATTTTATTTTATTGGGCTGCATATTTTACTTTTTTATATTTAACATTTTATTGTTTTGTATTAAATTAATGCAAACACTTGAATTTGTGTTCTATTTCATAAGTAACTTTTTTATTTTATTTTATTGATTTGCATTGAATTAGGATAAGCACTTTTATTCCATTGCACATTTTACTTAATTGTATTGTTTTGAAATAATACAAGCACTTAAATGCTTTTATTTTATTTTATTGTATAGTATTGTATATTTTGCTTTTTATTTTGTGTTGCATTAATATAATTTAATATAATGAATCACTTTACTTCTGAGCTATTTTATTTTATTTATATTTTTATCATTTTTATTTTATTTTATAATATTATTATATATAATAATATTTAATTATAATTATTTTTTGTTTGTTTTGCTTTGAATTAATATAAGCATTTGAATAGCTTTATTTCTGTGCTTGACGTTTTACTTTTGTAAATTATTTTATTTATTCTTTTTTATTTTATTCTAAACTGTGGATAATTTATCGTTTCTTCCCATTTATGCTTATCACACAGAATCAGTATTTCATGAATAACTGATATTAAGTGGTGTATTATTTCACAATAATGCAGTAAAAGCTGTTTCAGGGTGTTGAGACCTTGGCGCTGGAGTGTGTGAAAGTCTAAAACAAGCTTTAGTTTAGTTTCGGAGGGTCACCAGCGGCATGTTTCCATTTCAAAGAGCTGAGATCACGGCCAGCTCCAGCGTGACCCCGTGACCCCTGCAGCCGCTCAAGAGTAAACGCTCTTATCTCTGTTTCTGACCCTCCTGTCACCTCGTCTGTAACTCACTCCAGGACAGCCAGCAGCGCGTCACAGATCACAGGAGGTCAGAGGTCAAGCTCCTGATTTCTCTCGCTAATTCTGATTGTGGCTTGCTGATTAGACATGCATAGATGCTGACAGACAGCGACAGCCGATAACTCGACTGGGATGATTTTCATTCAGTAAATATGGGACAGCGAGACAGCTTTGGTTGATTTGATGAGGCACATATGCAATTAAAAGCTGTGCACACTGTACATTATATAAAAATTGTCTTGGCATTAACTACATTATATAATTCTTATTTTATTATTGATTCACTTATTGATTGTAATTTGGTGTATTTCAGCAAATTATAGTTTTCAAATAAATCGTTATTCTTTATTAAACCTTTATTATTATTTTCTATTAATTCTGTAGGCCTATAAATTGTCTTTCTCTGATATTACTAATATGATCATTAATATTATTTGTAAATAATGTAATTATTTATATAATTTTTGGTGTACCATATATTATTGGACTTGTTCATAAAAATATATTTATAATATTTTATTAATATGTGCATTTCTTGATTAGTTTATTGATTTTTGATTTAAATGTGACTGAAAGAGCCACATGTAAAATTCTAAAATAAACGTTGATATACACAAATACCTATTGAATCTATATAAAATGCGATTATTCATATAATCAGTAATTCATTTTACTATTTATTGAACTTTAGTGTATTATTATTATTATTATTATTGCATTTTTTAATAATTTTTAAAACATAATTTTTTTATTTGATATTAATATTTATTTATATTTATTTCATTTATGTTTTTCATTTTATTTTAGTTTTAGTTTACTCACGTTTACTTAATTAAATCTTTTGTGTACATAATAAATGTATGTGTACTGTGTATATTTATTATGTATATATAAATACAAACACATAAAGTATATATTTTGAAAACATATATATGTATGTATGTATATATATATATATATATATATATAAAAAATTCTTAAATATATACATGTGTGTGTGTGTGTGTGTGTGTGTATACATACACAGTCATATATTATGTAAATAAAAACTTATTAACTAATTTATTATTGATTTAGATTGAATTAATCTTTATTTGAACTTTAACTGAAAGGAGGACCAGCAGCTGGTGTCAGGCCGGTCCGGTGTGTTTCTGTTTACTGTCATATGGAGATGCGCTTTTGTTTATCGCGTTTCTAAGTCGCTATTCCTGTAGCTTTAAGCAGGAACAGTTTTAAGTGGGAATGCGCCTCAGGAGACGACAGAAAATAGCTCAGCAAGGACTAAGTGTTGCCACAAGATAAAATCTGTTTGGTGGAACTGATCTGACGTTTCTTTTTATAGAGCTTCACCCAGACCTGCTTCACCCGGGCCACTCTCCGACAGACCGACGCTCAAAGACATGCAGACATTTCTGTAATAAATACTCTTAAACTCACAAACACTAGCAGTCAAAAACTGCTTTCATGTTATTTAAAGAAGTCACTTCTGCTCACCAAGCCTGCATTTATTTGATCCAATGTACAGCAGACATTTTGTACAGTAAAATTTTGAAATATTTTTACTATTTAAAATCCCTACTTTCTATTTGAATATATTTGAAAATGTAATTTATTTCTGTGATCAAAGCTGCATTTTCAGCATCATTACTCTAGTCACATGATCCTCCATAAATCATTCTACAAATTCTATTCCGCTGTTTTCAAATAATAATAATTGTTGAGCTATGAATCAGTATATTAGAATGATTTCTGAAAGACACTGAAGTCTGGAGTAATGATGCTGAAAATTCAGCAGCACTTCACAGAAATACATTCATTTTGAAAATACATTCAAGTTTTTTTAATTAAAAAAAAAAAGAAAAAAAAATCTAAATGTACCTGTTTTTGCTATACTTTGGTTTAAATAAAAGCAGAAATGAAATATATTCCATTTAGCTTCACTGTTTGCAATTTCTGTTTAAAAATATTTTGGCCAGAAAAAAGAGACCTGTGTGAACAAGCATATTTACCTTAAATATGAATAGCATACGCTCGTTTTGAAGACATTAGCCGTATTTAACATGTATGAGCTCTTGATTTTATACGATCACCATCACAGGCTGATGATTGTGGACAGACGTCAGGAGGAAAGAAAGGTGAAATGGAGAAGACGTGTTCTCTGAAGACCAGCACCTGCTTCTGCTTACAGCACACTCTCAGCCAATAACAGCGTAATCCTGCAGAAATCCAGCCTTCAGCATTCCTCTGTCCTCAAGAGTCAGAAGCTCCTGTGACTGATATCACAGTCATATTAGCTATTCAGAATTCATCAGTGTTGATCAACATCTCATATATATATTTATATATATATATATGAATCAGTATCAAAAAGCTACTACGACGTATAAATTCTTCAAGATAAAAATATTATAATATTTAATATAATATATTCTAATCATAATTCTAATATTTTTTATTAATTTTATAATATAAATTGAATAAATATATCCTAATATATAAATATTTATTATAATAAGTTTATTATTGTCACGCTCAGTTACCACTTGACACAAAGAGTATAGTGCAACAGGTTGATCAGGACCTTGAGCTCAGCCATCGAATTCTCATCGGTCTTTTGAAAAGAGCGGATAATCGTACGCAGGTGTCAATAATCTGGTTATTGTGAGCGTGTGAGTGGTGTTGGTTCAGGTGCTGGTGATTGTGCGATCTTGGAGGAGACTGATCCTGAGACAGGTGGTTATGACGGTGTGACATTACCCCCTCCTCCACGAGCGTCTCCTGACGCTCATACCCGGCGGCGGGTCGACCACGACCTCTGGGGGAAGGACGGGTGGGATGGGACTGGCGGCTAAGGGTGGATCTAGCACGTCGGAGTCTTGATGATTGTGGCAGTAGGATCTGAGGTATCGGCTGATCTCCTGGATTTTTCACTCCGTCTGGTCGTTTGTCTCTGGATGATACCCCAAGGATAAGCCCCCCCAAGTAAGCGAAAGAATTCCCTCCATACTCGGGATGTAAATTGGGTCGCTCGATCCGAGACGATGTCCTCCGGGATACTAAAGTGTCTAAAAACTTGGGCAAACAGTAGTTGAGCGTTTTTTTATGGCTGTCGGCAAACCAGGTAATGGAATTAATTTACGTGCCTTTGAAAAGCGATCGACAACAACTAAAATTGTAGTGTAACCATCAGAATTAGGCAGGTCTGTGGCGAAATCTATCCCTATATTGGACCATGGTCTTTGTGGAATTGATAATTGGACTAGCTTACCCTTAGGCAGATGACGGGGGGGTGTTAGTGACGGCACAGACGGAGCATCCTTGAACATAACGGTGCACATCCCTTGTCATCCGTGGCCACCAGTAGTGATTGCGGAGAAGTAAGAGGGTGCGTTTGCTGCCTGGATGCCCGGAGCCTGGGGATGTATGCACAGCATCTAGAAGGCATTGACGAAGGGAAGATGGAACATAGCTTTTACCTTCTGCGCCCCCTGGGGGAGCAGGTTTGTGCAGTGTGGCTTGCTGGATCTTGTCATTCAGTACCCATTAAATGGGAGCGAGGAAGGCTGACTTATGGCGCTTTTCCACTACACAGTACCAGCTCGGCTCGGCTCGACTCGACTCGACTCGACTCGACTCGGCTCGGCTCGGCTCGACTCTGCTCTGTTTGGTTTTCCACTGTGTAAAAGTTGTACCTGTACCTCCACAATAGTACCTGGTTGTCATAGCGACGCTGC
>JAUCMU010000053.1:685002-717432 GCA_032275025.1 Enteromius treurensis
TTTTTTACATTTAATATTGTCTCTGTACCTTGATAACTTGAAATAGAAAGGGCAAATGACCTCCCGCTATGTTAGAGATCACATACAGTACTGTACAGTAATATTGATGTATCCAAACCGAACCGTTACCGTGGGCTCACTGTACCGTTGCATCCCTAATATATATATATATATATATATATGTGTGTGTGTGTGTATTTTTTTCATTAAAACAATCTCTTATGAAATTATGAAAATGGAACTCTTAACATTAAATTACTTCCACTGCATTATTTGATGCGTTCATTTGATTCCCTGATTTATAAGGCAACATGTCCGAGGAAAAGTCAGTATTTTTTCTTCTTTCCAACTATTAGAAAAATAATAGCAGTTTTCTTAGAAAATGTCCATCAACAAGGCTAATATATTTTAGAACTGCAAATAGTCCAAGTAACAGCTTTTTTCCATTGCTCAGAAACACTTGGCTCTTTCTCCTGTCGTGTAGGAGTTGTGTGTTTGATGGTGTTAATGTGTGTGTTTGGCGTGAGATTACAGGGCTGTCTCTTGTACACAGACGGAGTGTATGCGGCTCCTCGTGCCGGTGTGTGTTGATTTAACGTCTCAAACTCAGAGCGCTGCTTGTGTCCGGCTGAACCAATCACAGCTCTGCAGGAGTTAGAGTCGCCTGAACTCCTCGAGTACGAATAACAGCAGCTTTCACAGAGCGCTGAAGCATTGGATGGGATTTATGGGATGAACAGCAGGGCCAGAGGGAATATGAGGGCGTTTGTTAAGTAATGGTGGAAACTAAATCATAATCATGTTTTCATTATGAATGTTAATTTATGTGCATTATATGTTGGTGAAGAATCATCTGGAAATGTGTTGATAAAAAGAATGGTTCACGACGCTTGTGCAGCTAGTTTATATAGATATACAAACAAAACATAGATTATCTACGGTAACATCTGGAGAAGACATTAAGATGTTTTTAACATAATTCATAATAACTCTTCCTCCAGTGAAAAGGTTCATCTCCTGTCAGATCCAGACGCATATTAGTTTTGATCTGCGCACATTTCTCTCCTGATTCAGACCAGAACACTTTTTCACTGGAGGAAGAGCTATTATAGATTATGGACTTGTCTTAATGATGGATTCGTTTCAGTTTTTGTCTTCTCAAGACATTCACTGATGGACTGGAGACTCTCGTTCTGACTGCACCCATTCACCTCTGAGACAGTGATGCAATGCTAGATTTCTCCCAATCTGCAGAAGAAACACGCTTCGACAGCTTGAGTGAGTTTGGCTGAAGGATTCAGTTAAATGTCATGTTTCTCTTGGAAATATGCTAGATTATGAAAATAAAATGCATTTCATGTTGACTTTAATCAGCTCTGTGAAATCAGCTAAAGTTATCACGAGCGAGTGATAAAAACCTCATTAGCCGTGATTTCTGGAGGATGACTTGGCAGTGAAAAGTCAGATTTGTGTTCAGGCCTCATTAGCTCAGGATCAATCCCAGACTGATTGTGTTTGGCTGCGGCGAGCGGACGGGATCCTGCTGTCGCCGACACATGCTAGGCATTATTCTGCTCAGATTACAGCAGCCTGCTCTCTTATTCATAGCGTGTGCAGCATGATGCGGCGGATGTGGATATTTAGGCCTCCCTGCCAGCTAGAATTGTGGGAAATAATGAACAGGCCTCTTCGTTTGACTACCATGTGTTGAGTTAGTCTGTTCATCTGTGTGTGTTCGTACTGTATGAGGCTTCCTGACTGTGTGTTTGATGGAGGATGTGGCAGGGGGAGGTCAGAGGTCATGCTACAGGTGGGTCAATATTGACAGAGTGACACAGTGAGGACTGTGTGTGTGTGTGTGTGTGTTCAGACAGATGGATCAAAGAGCAGGAGTTTGTTTGGAAGACTCACACTGTCTTCCTGCTCAAGACTGAAAAAAAACATTAGAACAGCAGAAAACCAGATGCACACACACACACACATACTCACAAACATACACACAGTCATACCCACACACACACACACACACACATACTCACAAACATACACACAGTCATACCCACACACGCACACACACACACACACACTCAAAGTCGAGCTTTATTGATTCACACTTGAATTTGGATCAAGAGGTTGTGAAGTGAAATATAACTCAGGGCACATGAGGGGGCTGGTAAGCAGCAATCAGACCTGCTTCTAAAGGACCTCTATTGGACCAGAGGTCAAAGGTCACAGTCCGTCACACCTCCGTAGCTCTTAACCATTGCCACGGTCAGTCCGTGTGTGTCGCCGCTTCGGGTCAAATCCATTACGAGCCCCATTTAATGATGCTGACGGTGGTTTAGAGGGGGATTGTGGGTAGTTCAGGCCGTACATGTGACAACATCTGCATCAGAAGAACCTCGTCAGAGATCTGAGGGAGTTTGGGAGGTTTCAGTACAAGGCTGTAATTCAGGGCCTCTTTTTCCTCTTGGTTTTGTCTTAACTGCTTCCCTTAATGATTTAAACACTGCCCAATTAAGAGCGTCTCCGCTGCAGCATGAAGTGTGTGCTTTAATGACTTCATGTGCTCAATTAAGTGTGTATGATGAAGCACTTCTCCCAGGAATCTTAATGAGCCCACGCTGGGAAGAGGTCAAATGCTTCACAAAAAGACTTTTCCACCATTTCTTTGATGCTCAGCTGAAAGTTTGTGGCTGATATTTTTTTGCTTTTTATCATGATAACCGTGACATAAACCACCCACATTATTACTGTGATCCATCTAAATATTTCACTTTTACGTATTTTTTGTAATTCACATTTATTCTGATTGGTTTCTCATTGTGTAGTCAATTTACAGTTTTAAACGTTAAATGAATTTTTAAAAAGCATTAATTGAAAGCATTAATACAAGTATGACCATGCTGTTTATGTATTCATTTTTTTTTAATATATATATTATATACCATTTTATTTGTATGTATATGTGTGTATATATTTTTATTTATTTGTTTTTAAAAAAGTAGATAATATTGCACAATTCTTTTACAGTAATCCAAACTGTCATTTTGATTTCTTCTCAATGGTGAATGTCATATTACAGATTGCTTCTCATTACTGTAAAATTATTTCCTTACAGTAAGGTTAAATCAGTTAAAAAATAAATTAGCAGTTAAAACAAGAATGAACCTGCTTTATACTTCTAGATTAATATATATATATATATGTGTGTGTGTGTGTTGTTATTAGTTGTACTATTTTATTCTTAATGGTTGTCATTGGATTGATTCTTCATTACTGTCACCAATAGTTTCAATAGTCATTTTTGCATTTATAATTATATTATCATTTTTTTGTCAGTGAAGATTTAAGGTAAATGTTCTCCACTGTCCTGAAGAACCATCATAATGGATCTAAAACAGGCTTAATTTTCTTTGGACAAAAAAAGAAAGTAAGTTTTAGAGAATGCCAGCTTGAGAGCATCTGGTCGTCTTGCCGCTGTTCCAGCAGATGAGCTGAATAAGACTGTAAGTTACTGTCTTTGTTTTGTAAGTAAACTGTTACATTGTCACTAAACTGTCATCACAAACCCTGCTCGACCTCGCTGGCCTCTCTGACCGAGTGTGTGTGTGTGTGTGCATACGGTCATTGTGTGCTTCTAGTGGCCTCTATAAAGCAGCTTCCTGCTCGTAACACCCCGGGGTGCTGCTGTGTCCGGCCCCTCTTTGTTCACATCAGCTCTGTTCCTGACGGAGAGAGACTCTGTAGAGTTAAACTTCTCCTCATCTCTGCATCAAATGACGTTTGCTAATCAATATGAGCCCGATTTTCCCAGACAATCCCTGATATATGTTTGACTAGTGTTGTGTGAAGAGTTTAAAACTGCTGAAAGTCTTTAGAAGTTGTTTTAGGCTTCATGTAGATAATATTGTGATCATAGGTTGGAAATAGTTTTTATGATAAAGCCAACATTAATATTTGTTTTTTTAGGAGATCAAACATCTGCTAAACTCCAAATTCAAGTTTGAGTTTGAATGGGATTTAAATATTTATAAATCTAGTAAAATGTTTAGTACTTTTCTTGTGTTTTTTGTCATTTTTTTGTTTTGTTTTTATTTTAACATCTATGTTTCTTTTTAATAGCTCTACATTGTTTTTTACTTTTTTTTAGTTTTTAATATATGTATAGTTTTGCCATTTTTATTAGTTTCAGTTATTTTACATATGTAGGTTTGTATATGTTTATAAGAAAAGTTTATATAGTTTTTGTTAATATTTTAATGGGATTATTTTATAAATACTTACATTTTTAGAATTTTAGTAAAAGGTTTAGTACTTTTTTTTTATTTTTTATTATTATGTTATTAGTTTTTTAATGTCTGTAGTTTTTTTATTAGTTTTTATAATGTTTATATAGTTTTTTTTATTATTAATGATTTTTAAATTAAATATTAAATATTAATTTTTATATTTCAAGAAAAAGGTTTAGTACTTTGTGTTTTTGTAATTTTTATTCGTTTTTAATGTCTTTTATTTATATATATATATATATATATATATATATACTTTTTATTACTTTATCTTTTATATTTATTTATTTATTTATATATATATATATATATATATATAAATAAATATTTGAAATATTGCTTTGCCAACTGGCTAAAATATATATATATTTTTACTTAATATTTAGTTTTAATTAAAATTATTTAAATATTTTTTTGTATTTATTTAACAGTTGAAAACCCTGCATTCATAGTACACAAAAAATGGTAATCTAAAATTTATAGGTATACAGTATACAAATGAAGGTATACATGAACGATATACATACATTTATACCAACAAAATAGCCCTTTTTCAGTTCAGTTGAAGCTTATATGAAATTAGTGTTAAGTCAAAGGTTACTGGCAAACCTTAAGATGGTCAACCAAAGGTGGATTTGGATTCTTCACTCAATAAAGGTTTGTGTGTGCGTCTGACCGGCGTTTGACAGTGATAATCTCTCTAAGTCAATATCAGACTGCAGCAGTTGACCTCTCGCTATTCTTTAGGATCGCGGCCATTGCTTTTTACAGTAGGATAACAGGGTTTTATTGTTCTTTATGGCCGTCCCTTTGTTAGGCCTGTGTTCTGATAACGGCCATTGGCAGGTCATTAAAGTCCCAGAACAGCCTCGCTTTTATGATAAGGAGTGGACACAACTGAGGTCTATCCGCAACAATAGCTGCTAACGGTCATAAATAGCAGCCAAACTCAGGGCCATCACTCCGGTCTGACCCTCAAAGACCAGCCCCCAAAGCATGCTGGGATATATCTAGAGCCAATACACACAGCCTGACCCCGAGATCCGGAGCACTTTGAGAAAAAGATACTCAGTTTTAAGATCAACTTCAACTTAATAATGCTTATATGTCAGTCATACAGAAACTAATCTGGCCAGATGTTCGTTTCGTAATATTGCTAATGAACTGAATGTGTTTTAAACACACAGTTTATATACAATATTTACCATCAAGGGGTCCAATTAGTTTCATCAATTTTAACCAATTTAATACTGCTTCTTTCACAGCTAGACATAATTTAACTGATTTTCATATTTTTACCTAAATAAATGTAATTATTTTAACTATTTTATTCCAAATTTATTTTGTTTGTATTTGTTTTTTTTGTTTGTTTTTATGTGTGGCTAACAAATATGTTTATTAGTTTGTTTATATTTAAACAAAATGTGTGTAATCTAAATGTTTTTTATCTGGTCTGTTTGGCTTTTTGGTTAAATTAGTAAATTCTGAAAGACATGCAATTTAAAAACAAGTGTTTACATATTAGTATTTATGACACAATTGACAAATAATTTATGTATTTATAGTAATTAAGTATTTACCATTTTTTCTTAAAAAACATTAAATATATACTAAATATTAAAGTATTCATGATTAGTTTTCCACGGACTTAGTTTTCTTGTTTTCTATTAAAATATCTAAGAGTTTAAATCAAAATGCATGTTCTTAGGATGTAAGATAGGATAATAAATTAGGTTTTAATTGGTTTGTTAAATTTACAACAAAATACATTTTTTTATTTATTGACTGATTTTATAGCAATTCTGAGTGTAAAAATGTCATTTCAGAACAAATACCTTAACATTAAATAATATTCAGTCATTTTCACACTCACTGCTTTAATCTTAATTTCTATTACACTTATCTAAGATTTTAAATCAAGATGCATTAACTTGAAATGCAAAACTTGTTAATGTGAAAACTAAATGCTTGTTCTGATTTTATGACTTCCAAGTGGGGGGAAAAAAAAGTTTAATATTGCTTTAAATTGTTTTTGTTTTCCCCAGAAAAAAATGTAAAATGTTTTCTGTTTAAATTAATAGCACATTTGTTTTTGTTTTTTTGAGCCAAAAATAAATATCACATATTTTCCCCTGATTTACTAAATGTACCCACTATAATGTCATTCAGTGCAATAATTATATCAGGCATATTTACAACAAAAATGTATTTATTTGATTTTTTTACTTTAATCTCAAATACTAATTAGTTGTAACTTTTTGTCTTTAATTTGTCACTATCCTCACTTTAATGGCAGAGCTATATGTCTTCATGTACTGGTTTAACGCTCTGCTACAGGAACACAGTCGTCCATGTGATAATTAGCCTACATTAAGAGTCTGAATTTAGGACGCTGTCAAATATGGGTCAATCCTTTGGGGCCCGAGTCCTGTGAGCGCCTGGAGATGGTGTTAAAGCGTGAGTGTGTCCGGACACGCCAGGTCTGTTTTACTGCCCGAGAGTCTGGAGCCAGGTGTGAGGTGCTGTTTGAATCGCTGTGACCATGAGATTTATGACCCCTCTTGTGCTTAGAAAGGATCCCGGGTCAGGGATGTGTGACTCGTCCTGTTTTATATTGCACTGGAATCCTTGTTCAACCCTGAACTGTGAAACAAGAGCTAAGGCGTGATGGGTCGGTCTATTTTCAGGGTCGTCCTGAAAACCAGGACAGATAGAGTGCTCATGTGAAGGGCTCTTCTCTAGGCTTTCGGGAAACCTTCGGTATTTTTGGCTCAGGAGTTTGTATAAATGACTTCATTCAGATCCGGCAGTGTTTGTGGCAGTCGCTGACCTGGGATCGGACTCGGTACAGCTCATTTATCAGACGCTTTCTTGCTCAATATTGCTCAGAAATATTTTCAGCAGACAATGAGAATCGTTTTTATCCAGTCTTTATTTTCTTTACAGTTAAATTTATGGCAATTCTGAGCCTGAAAAATGCCATTTTAGAACAGACATGGATGTATATCTAAGATTTTACATTTTAAAGACTTGTTTTGTGAGAAATTGCTCAAAGTTGTCAAAAAATATTGGCCACTATGGTTTGGAAGATCCAAATGAACTGAAACCTTTTACAAAATATCTTCATGGAACTGAATATCCTAAAGATTTTTGGCATAAAAGAGAAAATTATCATTTTGACCCATACTGTATTGCTGTCTATTGCTACAAATATACTTGTGCTGCTGATGACTGATGGCTCTGTGCTCCAGGGTCACATTTGTGGCCTGCATGAAAGACAATGTGGTTGAAGTGACTTTTTCCAGTTTCTCAAGCTGTGACCTTGTATAGAGAACCAAAAGTGTAGCTGTTAGCTTCATCAAAGCACCTCTGAAAGCCAAGTATCATCCGTTTGACCCAAAAGAAATTCCTTTTCCATCTACAGTCTGACACCATGGAATTGAAATGCCATTTTTCAGTACGCGACGCAAGGTTTCAGATGCATGAAAAGCCTCTTAGTGAGTCAGAGGGTTTGTTTATCTTTCGGCGAGCCACTAATACGAGGGGGTACGAATTCCCTCTTCCTCTTTGTTTCACACACAAAGGGCTGTGCTTCGGACAGGCTCCTGCTGTGTTTGCACCTCTGTGGCCTTGAACGCAACAATGGCGTTGTCCTCCAAAAAACCCTTGGTGAGCACCATCCCATTACCACCCAACCCCATCCCCCCCTTTATTCAAAACAGCGGTCGTAAAAAGCTTAGTGAGCATTCGCAATCTGATATCTATGGCAGCCTGTTTCCACCAGTGAATAATAATAATAAAAAAAGCTTATTGCTTTTTATCTCTCATTCTATTTAGTTTTTTTCCTCAGAATTGTGTGATACAAACTTGTAATTGCAAAGTAGAGTCAGAATTGCCAGTAATATAGTCAGAACTACGAGATATAAAGTCAGATTTGCGAGTTTATTTGCAAATAAGAATTTGCAAGATGCTGTCAGAATTGCGTACAGTAAAATCTGAATTGCGAGATATACAGTAAAATCTGAATTGCGAGATATACAGTAAAATCTGAATTGCGAGATATACAGTAAAATCACAATTGCGAGATATACAGTAAAATCAGATAAAAAAATCACAATTGCGAATTTGTGTCACACAATTCTGAGAAAAAAGGCAGAATTGTGGAATAAAATGTCGCAATAACTTTTTTTCCCATAGATATAGGCATAGGTGAGATTGAGATTTTGGGAAAAAGACAATTAGGTTGGATTTAAGCGTCAGTTGTTGCACTGTTTGGTTTCGACAATGGGAGCCAACATCATCGGCCAACATTAACCGAGCTGTTGAATCTGACACTTTTTGCACACCCCAAGGGAAGTTTTAATTTTATGAGCACAAAGTTGTTGGTTTGTACCTCACCGTTTGAGGTAGCAACAAAGACCACCCCTGGGTAGAAGAATCCAGTTTCATAACTTCCTCAAGCATCACTCATTCCGGAAACTAAGGCCTGGTCCTCCTGGACGGAGCGCAAACTCTCGGCTTTGTTTGTTTAAACAACAGGAAGGTCTTCACCTTTAGCACATTCCAGAGGAAATTAAGGCAGAATGAGGTAAACTCTCTCTCTCTTTAGGCAGGACCCTGAGGTTTTTGGGGTTAGCTCACTGTACGACGCTCATCTCCATTCTTTAAGGCGTTCGGTTGCAGTCATCATCATTATCCAGCTGTGTTCATTCAAAGAACTCCTGTAGGTTTGTTTTTCTGTCACATGTATGAAGGAGAAGCCTCATTCCTCTGGGTCTCCTGGTGGTTTGGTAACTGTGTGGACTTCAGAAGTACCCCCCCAAAAAAGTGTATTTCCCAAATACTAACATCAAAACACATTGGTATGGAAGTGGATTGGCTCTGATAGGGGCGGCCTTTTTGATTTGCATGGAAAATGCTCTGTAAGGTACCATGTGGAGTCTTTTAGTTGTTGTGGTCTGGACCTGCTGACATCTTTGTTGACTTGAGAAGTGCAAGAGAGACATTTGACTGAAACCGTATTAATGCATGAAGGGCTACTGCAGCTAAATTCAGTTTGTAAACACTTATTCGTGATTTGTCTGTTGTTTTTGCTTAAAGTGCCAAAGGCCAAAATACAATTGAGGTATTTTTAGTAGATGATGATAGAAAGAGTTTTTTTAGTTGTCTATTTTTGCTTTTGCTTTGAAATTTTGTGTATGTTTGGAATAAATGCTTTTTACAGCAAAGTCATTTTCTCGCTCAATAATTTTGTAAATTTTTTAGATTAAGTATGTAAACACTTTAACAAAAAATCTGCATAAATATTTACTGGAGATGCAAAATCACATAAGAAAAGAAGTCATGTCTTCTAATGAATAGTTTAAAATTAAGCGATTTTATGATAAAATTAAGAGAAAGTATGATTCAGTGGTGTCTAAAAAATAAACATATTTTTCCATTGAATTAAGCTCATTCTTCTTTTTAAACAAACACCTAACTTTGAAAGAAAAAGCAAAAACAAAAACCAATTCAAATTGAAAACTGGTTTATTTTTTGGACATCATAAATATTTTATTCTGTTTTAACAATACATTCACATACTTGATATGTATGCACATATGTGTTTACTTCTTATCTTATGCGTCTTGGGTTTAAAAATGTGTACTGGAAAACGCAGACAACAATACTGAGGAAGAACATGTTAAATGATAATTTGAGCCCTTTAGTTCCCATTTTCAACAACAAATGACTCTATAAGACCAGATCTTGATAACATTCACATGACATTTAAGAAAGAACATGAGTGATTTGTTGGGTGTTTTCACACTTGAGAAGGAAAAAAACCAGTTGCTTAAGAAACCTGAGGAAGGGGTGTATGAAACTGACCACTGCTGTTCTGTGTTTGAAGTGAAGGGGGTTTGGTTTAGAGGGTCCGGAGCCCACGCTGAGGGCCGAGCTCTGGTTTTTGGGGGAGTGGCTCTACAGGACTGCAGTAAATGGAAGAGCCATCTGCTGGAGTTGCTCTCCAAACTCTCGACTGTACACGACGTGCACGAGAATTACGAGACCACGTCTGCTTTGGATTTAGATGGGATGAGGCTCAAACTGAGAACATGTAACACGGGACTTTTGGCGAACACGGTTTACTTTGGAAAGTGTTGAACGGGTTGAAGACGTTGTTGAGCGAGAAGGTAAGCTCACTGTTGGGTTTTTGCATTGTATATCACATGAATATATAGTCTTTCCTGCTGGGGCTTGGAGCGAATCATGTAACCTATATTTTGCTGTGTCACGTCCTACTTCTAGTTATATTTGGAAGCTTTTGTAAACTTCTCAGATCTGGGTCTTACTGTACTGTAGGTGCGTTTCAGACTCTGCACGGTCTGTTGAAAAGAAAAAGGTGTCGGAGAAGTGTGTTGTGGGTAAATATCAGACACTTGCAGTCATCTGGCTCCAGCGGGTCAAAACGCAGGTGGTCTTCAGTCTGCTGGGACAAGCCTTGAAACCATTTGGTCCTGGAATAACACTCGAGTTCTTCAAAGTTTGGCCAAAAGTTTGGGAGGATCACCCAAATGCTCAAAAAAAAAAAAGTCAACACTGCCATCCTTCCTGTTTCCAACATCTAGTATTCTCTCATGGTCCCATCTATTTTTTGTGTGATTAGAGCATATTAATGGAAAATACATTAATTAATTGCAGTTGTACGTCTTTTGGGGGGGTTAACACAAGTAACTAGTTACCGTAATTGTTACCATGTCTATTTGGCTAATTAACAGAAGCGTACAGTTCTAATGACAATCTTGTCAACGCAGACTACATTTTTAAATGTGTTCCATTATTTTCTTTGAGTAATGAATTTTGAGTGGCCTAAATATGTTAAGTGTTAAATGGTGCTTTAATTCAATCTATATTTAAAGTAGGTCTCATTTGCCATCAATAAATTGCGTAATTTATATGTTAACCTGGAAGTCAAAAACACGTTGTATGGGTCAAAATGATCCATTTATCTTTTATGCCAAAAATCATTAAGATATTAAGTAAAAAATATGTTCCATGTCACTGGTAATATATCATAACCTTATTTTTGATTTGTAATATGCATTGCTAAGAGCTTCATTTGGACAACTTTAAAGGCCCCCTTAGATTCCAGATTTCCAAATAGTCATCCAAATATTGTCCTACAGTATCCTAACAAACCCTTACGACTGGTTTTGTGGTCCAGGCTTACATATATCAGTATTATTTTGGCTCCACTGTATCTGTGATTTATTGGCACTAGTAACAAAAAGACATCTAATTAATTGCCCAGATGAGGGTTTTAGTTCCAGCTCAAGTTTTAGTTTGCTGTGGTACTAGACTTGTTTAGTACTACAGCAGTGTTTTTGGAAGTGACATGTCATAACAAATGCCTGTATTTGTTGGATTGAAGTTTTATTACTGGCACAACAGCCGTGGAGAGAAACTCCTCATTCGCGGTGCGCAGGAATGGCTCACATCATATGCCAGTTCTGCTGTACTTAACATTAAACCTGAGACAGATCCAGCGCTGGCTCAGATCTGGACCGGGCCAAATCAAACAGGTCCTGACGGGCCGAACTAATAGAGCCGTATCGGTGCCAGCGGATCTGCCGAACTGGCAGCAATATGAACATTTCCACATTTACTGGGCTTGTTTCTACACACGCACACGCCATTCATAATCATCTCATCAACCGCATCATTTTTAATGCATTTATAATTCTGACTAATGCAGCTGGGAAAAATGAGATGTGTCAGATTATGGTCTCATTATAGAAAACTAACTAATATTATGCTTACCGTAATGGAACCTGGGTTAACACGTGCTATTTCTGTGAGAACGGCAGCTTAACAGTTCTAACGTTGTGGAAATGGAGTATTCAAGATGTGGTTTGTTGGGTCTTGACCTGGTATCCTCAGAATGCACACATGCAATTGATTCTGTCAGAGTGCTCATTTGCATTGTGTTGAACAGTCGTATGATTATCATTAGCCTTGTGAAGCAATGCATGATTTGAACACAAAGTAAAGGTGCTTAAAATGCATTCGTTCCCGGTTCTTTGCTATGCTGAGGGTCTATTACCATATGAGTCGCTGGCAGTTTCCACTCGCCCTCCACCCATCTACCCCCTATTGAGGGCCATTCAGGCCTCCCGTGGGTGGATCTAAGAGATATGCATCTCAGACCTCCAAAGTCATGTTAACAAGCAGCTCTACAAGAGAGCAGGCTGTTAAACACTCGCGGCTGGAGGGCTTTTTCAGACAGGAACTGCCTTGGGTTCCCTGAGGTCCCTGCGATTCACTCAGAGCCGCTCAATCGTAAAATAGCTGTTTATTCTCGATGAAACATTACTGTGGTTTCTCTTCACTTGGGTTGTTGATTAGATCTGGAGGTTCAGGAAGTGATGCTGATGGCATCTGAGACAGGAATTAGCATACTTAAGGAGACTGTTTGGGTGTTGCCACTTTGAGCTCCTTTCCTCTATCAGCGACTTCCTCTGAAGAAAATATCACGTCCTAGTAGATTTTGCACCACTTGAGCATTTGTAACACGGCAGAGAATATATTTCTTCTGATAAAACGACATAACCAGGTTAATGATGGAGAAGTCTCTGTAAAGGTTGTTCTGAGAACAGTTGAACTCAAAATGAAGTAAAACGTGGGTAACGAACACCTCACATTGTGGTGATTTTGTCAGTAGGATTTCCAGCTTTAGAGCCTAAACTGAAAACCATATTGAGTCGTTTCAGTTGTTCCTCCATCGTGAGGGAATCCTGCATTTGCTCACAAAACTCAAATGTGAATTGGCACAGATAAAACATCAATTTAACTGCAGTGCAAGACACTTACCGAGCATTAATGTGCAATTTCGTGAAACTGTCGTAAACTTTACTAGGGTGTGGGATTTTACTGATTCATTATTCTGATCTGGTTGGATAGTCATAACACGGAAGATTAATAATTCGATGTATGCATGTAGTAATTTAAAAAATAAAATAAAATTTAAGCCCGTTTTAGATATTTTCCAAATTCGTTTGATGAAAAGTAAGCACATTTTCCCTCTTCCTACACTGCAAAAAATGCTTTTTTCTAGCCTGAATATCAACAATTATTAAATCAAGAAGGTTTTTCTAGACACGTAAAAATTACTTGCTTGTTCTAAGCATTTTTTTTTCTTAAACCAACGAGACAATACTTTTACTTGTCTAGAAAGTCCTTGAATTTTTTGATATTTTGTCTGGAAACCAGTGTAATTCTTAGTATCTCATTCTTCTCGTTTCTTGACACTTTTTGTTAGATTCGTCCCTTCAATGTTGATGCACTTTATCTTCTCAAACCAGTCCAAATTGCCGTGCACGAGGAACGACCACCTGTCCGCGTGTTCAGTCCATCCATCTCACCTGTTTTCATTCCAAAAGCAGCAGCTCCAGAGATCAAAGCGTCAGATGATACGTCACTCAGCAGGACGTGATGCGGAGTGGCAGCTTCTAAAACACCGTCCTCAACAAACAGCAGAAGAAAGACATGCTTTCCAAGCATTACCATATGGCTTTGTTATGCTTTGTGTCCTGAATGGACTTCAAAGGGGTGACAGGGAAGAACGCGAGAGATCTCGTCTGGAGAAGTTTCAGTCTGAAGTTAACTCTTGTTGAGAACTCGTATATGGCGTGCGTTAGTGCTCAGCTTAACCAAAAGAGAGTCCCAGCAGAAGGAAATGGAAAATACCAGAAAGCTTCCACGATGATGATGAGTCAGGAAAATGCATTAAAGTAAATAGACTGTGAAAGAGTTAGGATGGCTGAAGTTTGAAGGGAACGTCCGGCCACATCACGGCAAAACTCAGCACAATAGCTGTAACAATAAAACTGCCATCGTTTTATGAGCACAATCTATTCAACAGGCCTCCACCCCGGGCTGGATGGAGGTTACCGTAACTGCCGTTAAATCTTTTAGGATGCTGCTTTATTTCAATTGCGTTTCTGTTCTCATCCCAATACAATGCATCTTACGAGGCGTTTTATCATGTGGTTTAGTGATCCGTGACACACTGTTCCTTCTTTAGGAGGTCTTTCTGATGAACCTGGAGAATTGCGGCGGGTTCCACGGCGCCATCAGGCCGCTGGACACGGAGCCGAAGGTCAACAAGCTTGCGTTCGGCTTCCAGCGGAGCTCCACCTCGGATGATGACTCCGGCTGCGCCTTGGAGGAGTACGCCTGGGTGCCGCCGGGCTTTCGACCGGAGCAGGTAAAAACATCTCTGTGGGTTTGTGACAGTCTAGAACTTACTGGAATCTAGCCTGCGCAACATTTCTGACCGGTGCTGGCAAAATGTGCACGGGTTGATTTAGAGCTACAGGCAAAAAGAGTGAAAAATGATGGATTTCAGGTTTGCTTAAAGAGCCACATTTCAATCACTGTTTCATATTCATTCCATTGCCTGACAACAGAAATGTTTGGAATACAAGGGATTTTTATATTTGATTATTTGTTTTCATTAATTGTGAATGCCTGTGTTTAGGTAATGCATTATTTTTCTCATATTTACAGTCATTATTAACATATTAATTATAATTATTAAGAAAAAAACAAGATGCACTGTTGCCCTGTGATCTAGTTTTGAACTAGATTTTTCTCAAAATTGTTTTTTCTTACTTGACTTCAAACAGGTGTAGCTCAGTCATTCCAAAAAATCTTTCCAATAGATTATTTGAAACCTTTCCTATTGTGACTCATTTTATCAGCACAGGTCACATTTAACAGAGAACTTACCTCACTGCTTTGATGGTTTTGATTTGGGTTAGAAAACAGTTAAAGGCAGCCTAAAGCCAAAATAGCAGCGTCTTTAGAAAAATGAAGTCATTGTTTGAGGAGGAAAACCTGCGGTCCAATAACAGCTGTGTCACAAAATGCAAAGTAGATGCGAAGTATAAGTTGTTCTACAATAAATGCACCAGATGTGATCTTTATTAAAAAATTCCAAGCCGTTGGTCAATCGTTTTGTCAGCAGAGCTAGTCATAGTCACTAAGATTTAGAGGACCTGACTGTGTTTTTGCAGACGCAGCTAAACACTGCCAAGGAAGCACCCCACAGGCATTTGGGAACAGGAAATGCTGCTTTTTATTTACAAACTACTTAACGGAAAATCTGCAAGTCATTATCTCAAGCTGCCAGACAAAAGGGCTCGAAACGATGAGGAAAAGTGCCTCGCTAACAGCCAAGCTCGCAGCCACAACTTTTTTCCTGGCTCTGGTCCTTTGGTGGCCTCGAGAGCACCCCTGAATAAAATCTGATGAGACGGGTGAGGGAAAAGGTCGAAAGCAATTTGGAGACCCCTAAAATCCCAGTGCAGCTTTTGTGTTAAACGCAAGAGTCAACTGTAATGCCTTTTATAGCAGCCGTTCTGTGAATTGCCCTGTGTATTATAGATGATCACCGTGAGGAAGAACACAAACACAGAGTGTTCAAGGGCCTGAGGCTCAGTAGAAGAGGTAATATGAGGGTGATTTATGGTGCCGCTGATCAACAGGTCTTAATGGCATTCCAGTAGACCGAGCCGACCGCAGCAGGACACTTTTTACGCAGGAAAAGACAAGCTCAATCCAGCTATTTATGTGTTACGACCAGCGCTCATAAAGGGCATAGGTCACAGTGTCAAAGAACACAATGGAGTACAGTAAAAAGACAAAACTGGTGTCTCAAGTTTCATAAAGGGCCAGCTAAGCCCTCAGGGTTTTGTTGACAGACACAGGAATAACAGGCCAAAAAGTCTGACCCATGAGCCTCAACAAAAACGCACCTTCTGATCAGGTCGCTTGGAACACAGCAATATATTTCAATTGAATTTTAAATGGTAAAATAATTGTTTCGTTCTTCTGTTTGCACTGTACTTTGGATCCAAGAAGTGCCGGCTTTGTGAGCAGGAGAGAAATCTTACTGTTCCAAAACCTTTGTCTGGTTGTGTAGGTTTATCCTGAACTACTTCCTTTTGTACTTTGCACGTACTCTGACTGACCCGATCTGTCTCCCTCTCGCCTCCAGGTCCAGCTGTACTTCTCCTGTCTACCTGAGGACAAAGTCCCTTATGTGAACAGCCCTGGGGAGAAATACCGCATCAAACAGCTCCTGTACCAGCTCCCTCCTCATGACAATGAGGTGAGTTTATAGAAACAAAGGAAAGAGGAGCTTCATCAGCAGCCATGAAAGCCCCCATTGTTTCCCCAGCATCGCTGCAGTCCAGAATGCCCACGCATCACATTTCAAAACCCCTCGAATAGCTTTTTAGCTGTAGCGTGGTGTGGGTGTTTTTAGCTTCATGGGTTTAGCGCTTCACCACATCCCCTGCCGTCACAGAAAGAAGCTTTGTCCCTTCATATCTCTGTGGGTGCGTGTACAATGAGACTTTTGAGCGGAAGATTGCATGATGCTGCTTGGGGAGATTCGATCTGACATGTGGCGTCGACATCGCTCTGGGTCCCATAACATGCAGCTTTATTGTAATTTGTACAGTCTTAAAAGTTAAGGTGCTTCACGATGCCATGGAAGAAACTTGTTTTTGTGGCAAAAGAAAATTCTTCAGATTATAAAATGGGAAAGAAATAGATGTTTCTTTAAAGGACCTTTGACTGAATGCTTATTTGTGGCAGCAAAAATGGTTCTTCTATGGCTGTAAAGAAGCTTTTAAGCACCTTTATTTTTAAGAGTGTATTTCTTTTCTGTTTTAGTAATTTTATTTTTCCCCTTTGAATCAAGAAGTGCTCTATTTCCTTGTGTTAAAGGATTGTTAAACAAAAGCACTCATTGAATTGAGTAAGAGATGGTCTAAGGAAAGGTTTCTGGACATCCTTGCCTCCCTCGGATCATTTTCACTCTGAATTCTTTATTATTTTATTAGCTTTATTTATATGCAATTATTTTTTATGATTGCATTTAATAGCGCCCCCAGTTGAGCTTTTAGAAAATGAATTCGCTGTATTCCCAGTTGTCTCTTTCCACTCTCTCACAACACATTTTGTGCATTTGTCAAACTCCATCTATACTTTTTCCCTAGTTCTTCATCAATGCTTTTTTCCTAGCTCAAAAAAACATGTGTGGTCCACAAGGGCTTCTTTCTGAATAGTGTGACAGCAAACACGTTTTATATGTCTCTCTCAGGTGCGATACTGCCAGTCTCTCAGCGAAGAAGAGAAGAAGGAGCTTCACATGTTTAGCGTGCAGAGAAAGAAAGAGGCCCTCGGGAGAGGAACTCTGAAACTGCTGCCGAGGACGATGCTTTATGCGTCGTGTGAACATGTAGGTGTTTGAACCAAGAGTTTTGTGCTGAAGCAAGTGACTGTCTGATGCTGATTGCTTACACATTTTGCCTCTTCAGTGTGGAGAGAACATCAGTGGAGGGGAGATGGTGGTGTTTGCTTCACGAGCTGGTCCTAGTCAGTGTTGGCACCCAGCATGCTTCGCATGTTCCACATGCAGTGAGCTCCTGGTCGATCTCATTTACTTCTACCAGGACGGGAAAGTCCATTGCGGACGCCATCATGCTGAATTGCTAAAGCCACGCTGTTCCTCTTGTGATGAGGTGAGTTTTGTTTTTCAAAGGCCAATGCTCATTGTGCATCAAACAAGGCCAATGGAGGAAATAACTAAAGCCACACTTGAGTTAAAATACAGATAAATTCAGTAGAACTTGGTCATCATTTACAATATTACTTGAGTGCAAGTTTTAAAATGTTATGCATATTGCACTTAAGTAGTATTGAGTAGCATAAGAGGCTGAAGAATCTGAATCTGTATAGTGTATTTATAGTTTAATGTAGCTTGGAAGTTTGTTAAAAAAAAAAAACCTTGAATAAAGACATATGAAATGATTGATTTAAAATATAAACAAATATTTGAAATATAAAATAAAAACCATCAGTGTGTGGCAGAAAGTCACCGATTTTTTCAATAAGCTGCTTCATACTTACTTTATTTTGTAGCAGGTAATGAATATGCTTAAGAGAAATTAATTGGAGTAAAAATATAGATTTTAATTAGGAAAGTTAGAGGGAAAAAAAGTGCTTGCATTTTTATATTTCTGTGCACTTTCAAAGTACAGGTTCTCCCATTAATACAAATTCTGTCATTAATTACCTCATGTTGTTCCAAACTCGCAAGACCTTTGTTCATCGGATAACAAATCTCTGATCTCTCTGACCCTTCCTAGACAGTAATGCAACTGCAGTCTTCCCAGGTCCAGAAGCATAGCAAGGACGTTTGTAAAATAGTCCATGTGACATCAGTGGTTCAATTGTAATTTGATGAAGCTACGAGAATACGTTTGTGCACAAAGAAAACAATACAAGAAAATGATGTCCTTGCTACGTTGTCTATGGAGAACTCTTAGATTTTATCAAAAATATCTTAAATTGTGTAATTAACGACAGAATTTTTGATTTAGGGTGAACTCTTTCAGTACAGTAATAAAGTATTATTTTGTTACGTTACATCACTATATCGCAGACACCCTCACTCATTTGTTGCTGTCATTGTCCTTTCAGATTATTTTTGCGGATGAGTGCACGGAAGCAGAGGGTCGTCACTGGCATATGAAGCACTTTTCCTGCTTTGAATGCGAGACCATCCTGGGTGGTCAGCGGTACATCATGAAGGATGGTCGGCCTTACTGCTGTGGTTGCTTCGAGTCTCTGTACGCGGAGTACTGTGAGGCATGCGGCGAACACATCGGTAAGCCCAAATGTCTCTGTGATGTCTCATTTACCACAAACCACATTTCGCTTTTGCCTTTGAGAAGCTGACCTTTAACTCCTGTTTATTTTCTTCTAGGGGTGGACCATGCCCAAATGACGTATGATGGCCTTCATTGGCACGCCACAGATGCTTGTTTTAGCTGTGCTCAGTGCAAGAGCTCCTTGCTCGGTTGTCCCTTTCTACCCAGACAAGGCAGGATCTACTGTTCCAAGGCCTGCAGCATTGGGGAGGACATCCATGCCTCCGATTCTTCCGATTCAGCCTTCCAATCCGCAAGATCTCGGGAATCACGGAGAAGCGTGAAGATGGGCAAAAGCAGTCGCTCTGCAGACCAGTGCCGACAGTCGCTTCTCTTTTCGCCCGCAGGCAACTACAAGTTCCCTGGACTCTCAGGGAACGCTGAAGACACCTTGTCCAACAAACTGTCACAGCTAAGCTTTGCAGACAATCACTTCTGGAGGAACAGGGAGGAGCAGGAAGCCCCCGAGGACCATGAGGAATGGGCTGAGCATGAGGACTACATGACCCAGCTCCTCCTCAAGTTTGGTGAACATGGGATGTTCCAGCAGCCGGACGACACCAGGCCGAATGACCGCTGGACGACCAACTCTGAGGTCAAAACAAAGGCAGAGTCAAGGATGCCAGGTAGTGGTGGGAATGGCAATCTGGCCTGTAAAAAATACAAGGCAAACATGTACTGGGCACAGTCCCAAGATGGACTGGGTGACTCTGCTTACGGAAGCCACCCTGGACCTGCAAGTAGCAGAAAGCTCCAGGAGCTTGATTTGGAGCATGGAGCCAGCTTCAAGCATGAAGAGAAACAGTGGTATAATGACTCATTGGAATGCATCACAGATGAACTGAAGCAAGCAGAGAAGAACATCAGAGACTCGATGGACTCCTTGGCACTCTCCAACATTACAGGTGAGACTAAAGGGTCAATGTGCGATTGATATATTCTGGAGTGCAACTAGGTTGGAGGTAACATGCAAGGTATAATGCAAGTTACATAATCACTAACTTTACCCAAAATGTAGTGCAGACTATTGAATTGAACGTTTATTTTGGTGCTGTTGTTTAAGCTAAACTTGCAGGTTTCTTTCAGGTGCTTCAGTTGACGGGGATGTTAAAGATAAACCATTGCTCTACTCCTTACAAAAGTTCTCCGAGCTTGAACGCTACGAGAACGCCAGCAACATGGGGACGCTGAATTCATCAATGCTGCACAGGAGCAGCAACTCCTTAAAGAGCCTTACCTCTGAGCTCGAGCGTGTGGAGGTTATTGAAGAGGAACAGGAGCAGGTGGTTCCGCTCCCAGAGGAGAGGCCCAAGCCACCTCACTTACCTGTCCTAAGAAGGTCCAAGTCCCAGTCCAAACCACAGCAGGTGAAGTTCTCAGATGATGTTGTGGATAATGGACGATATGATGATCTGGAGGTCCGGCAGCACCCCATGAGCGAACGCACTCGGAGACGAGCGTACCACTTTGAGGAGCAAGACCAGCAGCGTCCTCGTCATCACCACAGGAGGAGGAGTCGTAAATCTCGTTCGGACAATGCGCTTCACTTGGTGCCCAAAGAAAAGGCCCGTATGTGTTTCAAGGAGGACCGCCGGCAGCACGGGCCAGGTCCTAACTCTCACTACGGACAGCCTCCCTATGCCCAAACCAACTCTGAGTATGGCTTGCACAACCAGGCGGCGGAGAGGTTTTCACGTCTTTATGGGGATGAAGATGACTGGTGCTCTACCTGCTCCTCTTCATCATCTGATTCAGAGAAGGAAGGCTTTTTCTTGGGCCAGCCTATTCCACAACCAAGACAACCTCGGTATCAATATTACGCTGATGAACTTCCTTTTGGCACAAGGACAAAGTCCAAACAGAAGAGAGGACGGAAGGGCAAAAACTGTATCATTTCATAGTATTGGAAAGGAAACGGTCTTAATATGCCTTTCTTTAGCTGCCTTTTTTCAAGCTGTTAATTAGAATTCAACTTCTTCTGCATGGCTGTCTGGGACATATTGCTGTGGTCTTGCCATGCGGTGAAGTTGATGGCCAATGCATAAACCACGCTTAACTGCTGCAGTAATGCATGTTAGGTGATAAGTGACTGTAGTCTTTGAAAGAACCAAAAGAATATAATATTTATGAAGCCGCTTTTAGAGACTAAAGGAATGAATAATTTAACTTTGCAAAAATGAACGTGTATATATTGTAAAATGTTGAGTTAAAGCTAATATTTTTATATCCCTGAGTTTCAAAAGATTTTTTTTAAGGAAAAAGTATTAAAGAACTAAGGTTTGCAGCAACTCCACTTTTGTTAATCAGGGTATTAAAAATGTAACAGTATGTAACATTGGTCAGCATTGTCGCTCAATTTGTATTAAAACATTGACTACAAAACCTTGTATGTTACGCATTATCCAAAGTTTTTCGAGTGTCATTTTATTGATGGGTCATACAGACAGATTACTGTAATCAGTATAAATGCAAACTGGAGCAATAATAATAAAAAATTTATATATATATAAAAATATATATAAATAACAGCACATTTTAAGTTTTTACGTCTACTGTCCACGTCAAACCATTGTGTGGTCAAGACTGTTAATCTTGGATTTTACATGCTGGGAAAATGTAAAATGACATCTTTAACTGCTGCATCACTTTTTTTAGCGTCTCATACCACAAGCAGGAGAAATCTGAGTCTGTATATACAGTGGGACAAAGGTAAGCTAAACAACAATGGAAACACCAGAGCTGTTTGATTAAATGAATACACTTTATTTAAAGATGAACATGTTGCTTTCTTAGATCTCCTTTCATAACTCATCAACATTTTTAATTATAGTCACAAAAGGTAAACAAAAACTTGTGCTTTGATTAATATAAGATGTGCAAAATTGAAACAAACGTTACTTTTAAATTGGGCTTTTTATGGATCATGGTTTGGTTGGTTCGGTTTGACCAGTGCATTCAACTCGGAGATGAATTGTTTTAAGGTTTCCAGGTATTTTTCCCCGATGTCAGCCAGGTTCTCACGCAGCACTGGCAGAAGCATTGGTTCGAGAGCTGGTTTTTTGGATATAAGCATCTTCACCACTGTTCCAAAGGTCTCGCAGTCCTGTTTGTACAACTGGAAGAAACAAACAGCTGTTGCACTCATCTAAGGCCTGAAAGTGAGGTACTTTAAAAAAGATAAACTCTCAAGTTACAGTTTATTACTTGTCTGAAGTGCTATTCATGTCTGGAAGCAATTTGTTGGCCATTTCTATGATAGACCTGCAAAGAATTATCAATTTTAATTTTCAATACTCAACAGGAAAAACTGTGTTGGCAGGTGATGACGTCTCGCTGAGGTTTCTCTAACTTAAGCATTAAGCTTAACAAAGCAGTTTCACTGTGTACTAAACGACACTTTGACCTCCCGCAAATAAGTCACTTGGCTGTAAATTTAACAGCCGTGTGTTTGGAGGCCAGCGACTATGGGAAAACGTCCAGCAACAGGTGTGTGACTCTGTTTGCATGGAGACCTGAACGCAGGAAGAGTGGTGAAGCTTGTTAGAACCGCTCAGTTATTTCACACCAGATTTTAAAGGCCAACAAATTCTCCACCAGCTTTAAAGACGTACAAAAACGGTGCTTAAGAGGTTTATGATGCCTTGCAAATGTCCCAGGTGTGACGTCCAAGACTCTTTCATTACCTGAAGGCAGAGGAAGGGTGCTTTTGGCTTTTATTTATTGCAGATTAACATCCAGCCAGTTGAGCTCTATTAACAGCGTCATGTACATTATATTCTGAATATATGATGTGGATATTCTCCCACTGGTCTCAAACCGGAGTGAAGTAACACTACTCACATACACAAACTAATCCACTGGAATTACCAACTGGATACTATTTTAGGTTTTATGAATTTTAAGGTTATCTTGACATTTTAGTATATTTACTTAATGTCAAGATACAAGTACAACAATAGGTATGTTAAGATATTTGCACTTGAAAAATGAGACTGAAGCGCCAAGAAAATATATATTTTTTTGCATTGGTTTTATCAGAAAACAAGACTTTGTATATACAACAAGTATATACAAGTATATACAACAAATGAGACTGAAATTGCTACATTTTTTGCGTTGGGGTTTGCAGAGAAAATATAACTTTTAAAGTAGAACTACAAAATCATGTTTTCTGATAAAACCAATGCAAAAAAAGAAAATCTTGGAATTTCAGTCTCATTTTTCAAGTGCAAATAAATTAAGATACCTTCTTGTACTTGTATCTTGATTTAAGTAAATATACAAGTATAAACAATAAATGTCAAGATACAACAGTTTAAGTACGTTCTGATATTTGCACATGAAAATAAGACTGAAATAAATACAAAAATAGTTTTTCAGCATTGGTTTAATAGGAAAACACTATTTCTGTAGTTTTACAGTATATACAAAGTAATCTTTCTTGACGTTTTAGTCTCATTTTCAAGTGCCGATATCTGAACTTACTTAAATTAACTTGTATCTTAACATTTACTTGTACGTTTACGTAAACTACAAAAGTTGTTTTAATAAACCAATGCAAAAAATATATTATTTTTTAAATGTTAGTGTCATTTACTTGTACATTTACCTCTGGTTAAACTACACAAGAAGTTGTGTTTTCAGATAACCAATATTTGATTTTAGCTTAAAGCACGAACAAATATTTGCCAGTGGGGTCAGAAAACATTCTGGTCATCTTGCCATTTTACAAAGTATTTTTCAGAAAACCAACTTCAGTGTTTAAGTAAACGTGTCTTGATTAAAAAAAGTGTCAAACATATTAAGGAAGAAGCAATTTTCTGTGGTGTAGTGCCATCATTAAAGGCAATTTAGACACTTTACAGCTAAAAATATCAAATCGAAAAACCCCAATTATGAGCTCAAGTCGAATGTGAAGCATCCTTTAAACAGTAAAAAAGCGCTTCATTGTAAGAGATCTTGAGAAAAGCTTAAAATTACAAGGTCTGATGGGTTCGTCCTCCAAAAGCCTCTCATTTTTTTCTTTTTGTTGACCAACACCATAAAGCATCCAAAGATTTGTGCCACAGCTTTATAATCACACTGCACACAATCACCCTGGAGCTCTTCTAAGGTCTGAGCTCGAGCCGAGGATACCAGGTTATATTTAATATTCCCTCCGCTGGACAGTGGGACTGTTTTTGTTGGAAAGAGAGGCTTTTCTGGCTGGTGGTTTTATGTTTAAGGGTTACGTGGGTGACTCCTGACCAGCGTCTGGTTGATCTGATCGTGAGAGGAGAAGCAGAAGCACTACAGATCACTGAAGTGGCTTTCAAGAGAGGAACGAGGTCTGTTTCCTCTTATCGACAGCGATTAGTCGTTCAGGTCCAGTTTAAAAACAACGGAGAGATTCAAGGGCATCTGGGTTCAATCAAAAGGTGAGCCAAGAAGAACAAAACAGCCTAAGAAAGAGAAAACCAAGCTGGAAACCAAAGAAAGATTTTGAGGGTGCGAGTATCCAGGTTCAGTCATCTTATATAGAAATATATAATAATGCAGTTTACGCTGCAAAAAATAAACAAATATCAAAATTTAAGTTTGCGTTCGCTTGAAACTATATATATGTATATGCAATATTTTAAAAAAGGTAACCATACAGGTACAACCATACCCATAAAGGTTAAAAAGTTTGAAAAAACAAATGTATCTTGGATCTGCAACTTACTATTAAGTTATTATTACTTGTTTTGTAACAATAAAAGTAGGAACTGAGCTTTTGATTGGATCTATGAAGGTGGTAAGACAACTGGAAAGTTGGCTCAGAGTTATTTTTCTCAAATATTAGAAAGACTTTTCCTTTGTCATAATAAGAAACGTCTTTTGAGTAAAGGAAATTTAGATTCCCACCAAAGTGAACAAACATCCAAAGCAACTTCTAGTTACTTGTCTCAACTTGGTCAAAATCTGGAGCTTCCCACAATCGCCCCTGAAGGTCATAATGAGCAGGTTTCCACCCATCTGCCAGTAACGACTCCAGACTCAATTAGAGGACATTTGTTCTCAGAGCCTTTGGCGACGTCTGAAGAGTTATTACACTTCTCAGATCCCAGCGAGCGCTCAGATGCTCTCAGGAGCTCCAGGAGTGTTCTGGCAAACATGCATATGACCAAAACTACATACGAGTGATTTATTTAAAGATAGTGATATGTATATATCTGGTAAATTACGTTGTCTAAATGGTTCCATAAAGAACCTTTAACATCAGAAGAACCTTCGAAGAAGCTTATTGGTGGTGAAAGAAGGTTCTTCAGACTATAAAAAGATAAGAAAGAGGTGGTTCTATCCACCGAATGCTTCCAAAACTGGTTCTTCTGTGGCATCGCTGTGGAGAAGCGGCTCACTGGTCTTCGGTTGGAATCAGAACTGGAGCACTGAATCAGTTCAGTCATCACAGGATCAGACTGGGTGCTATTTAGCTCATTAGTGACTGTTGGGCATCTGAAAGTGATTCAGTAACTTGTGCTGTGAACTTATTCAGATGCCTCAGGATGGTTACTGGTTTAACTGTTAGTAAACTAACAGAGATCCACATTTTTGGGTGCACTGTCCCTTTAAGACCTAAACAATGATCGTCACATGGCAAAAAATGCATCTTCTTTCTCCAAAACATCATAGCAATTTCTCTTTCTCTCATCAGATTAATCTCATTTTCTCTGTGATTCACCCAAATGACGTGTCCGAGACTCTTTAAAGGAGTCCAAAAACGCCAGCAATAATAAACACTCCACTTGAATTATAATCATTTCTCCCAGCGCTACAGGTTCTTAGAAACCACAATAACACAATGACATAAAAAGCAAAACACGAGCGACAGTCCGAGGAAGTTCTCCACCTCAGAGAGCGCCTGTGTTTATAGTGCTGATATTTGAATGCTGGGAAGGTGGAGGAAAGGCAGCATTTAGGTGGTTTCGACCCCCGATTGGAGGGAAAGAAAGACGCGATGTGAAGGAATGATAACCGAGGACTACACAAACAGAGCCCAACTGTACTGTGGGAAGGAAATGGTCTGTAATACGCACTTAAACAAACGGCGGTCTGTTGCAATCACAGAGCAGGGGGGGGCAATTATTTGAGGGCTGGGACACATTAGAGAATATTAGAGGCATTTTATCACTGAGGGTCTAATAGGTCCGGGGTGGATGAAGAGATGGATGGAGTCTGGGCAAATCATTCCCAGCCATCTTCAATTCATGTCCCGGATCTGAAATGTGTTTTAGTTAGTTACGTGTAATCTGGATGATGTAACCACACTCTCAGAAACAAAGCTACAAAAGCTGTCCCTGAAGCGGTACCTTTTCAAAAGTTTGGTTAGGTTCAAATAAGGTATGAAAATGGATCCTTTAAACACAAACGTGTACCTTTTGAAAACGTACCGCCCCAGTGACAGCTTTTCTACCTTTATTTCTGAGAGTCAAGGCTCCAAAAAAGATGAAGTACTTGTAATCAGAGTAAAAAGCTCACAATCAGATCACTTCTCATGGATTGCACGACTGCATTTTGTTAAATGCACAAAATCCAACTCCATCCAAGTAAAAGTTTTGCAGGTAGTGTATGAACGTGATTGACGCAACGTGAGGTTGTTTTTATTTTTGAATGAACATCTGGTACTCTGTGTGCAAGGACACTTTACTTTCAGGCTGTAATGCTTAGTAGCATGCATTTTTAATTTAATGTCTTATACTGCATGAGATTTGATCTGTTAAGCCAACCCCAAACTTAATAACTACCTCACTAACTTTTAATAAGCAGCAGATTAAGAGTTTATTGAGAGAAAACGATGTCATAGTCAGTGTGTGTGTTCCCTAATCTAAACCCTTTTCTGATTTACATTTGATACTACATAGTGTTAAAATAATGTTTTCGAACTGAATGTATATTAAAATGTAATTTATTCCTATGATTTCAAACCTGAAGTTCCAGCATCATTACTCCAGTCGTCAGAAATCATAATAATATACTGATTTACCGTTCAACGAAACATTTAGTATTATTATTACTGTGTCGAAAACAGCCGAGTAGATTTTGTTCATAGAAAGTTGATCTGAAACAGAAGTCTTTTGTAACATTATAAATGTTTTTATAAACACTTTTGGATCAATTTAATGCATCTTTTTAATGCCATCATTTCTTTCCAGTTTTTGAACAGTTCTAGCGTTACAAAACTTTTTGTTTCAGATAAATTACGTTGTTTTTTTTTTTTTTTTATAGCAGCAAATCAGCATATTATAGTATTATAGGGATTTCTGAAGATCATGTGACACTGAAGACTGGAGTCATGATGCTGAAAATACACAGAAATAAACTCCAATTTAAAATATATTCAAAAAGCAGAAAGCATTTATTTTAAACTATAAAAACATGCCAACATTGTACTATTTTTGCTGTACTTTGGATCAAATAAATGCAGGATCGGTGAGCAGAAGAGAACCAAACCTCAAAAAAATAAATAAATAAATCTTACTGTTTAAAACTTCTGAATTTAAGAGGGAAACACCTCTCAAGCAACTAGATCATGTATAAAACAATTAAGCAAGTTATTAAACACTGCTGATGTAAAGCTATATTTAAAACATGGAATATTTCCGCTGTGGAATATAATGATTGTTTTCATGTTTATGAGTTTTTATTTATTTAATGCAGGGATTCCACAATATTTTTTGTCAGCCCACCCCTAAAATAAAATATTTACCTAAAATATAATTTTATGATGTTGACTAGGGTTGGCCCGATAGACGATGCCGTCGCCGATAGACATAACGATGCTGATCCTCCGCCCCGCCGCAGCAGCAACCAGCTCTTGATTTATGGCGGCAAATCCATGGCATTACTAAGCGAGCGCACAACTGATGCTGGTGAGCGAGAGGAAAACAGATGTACATGTGAAGCGCATCCGCTAGATTACGTTGCTAACTGTATATTTGATTATGTAATCTGTAATGGGCTGCCCAGCTCCTCAGAAACGTTCAGAGCATCTTCAGAAGTACCTTCTCGATCTCCAGAGCTCTGGTGTTGATGGCTCGGGTGCGATGATCTTCAGGTTTAGGTTGCTCCGGCTCTTCGCCCAAACCAGGAATCTCATCCAGATCAGAGAAAAATATCTGCAGAAGAAGAGACTGGTTCGGTTTCACAAACAAATGATTGCGTTCCAGAAAACATTCACAATCGCAATAAATGAGTTCTGAAAAAATAAAGTAATATTGTTTTTGCTTTTAATTAATATCATTTTTCTGGCCCCACTTGCAGATTCTGGAAAACACATCAAAATAACTTTTTTTTTTCATTTTTTATTATAAGCCTAAATTCACAGATAGTTGTCACTGCTCTGAAATATTTTTTAACTATTGATTTTTTTTATTGATGGTTTTATATTTGTTGTGAAAAAAACAATATAACAGGAACTACCATCTATCTATCTATTTATCTAATAAACAGACTTTCATCATCGTATGAATTCATAATGGAGAAAATCGAGACCAGTATTGGATTTTATTCCAGTTGAATATCCTATATAGACATATATCTATTTCCTGTCGACTGATGTTTCAGATTCTCTCCCTCTGAACATTTATTATTATTATTATTATTTCTGAGTTTATTAAACTCAGTTTGTTAAAAGCAGCAGCATATGAAGGCTTTTGTACAGAATGAGAGAATATCACAGGGCTTTCAGCTCGTCATCTTCATTGAAGACGAACATGTTGTTGTAGCTCAGTGTGTCGGATCGGATCAGGAGCGATGGATACCTTAGACGCAGATCCTTCAGAGAGATCCTTGTGTTCGTCTGCAGAGACAGAGAAGAGCATCATTCCAGTCCAGAGCCTCTGGGTACAAGGGTTTATTTCTGTTTGGATTTACGGTTTACTAGGTTGGCTTCTGACTGACCTGCTGTTTGTCTGAGTAATGGAGGACAGGGAGCCGTATGAGTGCTATTTATTAAATCATTAGATAAATATTAAAGTCGTGAATGTATTTGTCTGCGCGGAAACGGTTTCAACAAGCCAAATTAAAACCAGGAAACTCACTGACGTTCGATTTTTACTTTATATATTTATACAATAATTTGGTCACAGATTTCAATATACACGCATTTATTTAAAACATTATTAAAATGTCTGTAAACATAAATTAATTTGTGTATGTATGTATATATATATTTTTTTTTAATTATTTTTATTATTATTCGAATAAATTAATATAATTACTATTATTTCTTAATTTTGTAAAAATAAATTATCTTTAATCGTATCGCTTTTATTTGAAAAAAAAACGTATTAAATCTTATTTATATATTTAGTTTTTTGAAAATGTTTAAATTTTTTTAATTAAATTTTATAAACTATTATTGAATTCATGAGTTATCAAAACCATGCATAATTGTAATTGCATGGCTAACAGTAAATATTTAAATTTGGGCTAAAAATAGCCTAAGTTATGTTGTCAATTACTTTTAATAATAATAATAATAATAATAATAATAATAATTAAACATTTTCAAATAAATTTTGTTTGGTGTTGTTTCCCACTGTAGTCATTAAAAAGTAATTAATCATTATGTAGAGATAAAGGTCATTTGCGTGCCTGTGCTCTGAAGTCTATCCTGAAAAGGTTTGGATCATTAGCGCGGTCTGACAGAAGAAAGGCTCCTGTTTGCTTCTGCTTTTATTGTGTCTGTAAAAGTGAGGCCGAATGAGTGATGACGGGAACAAAACACAGGCCTGTTGTGAGCCGACCCTCTTAACACCAAATAAATAATGACTCTAAAGTTCACAGGCTACAAAAAGAGCCTGCAGCGGGGCGACGCATGGGTCCAATTAAACCCAACCTGAAGCGCTGAAGCTGCCGAGTACAACACAACGAGACCTTCGAGCTGCTTTCGGTCAATCAGATCCAAGAAGAATCTATTCCGAGTCTTCCGAATCACTTTTTCAGCTCAGTAGATTCATTCATAAAGAGGTTCCTCTGGACGGTTTGTTTCTGTGAATCAGTGCAAAAAACTGCTGCAGCTCCATAATAATAATAATAATAATAATAATAGTGATGAAGTACTGTTTATTTCCATGAACTGGTTCATCCAGGCAGATTGTTTCAATGAATCCTCCTCCGCTGGATGACCTCTGACCTCTGACCCCAGGCTGGGAGGAGACAGTGCTACCAACCCTGAACAAGCAGAAGTCACAGAGTGAGTGTTTATAGAAATTAAAGCACTATTTATTTCCATGAACATGAAACAGCTCACTAATAATAATAATAATAAATCTGATTTATGTCTCTCAAATGTGTCATTTCAATAAATCTTTAAAAACTTTTTTTTTTTTTTTTTTTTAAATTAAGTAATAAACAAACATTTTCTGCATTTTCATTAAAATACACGACAAAATAATTAATTAAATATCCACTGAAACAACGTAGTTTTTATTTCATTAATACACTAATTTTATTTTATTAATATTTTAGCGTCTTTATTCATTTTAATTAAAAAACAATAATTATACAATAAAAATTAAAGAGTTTTTTTTTAGTTTAATTAATTTACTATTATAGTCTGTATTAATAATCTGAATCAGTTTTTATTTTGATATTTTCTGTTTATTTTTAATTCGGTACTTTCTTTGAAATTTTATTTTTACTAGTTTTCCAGTTTTAGTTTATTTGAGTACTTCCAGTATTATACTATTATAGCTGCTATTAATATTTAAATTGGTTTTTATATATATTTAAAACAAAATATGAATTCACTTCAATCTTCGTTCAACAGTGTAGTTTCACATTTGTATTTTTTAATTTTTATTTAAAAAAAATTTATTTTGATGCATTTGTAATTTTTATACAGGTCTAAATAGTTTTTATGATTTTTTAATTTATTTTTAGCTGTTTTGAAACTAAAGCTGGTTATTGCAAACATTCAGTATAAAATAAAATTAAATATCTATTTTTATATTTTATTTAATTGAACATTTCATTACATTTAATAACTGAAGAGGGAGTAGCATGAAGTGTATGGAGCAGCGATGTGGTTTTGTCTGACCTGCTTCAGAGCGGTTTTTGGGTGGAGCAGGCGAGAGTGGCCTGCTGATGATGATGTTGTGGCCCGGGGTGTTACTGGAGGTCATCACAATCCTGCTCATAAAGCCTACACGATTAACCCTGATTACACACAGCGCTTCATTAGCGTCTCAAACCACCTCAGCTTTCATATCTGTGAATATCCACATGCAGCTCACTGTTCCTGCAGATTCATGATGGCCTCCAGGAGCTTGTCCTTCCCTCCTCCCCTGGATGACCCCTGACCTCTGACCCCAGGCTGGGAGGAAACAGCGCCACCAAACCTGAACAAGCAGAAATCACTGAGTGAGTGTTTATAGAATTTGTTTAAAAACATGCATATGAAATTGAATCGGTTTAACTTTATTCAGTTTTCTTGACTTAAATAAACGCAAGCAAACCATGTAAAAACGGTCATATATTACGACTGTTTAACTAACATCATAAGTGTTTGTCCAGAGCTCTTTTAGTATTATTTACATGCATCTTAATAATTCTTTTAATTAGCTTTATTTGTTTCTTTCTTTATTTATGTATTTATTTATTTTCATTTTACTTGTTTTTTTTATATATAATTTTTTTATTTATTTTATTAATATTTTACATTTTTTTATATTTTTTCCCAGTTTAGTTGTAGATTTTTTATCTTTTTTTTCCATCTAATATTTATATTTTTATATACTAATATTCTAAACATTTATATATATTTTTTATAATATTTTTCATTACAGTTGACTATAGTAACCCTTCTCCAGATGTGTTTTCTTAGTAAATACATCGTCAGAAGTGATCCTGAATCAGTGAATAAGAAGGAAGTAAAGCTGAAGTGTAATCGTTCGATGGTCCTCAAGCTCTAATTGAATTGTTTGTTTTAGGGCTTTACGTTTTCGCTGGAGTCTGCCAGGCTCTGAGACGCTGACCTCTGACCTCTGTGTGGTTTGGGCAGACGTGCTGGACGAGACACAGATGTGGCGTCTCTGGATCAGGTTCTTGGTCTGTATTTGGTCTTGTTCAGAAAACACTCTAGATCTGTGCTTCTCAAACAGTTCTGCCTCAAGATCCATTTTATGTGTGTGTGTGTGTGTGTGCGGGTTAATATGATTTATGAGGACACAAATGTGTATAATGACACGGGTATAAAATATGATGGTGATTTATCATTTTCAGTGTCCCCGTAATTCAAAAGACTTAAAAAACATACTGAATGGTGTATTCTTGAGAATCTAAAAGTGTGTTGTGTTTCCTGTAAGGGGTAGGTTTAGGTGTAGGGTCAGTGTAGGACAATACCACAT
>JAUCMU010000053.1:717532-730527 GCA_032275025.1 Enteromius treurensis
CCCCCCGGCTGCCTGTACATTATCCCTTACTTAAAGTAGGCTTAACCTTTTTTTAAATAATTGTGGAGAAAATTAAAATGAGGGAAACTATTTATTGAACAGACCGTCTCAGTGTAGAGCACAAATTCATCATACCTGTCCACAAGTCCCTTCACTCACTCACTCAAAAGTCAACAAGCTGCTTTTTTTCTCTGTAGGAGGTTATGTTCCATCAGATGAGGATGTGATGAGATGATTGACAGAGGAACAGTATTGTGATAATTTGTCCCTTTTCTTCTCAAAACTGGGCGATGACTGTATTATTCTTTCAGCAGATGAAAGTGAAGCTTCACCAGTGCATCAGATCCGTTAACTTAAGTTTTAACTCTAAATTAAATTTGGAAGTTCAAGTTCTGAAGTCATTTTAAATGAGTTTTAAGGTCAGTTCTACAGATCTAAAACCTGGAACAGAATTCAGTAACAGCAGAACTGACGAGTCAATAGAATTGGCCGCCTATGCAAGTTGAGCCCTTCAGTGTTGTGCTTCTATGATTATGTTCTTCTGTAATTCGTTTAAAAAATAATTAGCTAAAAGAGCAAATATCTAAAAAATTCTAAAGACGTCTGGGTATAAGAGAACTGGAATATGTGGTATGTAATTCGGCTAAGGAGTGCTGCTGAATGGAGATATATAGGTTGGGAATATGTGGGGTAAGGCAGGGGGGCTCTTGCTGGAGCGGTCCACGCGGTGGGTGCAATGTTCTAGTTTGAGTTACCTACTATTATGGCAGAACTATAGAGAACAACCTTCGACTTTTGAGGTCTTCAGCCAAACGGAGGTATGTGTGAGCGTCCCTGGCTGGAGCAGTTCACGCTGTAAGCGCAATACTCCGGTTTGGGCTGACCACTGCGAGCGGCAACGAATGTGTAACGACCATCTCTGGCTGGAGCCGTCTAAGTGGTTGGTGCAATAGCTCCGACTTTTGTGGTCTGTTGCCGAGGTAGAGGATGTAAGTGAGCGTCCCTTACAGGAGTGGTCCATGCGGTGGGTGCAGGACTCCTGGTCTGGCCTGACCATTGGGCACGGCAATAAAATGTGTTATGACCATCTTCGGCTGGAGCCATCCAAGCGGTGGGAGCAATAGCTCCGACTTTTGTGGTCCGTTGCCGTGGCAATGGGTGTAAAGTGTGAGCGTCCCTCACAGGAGTGGTCCATGCAGTGGGTGCAGGACTCCTGGGTGCTTAGGTGGGTGGAGACGCCTCTGCAGAGGCGGTAAAATAAGGAGGCTTCTGGTGTTTAGGCATCGGGAAAAGCGGGCGGAAGGGGGGTGAATACGAGACCTCTGCGGAGGTAGGTATAAAGAAAGGCCTCTGCATTGGCCTGGAAAGCGGGGCGGGTAGTAGTGAAGCCTCTGCGGAGGCGGGTAGCTGGGAAGCTTGGGTGGGTGGAGACACCTCTGGGTCTCGGATGTAGCTTTTGTAAGCATCTGAGGTCCAGCGACCAAGTGTTTGGATCTGGACTTGGATTAGGCCATTTTCCGCTGCTGAGGTAGCTGCCCCGATTCTAAATGAGGAAAATCCTGATAATTGGAGAACAGCTTTTAGGTGTTTTTGGAACCAGAAACCGGATACTGGGCGGTTTGAATCCTCGGTAAATAGCAGGTCGGAGGAAGAAGCCTGAAGGTGAATTCTATAAAGGAGAAAAGAGCTTGGTAGGGTTGGATAGGGATTTGGAGTTTGAATATGTAGATATAGTGACCTTTTTTGATTTGGTCCGTTTTGCTTTGCTTCATGTGGAACGTCATAGTATTGTTGTCGAGTATTGATAAATTTAAAAAAGTGGGGTGGATTCTTGGGTTAAATTTGGAATTGGTTGTGAGTTCAGAGCATCGGAGGAATCCAAAAAAAGCTTGGATGAACCTAGGTTTCGGGCTGTGTTGAAGGATACGTATCCTGTACGAAGGGTAGAGATGCAATGAGTTAAGATTTCGAGGGTAAGAGTTATCCTTGGATCGAGACGGGGTGGGTTTGCGAGATGTTTGAGCCTTAGAGATGGAGGTTAATGGTGAGCCGATGAGGAGTTTGTGGAAGAATTGAATTCCTCTTAAATATCCTTTGATGCAACTGATTTGGAGATTTTTGGTTATGCTGAGGTGGTATGATGTAATTGACAATTGCGAGAAATCTGGGAATTGGAGCTTGAATGTGATGTGAAAGGCTTTGAATGCTTTCCATGCTGTGAGGTAGGATTGGAGGGGGCTGGGAGATACGGCTCGAAGAATGGAGTTGAGAGATGCCTCGAGGAGAGGTCCATCCCGGTTTATGGGAATATTAGTAGAAAATAAGGAGAAATGGGGGTCGGCTGCAGCTCTGCATCTGTGGCCAGCATCCTGAATTTTTAAAAGAATTTGGGATCTTACGTTGGCTGCTACAGGGGTGGGTTCCAGTGCGAGGGTGTTCGGAGGCCTGGGGTATCATCAGGACTTCGAGACTGGATCGGACCCTCACCAACAAGGCAATGCAAGTATCACACATTAGGTTTGGGTTGATAGACGATGTGATCGCCTATGGCCGATAGACATCACGATACTGAGCCGGCATCGCGATCCTCCGCCCCGCTGCAGCAACCAGCTCGCGAAAAACACGCTTAATTTATGGCGGCAAATCCATCGCATTAATAAGCGAGCGCACAACTGATGCTGGCTATCGCAGGAAATCATTTCCGCGAGAGGAAAACAGATGTACAATGAGCCCGCAAGCTCATTTCAAACCCTCGCATGAGCTTGATATGTCATCCGCGCGCAACTCAAGCACTCGCGCACACTTGTTAACACTGTCGTGGGGCAGTGCTTGCTGTTTTAGTTACCACTAAACACCTAAACATTGGAATTAAATTCAATTCCAGTCGTGGCAGTCGTGGTCTAATGGATAGGGAGTTGGACTTGTAACCCAAAGGTTGTGAGTTCAAGTCCCAGGTCTGGCAGGGAGTGTGGGTGGGGTTAGTGAATAATCAGCGCTCTCTCCACCTCCAATACCATGACTGAGGTGAGACCCTTGAGCAAGGCACCGTTCCCCCAACTGCTCACCTGTAAGTCGCTTTGGATAAAAGCGTCTGCTAAATAACTAAATGTAAATGTAAATTCCAATAGGCTAAGGAATCAGGTTTATTTTCTTCTTTTTTAATAAGACGATGATTATGGTATATTTTTTTTTTTTTTACATCCTTACATTTACACATTAAAGAAATATTACACAAATTGCACAGTTTACAACTGCGCTCGCGAGAGCACAAACACAAACTCCGAAAGCACAAATCTGTTCGTAGAGACTGTCAGTCCATCAAAACACAGAGCAGGATCATTCAACGTAAAATAATCGTCATATGCAAGATATTACATTACTCAATTACATCCCTTGTTTTAAAAAACACCACCGCTTATGCCAAAAACATACTCCACACAAGCGCGTGCGCACCCGCTTTAATCGACGTAGGATCACGTGTCTCTGAGTTCTGAAGAGCGCGTGTAAAGCTCCTTAACATAACTGTCACTTTTGTTTTGTTTTTCTCTTTCACATTGGATCGACAGTCTGAGGAGAAGTAAGGTGGTTAGTTAACCTGTCAACTTGCTTATTGCTAGCAACCTAAATCCGGTTTAACAAGTTAAACAATTGATTATGACATAAAAAGGCATGGATGTGTCAAAAGTCAAAACTGACATCAATTATGAGATCGATCCAAATAATTTTTGCCTTTATATATAAATTTGACTTGTTATAGCCTAATTACAGTCTAGCATGTCTGTGCCTCCATAAACCAATGAGTTATGAAGCCACAGTAACTCTAGCATGGTGAAATCTTGCAGACGAATTCCAGTCATCACAACACCAATCCAGCAGGAATGGATAAACACAAATTTATGTTGATATTTGTGACTGAACCTTAATATATGTTAGGGACATTCGGGTTTGCACAGAGTATGTTTCCGGCCTCAAACGTGGTCTTAAATACAGCAGCTGTAAAAGAAATCTGACAATAGTGTGGCATGCTACAGTGATTACATTCACTTATGCAGGACGCAACAAACAAGTTTCCTTCTTACCGCCTCTTTCTGAGCATTAGTGGTTAGGACAGTACCCAAGTATACTTATCAGAACATAAAAACATAGCTTAACATCTCTTGTGATATTGCACCACGGTAATGGTTTCTTGCAATAGGCTATGACTGATATATAGACATAGATATCTGTAACAGCACATAGAGTAAACAGCTTCTGGAGACACATTCCCTGCACATAATCAGCAATGTTGACTGCGTAAACGTACTTATATAGTTTATACTAAAGCTTTGAGCTTTTTGCCGTTACGTGTCCTTGTTTTTCTGTGAGCTTTACTGCTATAAAGTTGCATGTTAATCTACTAATGACAGGGTAATTAAAGGGTAAAAATCCACAGCTGAGGATGTTTGTGATAAATTAGCCCTAAATTAAATCTAAAGGATTAAACAGAAAGGATATTATGGCCAACTAAACATGTGACTCCAGATGGCACAATGGAACACCAAAAATAGACTTGAATCTCACAATAAAATATCAGCATGTGTAAAACACAATATATATTAAAAAAGCAATTTACCAAAAAACAAAATATATTTTCAAGTCCTGATTTGGTTGCACATAACACTGATAAAATAAAATAAAAAGGTGGTGAATAAAACAAACACACAAATCTGACTTTTCATCCCTTATCATCCTTTTGCTTTTTCATCTGAATGGAAAATGTGTTCCTGGAACCAAAAAAAGCAAATAACATGGGTTCAAGCACATGCCCGGGTCCGATTTCACCCCACAATCAAACCTATTTTTGCATAAAGAAAACCGAGATTGTTTGCTTGATGCAAAAAACGGGACGAAATGAGACCTAAATCATGTGCGACTCGTCCATAAGAAACAACATACAGACAGATTCACGCGCTCTAGCTTCCAATCTGCAACACAAAAAGACCTTATTGTCACATGGTTCAAACAGCAGCACAAGGATTTCAGCTATTTACATGATTCGTTCCACCCTTATCAATAATATAATTATTTTACATATTTAGCACATTATCAAAGATTTGAATCATAGAGTGAAAACAAAATGGTATAGGGCATGCAGTCAGTCGAAGTGCCTTGACTTCTCATTGGCTCAGTTCTGTAAACATGAAAATGGACATTGCGTGTTGATTAAAAACCGCTCTTTCCCTGTTCACGTATTCTAGTTGTGAAAAACAGACCGGTCCAGCAGGTCCGTTACAGTCAGTAGGTCGTTCACCGGCATCGTTTTTAGTACCTTCCTTACATTTTGTTCACAGGAAGGCCGAGCAATTGATGGTTGATTTCCAAGCATGTTCTCTTGTTATTCGGACATCTATTGGTGTTTCTGCATGTTGGATACCATTGTCGTCACACCATAAATTCGTTACTCCCATACAGCACCAAAGGCTGAGAAGAAGCGAAGTCATGCTCTCTTCTCCGGACGCCGCTGACGCCTTCCCCCGGCTCGCGGGGCTTTGGCGGGCAGCTTCGGTTGGCTCTGGGCCGCGGATGGGTTTTCTCGGAGCTGGAGGCACATCGGGTGGTCAGGGAAGCCTGTTCGGAGCCCTCCTGGTCGGGGAGAATGTGCAAGTCCCCGGGAGAGCCGGACGAAAACAGCGGCCCGGAGGAGGACGAGCGAAAGCGGTAGTGAGGCGTGGACGACATCGAGGACAGTGAGGCTACGGCCGAGTCCACCGAGTCCAGAGACTCAGGCTGACGCCGTAAACCACGTCTGCTTTTGGACTCGGACTTCCTCCAGCGTGACGCCGATGCTGCGCCCGGGCTTTTTTCTGCAAAGATGACATACGACACTTCAAATCATGTGCAATGTTGTAATGTCTTCTAAGTTTTGTTTACCTGGACTTAAAATGATAATAACATTAGTTCACTTTTTATGTGAACTGTCCCTTTAAAACGTCTTGCAAACAAATGAGCTTTATTACCCCATTGATCAGACGCGGCTCCTTCCGACTCCATGAGGTTTTCCGAGCTGTCTGCTGTTCCGATAGACGCTTCCGACTCCAGCATCTCGTCATCAGACGCTCGGGGATCCAGAGCCAGCATCTCATAGGTCAGCTCTTCCCTAAAGTCAAGTGATAATGAAAGTAAGACACCTAGACAATAAATGTGACCCAGGACCACAAAACCAGTTATAAGAGCCAATTTATACATTATCGGAAAGATGAATGAATAAGCTTGGTGTCTGGTTTGTTAGGATAGATAATAATCGAAAATCTGGAATCGGAGGGTGCAAAAAAATCTAGATATTGAACAAACCACCTTTAAAGTTTTCTGAGATTTGACCCGTGCCATGTATTTTTGGCTATTGCTACACATATACCCGTGCTACTTAATGACTGCTTTTGACTTCCAGGATCACAAACGATAATCATGACACAAAAAGTCTCACTAACTTCTCTTTCTGCAGGTTTTCTATCTGCTGAGTCAGAACTTTCTCCTCCTGCTGCATGGCTGCTTGCTGCTGCTCACTCAGTCCAGGCTCCGCCCCCTCCTCACCTGGCTCCTCCCTCTCGGCTGCCCGAGGGCTTAAGGGCGGTGAGGGCGTGTGATGGCCGCTTTTGCGTAAACGCGCCTTACCCTGGAGAAAACAACAGACCGGAGCACAAGAAACAAGTATTCAGTGAGTAAGTCACGCTAGACTTCATTAAAATCACTTCAGCACATAAACGTTTGGATTAATTCATGTTTTTTTTAAAACACCTACATGCTGACCTACACTACATTTAGTTGATTGCAATGCAGTAAAAGCATGAATATGTTCTCACAATTTTATTGTTGTAATTTTAATCAAATAAATGCACAGAGAGAGAAAAACACTTGATTTTTTTTTAAATATTCCAAACTTTTGACCGGTATTATTATATTATATTATTATATATATATACATATATCATATGTGAAATCTTGAGAGATTATAATTAGTAGAAACTAAAGCTTTAGTATCTAAGTGGAAAGCATTGTGCAGTAGGTCATTTACTATTTAAATGTAATTAAATTATTATTATTATACGTATTTATTATTATATGAACTTATTATTCATATCTAATTATAGCCTAAATAATAAATGCTATAAAATGTGATTGTTTACAAAAAAATCTGAATTACAAATTTGCTAAATTAAACTATCAGTGTAACATTAAATAAAAAAATAGACAATTCTTAAATTGTAATATAAAATAAAATATAAAAATCTATTTTCATTTAAAATATACATTTATAGCTTAAATTAAACTAACCCATATGAATTGTTAAAAAAAACATGTAACAATAAATTTTAAAAAAGTGAAAAAACAGCTTATAATTTTTTTATTTGTATAATTTTTGATCTATATATATATATACACACACACACACACACACAAACACATTTTATATTTAATTGATTTATTTTTGTAATTTTATATGAAACACTTTACTGGCTTGTGTTTGCATGTGAACGAATAAAACAAAGTCTAGCACGACTGCAGCTTAACAGGAGACAGACAGCACTGCAACGTCCTAAAAACACACACACACAGTCACTGAGCGTTACCTTTTTCACTGCGTTTGGCTGTGTAATAACGCAGCGAGAAGCAAATGCAGGAGAAATGAAAGAAGAGGAAATGTTAGTGATCCAGCAGCACGCTGCATGCGCAGTTAACACAAGACAAACGGAAAATGAGCAGGACGTGACGTCTGGCCGCTCCTCACAACCAATCACACAACAGCATATCAGAATGAGCTGGAACGGTCTCAACGGGCGCAAATAAACACATCATCAAACCACGGATGGCTAACGACGCTACACGGACACGCACTCGCCGGCTGGCGTGGATACATACCGGCGTGGCAGTTCTTGTAATGCCAATAAACCTAACTGCAATTAGTACTGGCTTCTGGAAGAGGAGGATGAGGAGAAGAGGACAGGGGAGGAGTGAAGGGAAGAAAACAGGATTAGTGGAATGTCTATCTGGAAACAGAACGGGATGAAGATGTGTGAAGCTTTCCATGAACGAGGGACAAAATAAGATTGTCCACCGGAAAGGGTCAAAATAATTTACAAAAAAAAATAAAAAATGCAAATGAATTAAGATTTCAATCTAACAATAATAAAAAAAAAGAAAAAATTATAATGACAAAATAAAAAAAACTAAACTATTATATATATATATATATATATATCACAATATATATATATATATATATATATATTTTTTTTTTTTTATGTATATTCATGTGAATTTTATAATATATAATACATATAGTTTATAGACTTAATTAAGCTATCACATGTGAATTGTTAAAAAACAAATAGGAATTAAGAAATTAAGCCTTCATTGTAGCGTTAAATAAAATAAATAGATATTTATATAGATATAGAAGAATAATAATAATATATATCAAGCTATATCAAATGTGAATGATTGACAAAATCATTCTCGACAGTTGTCAATACATGGGATTTGTGTCTTTAGTATGAATGTTAATTACGCACATTCATGGAAAGTGTGGTTTCTCGAAGGGGGCGGGGCTTAAACGGCAGGGCATGAGTGTGCAGGGTCAGGGTCAGGGTCAGCCTGTGGCTCTGAGGGCTACTTTCACTCACCATCGAGCGCCGGATGTGCGTCAGTCGACTCTTGGCTTTGTTCTCAGCAAACTCCAGTGTGTTGATGTCCTTCAGACGGGCTTTATATTTCCTCATCTGCTCACAGATGATCAGCTCAACACACCTGAGAAAAGAGAGGTAACCTTTTTTTTCTCCTCCCAATTTTTTCAAGATTGTTTACCTCACTCAACTCTGATTTTGTTGTTTCTCAGAACTCTGAGGTTACTTTTCACAATGTTTTGTTCTGCAACAACATAAAAACATTGTTGTAGCGTGTCTTACGCGGTGGTCTTGCTGATGTCCCGGACGCTCTGTAACGGGTCGGTGGTGTCGGGACAGCGCAGTATGCAGGGTGCAAACACGATGGCCAGTGCGTTTGCAGACATGCGGTTTGTCTCCTCCTGGAATGAGATCCTGAAACATACCAACATAAACTTGACCGTGGTAAAATTGCTGCAAGCTTTCTGCAGTTGCTTCAGGCACTCAGTAAAAGCATCCAGACTACTGTCTCACCGGACCAGGTGGAATATGAGTCTCTCCAGTGTGCTCAGGTGAGTTCGGCTGAGCTGATCGATGACCGAATAAACCCCCTGAACCACCTCACCCTTATCCTGCAGACCTACACCAGGCCAAAACAAAACACACACTCCATTATAAATCAGTCCAGATATGAGTATTTTGCATTAAAAAAGTGAAAGAATAGGATTCACAACAAACTAGGGATAGTTGACAGTAGCCATTGACTACCAAAATATTTTTTTCTATAGCATATGAGTCAATGGCTACCGTCAACTGATTGGTTACCAACATTATTGTTGGTGTTTAGCAGAAGAAAGACACTCGTACACATTTGGAAAAACATGTGGGTGCGTGAACGATGACAAAGTACGTATTAATGCTTTTACCCATAGCCCTGAGAAACTCCTCGTAAAGTTCAAAGGTCATGAGGGGGTTGGGAAGATCACGCAGCCACTGCTTCAGCACACTGGCAATCACATGGATGTTGTAGTCATCTAAATTCATGCTATTGGCATCTGTGATGAAGACAAACAAGTCAGTGAGCATTGCTACTCGACTAAATGTTCTCATTAACAGACATATAACTCACCAGTGTCTAGTCCCTGCTTGAGTTCTTTGATTTTATTGGTGGATCCAGACTTCCTGTAGATGCCCTCGGTGTACAGGCCATGCATCTCGATGTAGTTGATCAGCTTCTCCACCACCAGCGGGACTGCTCTCTCATCACTCGTTAAACGAGACAACTCTACCCCAAACTGCCGTGAAGACAGCTCGGGGTCAAACTGAGCACACACACACACATATAGAGACATACACAAATGAATTACATGAAAAAATGATGACTGTAATGAAGTGTGAAGAACAAAAATGATTCACATACAACTGGTGACTGCACAGAATGACAATGGGAGAGAACACCCTATTAGACACCCTAGCAACTATCTAGAAACACCCTAGCAATGAGCCAGAACACTTTAAAAACTCCATTAACAACAATCCAGAACACCCAACAAATGCATGGCAACATCCTCTATACCACATAGCAACACCCTAGATATAACCACCCCAAATACCCTATCAACTGCATAGCAACACGCTAGTAATGACCCAGAACACTTGGACAACTGCATATCAACCATACAGAACACCCTTGCAACTGCATTGTAACATCCTAGCAACCACATAGCAACACCCTAGTGAGAACCACCCAGAATACTCTAGTAACTGCATAGGAATGTCCTAGCAATTACCAGAACACCTTAGCAACCACCCAGAATCCCTAACAATTGCATATCAACCATACAGAACACTCTCACAATTGCATAGTCACATCCTGGCAACCACATAGCAACACTCTAGTAGCAACCACCCAGAATACTCTAGTAACTGCATAGCAACGTCCTAGCACCAGAACACCCTAGCAAGGGTCAAGAACACCAGGATAACTACATATCAACCCTACAAAACACCCTCATAACCGAATAGTAACATCCTAACAACCACATAGCAACACCCTAGTAGCAACCACCCAGAATACTCTAGTAACTGCATAGCAACGCCCTAGCAACCACCAGAACAGACTAGCAATGACTAAGAACACCTGGACAACTACATACCAACCATACAGAACACCCTTGCAACCAAATAGTAACATCCTTACACCCACATAGCAACACTTTAGTAGAAGCCACCCATAATACTCCAGTAACTGCATAACAACGCCCTAGCAACCACCAGTGCAGACTAGCAATGGCTAAGAACACCTGCACAACTACATACCGACCATACAGAACACCCTTGCAACCAAATAGTAACATCCTGCTAACCACAAACCTAGTACCAGTGATTCCAAGTACCCCAGCAACCGCATAGCAACACCCGAGAAACCACCCGAGATTAGCCTAGGATCTGCACCGCAACGCCCTAGCAACCTTGCAGTCAATCTATCAATCTACGCACCTAATAGACTGTACAGTCTTCAAAACCACCCAACTTCAAGCTTTAAAGTGTCTTTAAACAGAAAACCTTCAAACGCCATCTATTAAATCTACCAAAGACATTCTCAAGCCAACATCAGAGTTTGTCTTGACGAACATTTGAAGTAATGAAGGTTTGAGGCACAAACATTCTGTGATTTTATAGATGAGTCATATACAACTGATGATCACTCAGAGACACAGAAAGGGTATTTTACAGCGCTCTTACCTTCTTACTGCACGTGGTGGTCATCCTCAGACAACACTTCCTGTGACACGCATAGCGACAGACTGAAGAAAACCAGAGACAACAAGCACACGGTCAACGGCGGATCTGAGCACCAGCATCACGTTACTCACTCACATCAACAGGAAAATGAGACATAAGAGGCCGCTATCGATCATGTCTAGATGAAAATGGTGAAATCTACAGGAAAAGAATCTGATTATGCTGCTCTAAAGACTTGCAGACAGACACTTAGTGACTCACACATCAAAATACGGGAAAAGAGAAACGCCGGACTATGACATAAGAAATGAAAACGAAGGCATGAAAAATGATATTAAGAGTATGCTGAAATATAAAAATGGCAGAGCTGAACGCACGTTTGCAGACACACGCTTTGTCCATCATCCAGATGAGAGAGGAACAGAACTCGCAGTAGGTCGGGATGCTGTACTGAGTGGATTTAAAGATGTGACCCATGTGCTCTTCCACCTGCAGAGGGCAGCAGAGTGCTGAAGATGTTACCCAGAATTCATAAAGCCCATTACACAAGAATAATCATCTAAATGGAGTTTAAAACAAGGACTGACGGTGTCTGATTCCTTTTTTCTCCTCTTCTTTCTCTCAGGTTTAGGTGCCTGAAAAACAAACACAGCGTCTCAGGAGAGTTTTGGAGGACGATGCTTGTTTGTGGAGCAACAGACAGATGCTTTACCTTGCTGATGGTTCCATCCATCGGCTTGAATTCGGTCACGAACTCATCCAGGAAGACTTTGAAGGTGTTGACCCAGACTTTAACCGGCGACTCGCTCCAGTCTCTCTGCTCCAGACGCATGTTCTTCTCCAAGATGTGTTCGAAGAGAGCGTAGAGATCTTTATAACGAATGCTCCTGCCATCATCCATCTGAAGGCGAGACACATTCAAGGAGAGGTTTCAGGAATATGACATTGTTTCCCGGGTGGCTTTGAAGAACTCTAAAACGTTGGATTTGAGAAACTCACGGCCAGAGCAGTAGAGTAGGAGTTGAAGATGTTGAGGCGAAACTCTTTGAGGGCCTTCTTGAACACCACATCCACCGGTGTGTCCTTCTGACTGTCTTCAGCATCTAGATCGCCGATCTATGAAACGCCAGAGAAGACATTGACTAATACGACGATTCTTCCTATTTTAAATTAGACCTCCTTTTTTTTTTTTATGTTCATACTTAAAAAGTGCCGATAATATTAGTTTTCACATTTTACCATTCCTAAAAATAGTTGCGTAAAAAGTTTCCTTTTATAAGTTGTGCAAAACCGCTCTTGTGTAAATATAAAGTGACTGGTTTATGATGGGTTATGTACTGGTTTAACACATGGGTTATGATCAATTTGCAAAGATATTTACTTGTAAAATTATTGATAACATTAAGTATGGTTAAAATACTAGTTGCGCAAAAGTGTTCTTACGTACATTGATTGTCTCAGTTTAACGAACAACAGGTAAAGATATTTGTTTGTAAATTATTCCACTAGTTGCAACTTACATATAATTCAATTTAAATGTATTTGTATAGCGCTTTTCATGATACATATCATTGCAAAGCAGCTTTACACCAAGTAATGTTTTACAGTATA
>JAUCMU010000053.1:753742-774863 GCA_032275025.1 Enteromius treurensis
GCTCCGAACACAATATAAGCCTTTAAACGTCTATATAGTTTTTTTATGCTTATATTTTAAAAGTACTTAAAAAATAAGAAGTGTTGCCTCGGCAACTAGCTAAAATAAAATACGTTAACTTTTTTTTATATTTTATAGTGTGTTCAGTATTTTATTTAAATGAACAAAATAATGGTTTTATTCAGTTTTAATGAACTGTAATAACCCAAGTAGCCCACAAAAAACATCGTATTTTTCCTAGCATAATCCCCTTGTTCATCTGAAACACACACGACAGAAGAGAGGTCAGGGTTGAAGCGATCATGTGATCAGAGCGGCGGTACCTGCTCCAGCTTGAAGACGTGCTGGTTGAAGTAATGCTGCAGCGTCTCGTTGGCGAAATTGATGCAGAACTGCTCGAAGCTGTTGTTCTCGTAGTCCTCGAAGCCGAAGATATCCAGCACACCGATGGACAGGATCTGAAACACACACACACCAGGTCGATGTGAAACTGAGCGCTGCTGCATGATTTCACCACATCATCACGACTGAACAGAGTTTTAGTTAGTGCGAGTGCATGTGTGTGTGTGTGTGTGTGTACCTTGTCTGAATCCTCCAGGCTTTTGTTGTAGAGCAGTGCGTGGTTTGTGCGGAAGACGATCCAGTCGAACAGAGCTCCATACAGAGATTTGGCCATCGAGTCCCTCACCGTCCCGGCCTGTGCAAACACACACCTGTCAATCACCACCACCATACAAGAGTGTGTGTGTGTGTGTGTGTGTGTGTGTCTCACATGCTCAGCACACACTCACTCACTGCCAGTCAATGTGACTAAATCAGGAGAAACACGAATACAAACTAGACTTTTACATTTTGGCCTGAAGTCACCAGCATCTAGCAGCCCATCCAATAAACACAACCCAAGCACTGCTTCAGACTGAAAGCGCTGTGTGTGAAACTCAGATCTCAGAGTGAGATTAATCAGGGGAAGCTGTGGTCTCTCACACAGAAACGTCCCTGAATTTCCACATGTCACTTCATGTGTCACACAAACCTAATTAAAACCCTGTGTGTGTGTGTGCAAATTTACTAATAAAATGCACATCGAAGAACAAAGAGCCAGGCAGATCTGTGTCTCGGCTGCTTTAAAGGTGGAGCGGGCGGGACACCGATCTCCTTCAGTGTGTGAAAAGCCTGTAAAGCTGCAGCCGCTGCTCTTACTGAACCTGTATGAGCCAAAACATATAACACCCATCAAACTGCTCTGACGTCCAGCCGTGAGTCGCCGGGGCTGATGGGTAGGACTCGAGGACGTTCAGCTAATAAACACAAGCTCATGTTCAGTTCTGCAGAAGACGCTCCTGTATTATTGATTCAGCTGTTATTTTTGGCTCAATTCTGGAGGAGGGAAGAAACATTATATAAAACACCCCCTGCGTGATTCATTATTCACAACACTTTAACATTTAAAGGTTGAGAGTCGCTCTGATCACGTACGCATCATCACTAAGAGCACGGAAAAACCTGCATCTGTGTGTGTGTGTGTTTAAAACAATATAAAAATAGAGATAATAAATCAAATTGAATAAAAATAAAAACTATTTAACATATGCACAATTTTATATATATATATATATTTTTTTTTTTTTAATATAAGCTAAAAAACGCATTTAAAAACAATAAAAACTGATTTAAAAAAAACATAATTAAATGGAAAAATTAAGAAACATTTCTATACCGCTTTAAAATAAAATTTATGTACAGTAAATTAAAAACAAATAAAAGTAAAAAAAAGACGACAACACAATATGACTAAAATTTTTACTAAACAACTACAATTTTAATAACTAACTTTATCTAAAACTAAACTGATTAAAATAAAAGTTACTGAAATATAAGGTAAATGATGTGTGTGTGTGTGTGTGAACCTGAGCTTCCTGGAAAAACCACAGAGTTTGTGTGTTATAAACACACACACACACACACACACACACACACACACACACTCTCTCTGTAGAGGAAATGTTGAGTGTGTGTCTTCAGGAGTGAAATTAGACCACAAGATCAAAGTGAGACGTGATGGAGAGTGTGTGTGTGTGTGTGTGTGTGTGTGTGTGTGTAAACCATGAAGAGATTCATCAAGCATTATTAATAATTTAATCAGGGACTTTGTGATTCATACAGTCACACAAGTCAAATGTTAAAGAAAATATTAATCAAATAACTTGCATATTCTTTTTATTGTGGGTGTCTAGAGTACAAAAAGAATTTATTAATAAAAAGTAAAAAAAAACTAACTAAAACAAGCTTTTCTCAGTTCTGTCTATTTGTGCTTCCTGTAGCGAAGAGATTGCTGTTTAAAAAATAAATAAAATAAGTAAACTAATTAATTAACAACAACAAAAAAACATTGTAAACCCTTCAGTTATATAATAAATAGTCTGTTTATTTATTTATTTTTGTTTGTTGAATCTGTATTGGAAGAGCATGGAGGCGTCAAAAATGAAAGGTAAAATAAAATAAATAATTAAATTAATGAAATACAAATAAATAAGTAATTCTGTAGTTCAACTGTTAGAGCACGGCGTTATATAAAACATAAGGGAAAAATGTAACATAATTAAATTCATTCATTAATCAGGTAAAATAAATAAATAAAATAGAAGTAAATAAATTTTATATTTCCTGTAATTCTTTTGGTAGAGCATGGCACAAAATAAATAAATGGATTAAAATAAAGAAACAAATAAACAGATATGTTAACCTCTTCTCAGACGTACAATATGATGTTATGAGATGCTAGATCGCGATGCTGACAACATCATCACGCTCTGATTCTCCAAATACGGTTAGACGTACAGGAAAAACCCTTAAAAACCCCAACAGTCCAGACCACAAACCCTCAGAAGAACCAACGCCTCCTCGGACACACGTGGAGATCTCACAGGATCTGTGTGAGCGCCTCACCTCGGCCAGTTTGTACGGCACAATCAGCCTCTCGCCCACCGTCACCGTCTTCCTCGTGGTCAGAGCCTCGAAGAGCATCTCCTCCTTCACCTGGACATCAGAAACCACCTCAGCTTCAGTAACTCTGTGATTTTAACCAACACTTTCTACTGGGAAATAAATCAATAAACCCAACCGCCACAAAAGCCTCGAATGGATAGAATAGTCTGTTTCCATCACATCCGCTCGTGTTTTACTGCGGTTTCAGAACACCAAACATTATCAGAAACGACTAAAACACTGTATCTTTTGCAGTAGATTTAAAAAATAATGCTATAAATAGATTTACTTCTGGTATTAACTTCTGTTAACTAAATGAAATAATCATTCGGTATTACAGCTTTTGTTAAAACAGCTTGCAAAGGTACACTTGCTCATAGTATTTCAGGTAGCTCTCCAGGTAGGTTCATGGAGATTACAAATACTTAAAAATAGTAGTGGCCTTCTGCACAGTAATGTATTATATATATACACACAGCAATCAGATTCACTTATCACAAATAAAATAAAACAAAATAAAATAATTTGAAATTAAATAATAATTCATGTTAAATGTTAAAAATTAATAAAATAAAAAAATATATAAAAACTAAATAAAATAAAAGTAAAGAAAATAAACTGAAATCCCAATTAATTGAATAAAAATTAATGAAATTAAAATATTAAATTACATATTATATAATTAAATTAACACAATATATAAAATATATATTAAAAGTTATAAAAAAGTGTTACTAACAAAATAAAATAATAAAATGAAACAATTTAAATTAATTTACAATATGAAATTTAATTTTCGTCACTACATGTAAGCAGCAGTAGTCAGGTCCTCTCACCTCCAGCAGTTCAGAGACGATGGGAAGCACCTCTGGGTTGCAGATATCGATGGAGTCGTCTCTGTACGTCTTCTTCTTGTAACGGATGTTTCCCAGGAGAAGAATCGCAGACAGTAAAGAAAAGATTCTGAGGAGAACAAAACATGAGTCAGATCTCACAAAAAAGACAACATTAAGAGAAGATGTCAGAGAAATACATGATCACAGCCCCGCCCTCTAATGCCACGTCAGCCAATCACGCTTTAGAAAAGCTAAACACATGAAGTGATTGACAGGCAGTTTGGGGTTTTATTTTGATTTCTGTTTTCAGGCTGTAACTCACAGTTTTCTGGTGGCCGGCAGGAACCCCACCATCTCCATAGCCAGCTGGAGCCGCTCAAAATCATGCTTCAGATCTTCACCTTCCACCGTAAAACAGTCCTGAGACACAACCAAACACACAAAACACTCATGTTTAACCTTTACTCGATGATCAACAGAAGAAACTCATACAGAATGACACGAGTGCAAGTAGAAAAAACTCTTAAATGAATGTTATCTTAAACAAAAATGTTAATAAATATTATATATATATATATACATATATATATATATATTTTTTGTATATTAAAATGGTCAATATTCATAAAGAATAGTATTAATTTACTATTTTATTAATTATTTTATTTGATAGTTTTGTTTATAATTATTAACAAAATTATAATTATCATTAAATAATTATTATAATACATCACAAAGTATGCAAACGGCGAGGATTTGTTTTTGCATGAAATATTCCTGAAATAAAGTCCAAGTTACAGGGATATTAGTTAATAAACCTAAAAGCATAAAAAATAAATAAATGTAAAACTTATTGATAAAAATAATATTACAAATATATTAATATATTTATATATTACAAATATTTATAAATATATATAAACTAAACCATTTAAAGTACTATAATTAAAAGAAAAGTAAACATTTAAAAATATACATCTAAACATGACAAAAAAAAAATAAAATCACACTAAAACATTAAAGAAAATTATAAACTCAGAAATAAAAATTCTTAAAATAATAAGATAAAATATTAAATATTAATAACACTATAATGATATTTCAGTAATAATGGTAGGTAAGCAGTTTAATATAACATAGCTACATAAGTTATAGGGATGTGCAGTAAATGAAACGTGACTCATTGAAACACAAACACAAAGCCACAAATCTTTGAGAACGGTCAGAAAACAGAAGTGCGCAGAGGAAGTGATGCGGTGAGAGACACACCACTTCCTGTTCACCCTAATAACAGCCTGATGATTTGGACTGTTAAGTTTGGACAGTGCATTTCCCACTTAGGCCATCTGTGGCGTCCTACATGAACTAACGCAACTCTTATTAATACAGAAAAGCAGTATAACAGAGCACTGGATCACAGACTGGTATCTCATGTAAAGTTAACGAGAATGAACACGGCTGATAAAGCTAGAAACCCAGTTAATACAATTAAACAAGTTTCTGCAGCTATGAAACGTACCGCACATCATCTCTAGCTGAGGCACATGACGACACAAAACAGTCTTACAGATAACATTGGTATAAAACAAACAAGGCGATGACATGCTTATTAACTTGATCTAACACTTCCCGTCTTCATGAGTCTCTGCGCTGCGGGAGGACAATACTAGTTAGAGCAGCTTTACCGGGGAAAAAAACAGCAACTATATTTTAAATAATTCATACAAGGCGGTAAAGAAAATTCTCTAAATACTATGAGAGTAAATACACGAAATTTGAGAAACACAAACACTCCCATTCACTGCCATTGATTTTAAGCTACAGAAGCCTTCGCTGCGGATTCTGAAGGCCTTAGGCATATTTCTATGATTGTAGCAACATGAATGCTGAAATATGATTGGATAGAAGCTCTAATATAAACAGCACGAACACGAGAAGAGCTATGAAATGAAGAGAATAGATTATTGGAGATCATTTAATACAAATTTACAGGCCCACCACTGGGTCTGGATCACTGGGATGTCTGTTTGTCTCAAATAAAACCAGCGATTCCTTGATTCAGAACGTGACAATGTTTCTGAATCAAGCTGCGAATGTAAACGTATATAATAATGCAATGTAAAATAATAAAAAAAAATATTGAAATATTGAAAAAAATATTGAAATAAGACAAATTTAAAAAATGAATAAAATAAATAATAATAATCAAATTACAAGAAATTAAATAAAAAAAGTTAAATGAAATAAAAATAACAATATTATATAATATAATGCAAAAATAAATTAATAAAATGAAATGATAAATTAAAAATAAATTAAATAATAATAAAAATAAAATTAAATGATAAATTAAAGAAAAATGAAAATTAAACAAAATGAAAAAAATATCAAGTAAACACAACAAAATAAAAAACTACAAAAACTATGAAAATATCACTTCTTTTCTTTTTCAGTTTATTTTGTTATAAAATAAAGTAGAAAAGAAATGTGGGTTTCTGTTAAAATTCAGGTCTGTGCATAAATTCAAACAGATCAATGTAAGTAAAATGAATAAATAGATGATAGTTCTGCTCAAACCCGTCTGATTCTGTGCTCACTACATCAGCCTCAGGAGTGAAGGATTCTACAGCACTCCACTAAATCTAGCATATTAGTAATCAATATTTCTCTTTTTTCCTGATTATACAGTATGTGATACAATATTATTTTTGTTGCCAATATTTTGAATAGATTTTTTTTTCACTTAAATTTTACTTAAACCTTTAGTAATTGCATTGTGTTTTTGTAATTTTCATTAGTTTTGTTTAAATTTTTGTTTGGTTTAAATTCTTTTAGCACTTCAACTTAAAGATGCAGTGTGTAAATTTTAGCGGCATCTAGTGGTTGAGATTATGAATTGCATCCAACTGCTCGTTCCCTCAATACACCTGCATGCAGCCTGCGGGGCGGGGCTACAACCGGGCGGGGCTGCACGTGTAACTCCGCCCCATATTTGCTCTGATTGGCTTGGTTGTCTTTCATAGGCATACATGGTCGGAGTTATGAGGTGGAGTTACAGAGTCGGTGTAAACATTAGATTTATGAGTGAATCCCATCAGCTGTCCTCTTCAGTTAAAGAGAGCTGTCAATCCTAAACAGTGTTCGTGTGCTAGCATAAAATGTGTTTTAATTCAAGTAAAGAAAAATGTATCAATGCTGTATTATTAACTATAATTGTTATTACTGCTATTATTATTATTATTATTATTGCAGACCCTGCTTTGGTCCAAAAGAACGCACAGGATCACATGTGAGGTGTAGATAGACACTAGAGCGCATGTGTTTTGGAGCGCAGCGGCTGATCTGAGAGACTGATGGAGTCTGCTGAATCAGACAAGGGTGTATGAAGACGTCTCCAATCCAGTCAAACCCTGCGTCTTCATCAAACACAGATTAAAACAGACTAATGCTGTTAATTAGGTTTGGTCGTTCACTCAGAACAGCAGCAGGACACACACAGCAGCAGAAGAGACGTGAAGGAAGCAAATGAAAGAAGCTCTACATAAACACACACACACACACACTGATACTGACCAGCTCGGTCTCACAGTAATTTCCCCAGTGCTGTCTGTGGACTTTCTTTGTTATCTGGAAGGCAGACAGACGGTTAAGAGCTAAAGACATGCTCATCTGTCTCTCTCTCTCTCTCACACACACAAACAGAATAAATCCACTGAACTCAATGAATCCTGATCAGATTCACTGCAGTAAAGAATGCTAATGTCACGCCATCTCTGTGTGTGAGAGATAGAGTTTGTGTGTGTGTGTCATTGACTGTGTGTCTACCATTCGTGTGTGTGTCTGAGTGTGTGTGTGTGTAGGAGTGAGAGTGTAAATGAGTGTGTTTAAGTGTGTGCGCGCATGTTTATGTGGTTTATGAGGACACACATGTGTATAATGACATGGGTATGACACAGGTATTACAATATGATGGTGATTTATTAGGACATTTTCAGTGTCCCCGTAATTCAAAAGGCTTAAAAAACATACTAAATGGTGTTTTTTGCACACAGTTTCCTGTAAGGGGTAGGTTTAGGTGTAGGGTCAGTGTAGGACAATACCACATACAGTCTGTACAGTAGAAACACCATTACACCTATGAAGAGACCCCGTGAATTACAAAAACCAACATGAGTGTGTGTGTGTGTGTGTGTGTGTGAGATCAGCCGCACGCGACCAGCAGTCAGTTCACTCTGATCTCTCCTCCACCGATGCTGACGACTGTTACCATGGCAACAGTGGCACCCGGCAACAGCCTCAGCATCATCCAGCTCTTTGTGTTGCCAGGGATTACAGGGCATGTTTTTCAGAAAATGAGCTAAGAGGATGTTTTTCTGCATATTGTGCTTTTTATCAGGAACGAACAAAGACAGACTGTAAATACAGTGTCTTATTTGACAGTAAATCTGTTTCAGGTCTGGTGTGAGCAGATGTACCTGGTTCAGGTAATGATACTCCTCTGGTTTGAGGAGATGAAATGCTTTTCTTTCTTCTTCACTTGCTCCAGCCAGTAGGTAGTAAAACACATGATAGTTCCTGTGAGAGAGAATCATATACCAGTAATATTACTGCCCAGTGATATAAATAAAAACAACAAACTTATAATTTTAGGTATAATACAATACATAATAACATGTGACGTACCTCTCATTGTGCTCCTGATAAACTAGTCGGGATTTTTCCAGAAGATACTTCTCCACATAAGCTCTGAAATCAATAATCAATGAAAATGACAAATCATATAAGATTCAATAAAATGTCAAAAAAATAAATCTTACAAATACTCATTACAAAAACTTGTAAACAGCTTGATGTTTTTCAAATCAAGACTGATTAGAGACATATTAGAAAAATTATAAAATAAAAAAAATCAACAAATATTTTAAAGTAATAATATTGTACAGTGAGAAAAAAATATATATATATTTGTATTAAATAAAATATTATTTCTGCCTTAATTTCAACAAAAACAAAACAATAATTATGCCTTGATTTCCACATTTACAATTATGTTGTAATAATATCATGGCACTGTAAAATAACACCAATAACAATAAATAAATAAATACATTTATAAAATAAAAATAAGAAACAATTATTTTAGTTTACATTGCAACTTGACATCTTAAAAAATAAATGAATAAATAAATAAAATTCTCTTAACTCTATCCCTTCTCTCCCTTTCTCGCCTGCACTTATCTAAACATTGCCTGTTATACGGTATAATGAGTACTTGCTAAGTTGTTGTTTGCCTCTTTAGGACTAATTGCTGCTGTTTTCCCCACCTGTAAGACGCTTTGGATAAAAGCGTCTGCTAAATGAATAAATGTAAATGTAAATGTATAAATGCAACAGTAAAATTACAATATTTATTTCTTTATTACACCATTGAGCTTTTTCGTATTTTACAAACACAGATGTGATAATATTCAGTATTAAATTAATTTACTCCTAAAAAGTATCAGTAAAAGTAGTTTAAAATTAACTAAATAATTGACATAATTGACTATAAAGCAGTCATTAGGGTGCTGCTAACATAGTTAGGCCCCTAGGTAGAGAGCAAACAGGACTACACAAGAAAAAGCATATCTCACCCTCTTACAGTCCCACTCTCCTGATAGTTGACTTGAATAAACTTGCCGAAGCGGCTGGAATTATTGTTATGGGCCGTTTTGGCATTTCCAAAAGCCTGAGGAGGAAAAACAAAGAAACATAAACGCATAAGTGACAAGAACATAGTGTAGAATAAAACATATACTGTAAATATTTTCCATGCCTCATCTGGAGACATGTAAACCATGTACAGATGGTTTCCACCTCATAACTTCAGACCAGAACGTGACGAAGGACTAACAGACACTTTTAGTCACACATCTGAGTCTGACGAACCATTCCTTCGCCCTCTACTATTGTTCATTTGGGAGTCACTCTTGTGTTTTTGTGGTTAAAACAGACGCCATAATCATGCAATAATAATATAGGGTATATACACCATACCTCCCTAGTTAATTGATAAAATTTCTACATGCAAATTTGTTTCTGAAATGTTGTTTAAATACATAAAGGCTTAATCTATTTAAATATTAAGTAATATGCACACATTTCCTAAACGTATATCTGGTCCCTGGGTAAAGCCAAGCTCAAAATGTGTGTTTGACTTTGCTAACATATTAGAGTTAAAGGTTTTTATTGAGGGAAATTTGGATTTCTCTTTTCACTACCCCAAAAATGAGAAAATACTTTCAACAGACAGACAAAATAACATTTTTAATGATTAAAATGTTGTATATAACCAGGTGAATAATATATGAACAAACCCTTCTATAAAAACCTTCAGAATATAGACAAGAATAAAACTGTAAAAATTGGTGTATGTAAGTGCTGCACAAGTGGAGAAAAAACTCATTTTGAGAAAATGGCCTTGTTGTAATCAACAGGCGCAAATAGATAAAGTGCAATAAAAAAAAACAAGCAGATGATATATGAACAAATCTCTCAGTACAAATATGCATTATATAAAAATGAATAAAACTGTCAAATTTGGTGTATGAATGTGCTCCAGAAGTGTTGAAACAAACTAAATTTGAGAAAATTACTTATGTAATTGTCACGTTGAGATCGCGCTGTGTGTGCTCGCGCTCTCGCTTCCTTTGAGAGACAAGGCTAGGCACGGCAGGCAGGACACGGAGACAGAGGATAACTTTAAATAAACTTTAATTAAAGAGGACAAAACAAAGAAACGCGCAGAGCAGTGCAAGCTCACACGAACGACACGCAACTAACTTCAACAGGAACTACAGGAACAGAAAAGGACCAGACTTTAAATACAAAACGCTAATGACAGAAAACTCATAACACCTGGGGAGACAATTACACACAAAGGACCTGGGCGGGGCTACAGCATGGCAGGAGCACACGAGGGAGACAGAATAAAAACAAAAACACAGATGACAGACATGGAACGCCTGGAGGGCGTGACAGTAATTGAAATCAACAGATGCAAATAAAGTTTAATAAAAAAAAAAACTGTTAAATGATATATAAAACCCTTCTATAAAAACCTTTAGAATATAGGCAAGAACAAAACTGCTAAATTTGGTGCATGTAAGTGCAGCTGAAGTGGAGAAAAAACTCATTTTAAAAATATGTATTATAATTGAAATCAACAGACGCAAGCAGATAAAATGCAATAAATAAAAAGCACTCAAACAATATGTACAAGCCCCTCTATCAAAACCTTTAGAATAAATCTGCTGAGTTTGGTTTATGTAAGTGCCGCTGAGAAAAGTTGAGAAAAAAACTAATTTATATAAAAATGTCCACTAAAGATGAAGTGCAATAATAAAACAGAGTGAAGGATATATGAATAAACCCCTCAGTAAAAGCCCTCAGAACACAGATAGGAATAATCATTAAAAAATGTGTGTGTGTGTGTGTGCTGAAGTGGAGAAACAAAGTAATTTTAAGGAAATGGTCTGTAAAGATAAGCACTCAAATTGAAATCTATAAGCGCAAATATATTAGGTGCAATAGAAGAAACACTTAAAAGTGTATTCTGGATCTTTTCTTTACACTAGTCTGAAAAAACACTTTATGAAAGCCCAAAATCTCCAAATTAACCAATGCATAAAAAAACAATGTCTTGCCATAAAGCTGCAAACGCCTGCGAGTCTCAGAGTAAATCCTTCTGCACCGTTCACACTGACCCGGCGAGACCCATTTCAATTACAACTTTATGATGTGGAACCACAAGTCCCTGCCACTGCTTTCACTGCAGCTCATGCAGAAACACACCAAGCAGAGAATCCTGATCTTTGCTTTCTCCACAGGGTTCCTTCAGCTGCGTCGCCTCAAAAACACCATTTCACTTCATGACTTCATAACAATAGATGAACATTTAGAAATTACACATAAAAGGGTATTTTGTAGTTATGATCTTTAAATGAAAGTAAATTAAAGCAAGTATACATCATATTAGCTGAACAACAGTATTTATGATCTTCAAATTAAAGTAAAAAATGTTATAAACATTTATTTTAAGCATGTAAAACATGAATTCAAATGGGATTTAATAAAAATTTCACTGGACGAAATGTTAAAAAACTATATGTACAATATTTTAAAAAATAAATAAATATATATATATATATACACATATATTTTTTTTTTTTTTTTTTTTTATTAAAAATGCTTTTTGTATACAATTTAATTTTAATTCATTGGAATTATTTTTATAAATTGAATAACAAAATTAACATTTAATACAAATATTTATACTGTATATATATATATATATATATATATATATATAGTACATTACATTAGCTGAACAACAGTAATAAATTCTATAAATAAAAGTGTATTTTAGAAAGTTTGGAAAAAAAAATATACAAAGATGTGAAATGTAAATTTACAGTTGGAAGCTGTGCCTTAAAATATTTGAAATAGAATTAAAAAATATTATAAATATTAATACATATTTAAATATATGTAAGAATATTTGAAAACATTTATTTGATTAATATCACAATTTTTACAAATATTTAAATTTACATTACATAGGAGAATGACAAGAAGAAATAACAAATAAAATAAGATGAAACGTCCAGTTTGGTAGCTGAAAGTCTAAAGCCAAAACGCAGGCAGTTGAAGCTTTAAACAAACACAGCCTGCTCCACATGAAGTGGACAGCGAATATGTGAGACACTTGATTAACGATAAGAAACGTGTGAACATGATGAAGTGAAGATAAACAGGGCTGAACTCTGCAGAACCTTCACCAGGAGAGCTGGAGGTGCGTTCAGACCACCCAGATTCAGTGCTCGACTGGGACAGCAGCCTGAAGAAAAACACTCTTTACTCCGTTATTTATGGACAATGGTACAGTATGGTATACTTTGAAGTACCTCAGAATATCATTTAGATTGCATGATGCGTGAGAATGTCTATGCGTCCGACAGTCTCCTAATTTATTAAAAATGACAATTATTTAAAAATATGAATTCATATTTAAAAAATATATTTTTTAATATACATAAAATACATTAAATTAAAGGTGCAGTATTGAAGTTGAGCCTTTTTGTCTCCATCATGAGAATAAAAAAAAATAAAATAAAAGTATATTTTAAATAGTTTTAGAATTGATAAATTGTACTGTCATTATATTATAATTTTTTAACATAATTAGATAAGTTTATAAGCTGTTTAATAGTATTTTAATTGTTGAATAATTTTAAGCAGACTGTGTATAAAAATATTATAAAGCTATTGCATATTATGCACACACACAGTATATAAACTCAGATTGTGTGTGTCTAATGTGCTGGAATGACTCGTCTCTCGTGTGGTTTGACAGTTTATTCCCTCTACATTTGCTCCATAATGGAGTTTCTCTGTGGTTTCTGTCAAGACAGGCCGTGTATCTTCAGCAGGGACCCCGGGGCCATTTCCACACTGTCACTTTCTGTTAACCAACACAAGACAAGCACAGCTTCACACCCTCGCTGCTGGACAGAGAAGATCCCGCCGGTTAAACAAGGACGGCCGGACACTGATGGGTTAATTACACTGTCACAGCTTCAGGCTGAAGGGTCACTGCGTTTGACTCCAGACACTTCAATAGATGCGCACTTTTGCTCTTTACCTCGGTAATACATACGTATATATATATATATATATACACACACATACATACAAAAAATATAAATATTATAAAATATTCCAAATATTAAAAAAAACAAAAAACTTTTTTCAATTATGTAGTTATACATATTTAGATTTTATTTTAACAATTTATCTAAAAAAAAAAAATTCTAATATCTATTTTTTTAAAAACCCACAAATAACATTTTAAAAATACATGGAAAAACTTTAAAATAATTGTTTTAATTACTCAACATTTAAAAATTATATATATATATATTAATAAATGATATAAAAAATATTTGAATAATATTTTAACATCTCAAATTAACTGTTTGTATGCAAAATAATAATTTTAATAATATTCTAAAATTAAAAACTTATTAAAAAAATTATTTTAACATCATTTTATTTACAGTTGTACAAAAGTGCAATTGTAATGTACTCACATTAACAACGAAGATACACTGATATCATGTTCTGTTGAGCAAAAACTGTCTTTCATTTTTCAGCTATGCTATAGACACGTTTATTCTGTTATCTGTAATACTCAAACACTTTGTGTCCCGAGGCAGAGCAACTAAAGCTAATCACATTATCTGCCTAATTAAACAATAACAGCTCAGTACTGAAGCTCCTGTACAGACGTTCCCAAACGCAGAGGATCGGTGTCGCTGTAAAACCGAGAGCCGACCTTCAGAAAGATCAGACGAGCAACAAAACAGACCTCAGGTCAGCGCAAGACATGATGGAGGAAACAGCTACTAATCTGAGAGTCAGTCAAATGAAATGGACATTAAACTAACTGACTAAAACTTACTGTTCACGGTTCATCATGGCACAATATTCTATTCTAAGAAAAAAACGAGAGTCAATTGATGTAACCCAAGTGTTTTAAATGTGTGCTTGCTTTGGATGTGTTAAAAGCACAGCGGTCATGATAGATGTCACTGTGTACTTTAGATATATGGGTCAACACTAGGTGTGATCACACACACACACATACCTCTAATATGCAAATACACACACAAAGGCATAGCATTAAAAAGCCTTGGGCTAAAACTGACATTAACTACAACCACCAAGCCTTAAAACTACACAAAGGTCAGTCAATTCTGTACACAACAGTAAATAAAAAAACATGAGCTTTCAATATAAACCTCTATTTATTTTGCAACATATAATAATATAAACACTTAAAATTAGGATCAATTCACTACCAATACTAATAAATCTCAACATTTCAAGTTAAATAATTGTGATTTTACATATATCAATGTAGATGTATTAGTATCTTAATGTATTAGAGGAGTAAATATAATCACTCTCAATAATTAGTGGATTCATTTAAATGTTCAGTTCTCCTTCTGTAACGCCTCAGAGAAGTCAAACTTCTGTTCTGCTTTACGAGAGGAACTGCTGCACACACAAACACGCAGATATAGCAGGATACGTGAGGATATACCATCCATTTCTATTGTTTTATAATTAAACACGGTTATATAAAGCTAGTCATGACTCATGACAGACGAACCCACAATGTCCCTAAAGAAAACGATCGATTTACAGAAGTAAAACTCCTTCTGTACTCACTTCTGTCATGTGAATTCCCAAAACAAATAAGATATTAAATGAAAGAGAATATTAGGGCCTGATTGGATGGAGGAAAGTGGGCGTGTCTTAATGAAGACGGACTGAATTCAACAAAAAAGAAATTAAAAAAAAAGAGTAATATATAATATCAAAACACACACATGAAATAAAAATAAAAACATTGTAATATAAATGCTACACAAAATTGTTTTTTGTTTTTTTTAATAAAAGTAACAAAAAAAGTTATTCTACAAAGGCCTATATGATGATGAGCTATCATATTTTGATAAAATATATAATAAGAAAATATTAAATTATTTTATAATTTATATTCATTTTTATATAATATATTTTATATAATATATTTATATATATTTTAAGTAATATAAAACCAATATTCAATATAAATATAAATACAAATGTAATAACACCTATTAAATAATAAAGTAAAAATATAACAATCAAGTACCAAAAATAACTAGTTATTTTTCTAATGGTTAACACCATAAAACATAAAAAAAATAAAATATATTAAAAGAAAAACAAAAAAATTAAATATGAAAATAAACAAAAATTTATAAATTATACAAATACTAAAATAAGATTAATAATACAGTAATGAAAATACAAAAATAAATAAATACATAAACAGACAAAAGTGATACACATACAGTATATTCACAAATAGACAAAGAAACTGAACAGTGCGTCATGTTTTCATAAGTTCTACATAAAATCAACAGCCATTACGGGAGGATTTGTTAGAGGAGCTAGACACACACAGAAGTCTTTATTACAGATCGTGTGTGTGTGTGTGTGTCCCTTCACTGTAGACGTGGTTAAATGATGACAATGACATACAATCCCAGCAGTTTGTAAGATCATTTAAAATTCTGATCGCATTTGTGCTGCTCTGCAGATGAAACTCAATCTCGCACTCAAGACTCCCTCGAGACGTACAACAAAGACGAGAGAGAGAGAGAGAGAGAGAGGGGACATGTCAGAGATACTTACAAATTATTTTATATCTCCATCGCATCATCCTAAATACATTAGCACTAGTATTAGAAGAACAGGTCAGATTCTAAATGACAGACTCAAAACTGAAACTACAAGGCCTATTGTAAGTATCTACAACCTAAACTACAGAACATAAAATTAAATGACTGAGCTGCATGGCAAACACTGAACTACAGCACAAACCCTAACTACAGGAACGGGTCTGAGAGACTGTAAACTACAGGATAGAATCTTCAACCCAAACGTCAGGACATCAATAGAATAACAGGTCAGATTCAGAACTACATGACAAACGCTGAACTACAGCACAAACCCAAATACAGGACAGTATTTTCAACCTACACTACAGGACATAGACTAAATGACAGGTTATGCCAGGTTTGTAACTACATGACAGACACTGAACTACAGTGTACGCTCTCAAGACTTTAACAGAAATTGTGTTCTGGGAGTTTCAGAATAGCACCAGCTGATGATTATACATGAAAATCATACAATCATAATCATCACACAGACCTGTGCTCTCATGTGGCTGCGTTTCACCTTTTAGTCAGTTTCTGTGCAGTTGCTAGGGGGTTTGGGCGGTTGCTATGCAGTAGCTAGTGTGTCTGATGTTTTGTGTGCTACAGTGAGCATCTTTGTGGTTCATGTGAGCGTGAAGCAGAAACTCTGTGACTCCACACGACCCTGTAGGTCTCGTCAAACGAAGCGCTCTGGGGAAGCGGGATGACGTGTGTGTGTGTGTGTGTGCGCGGGGGTGCTTCTACTACTGGAGTGTGCAGGATTGATTGTTTTCAGTTCACACGCAAACATCAGTCCACAACAGCTGCACAGACACGAGCTGATAGAGAAGAAGAACCGGCTCTAAACCATCATCCATCATGTGTGTCAGGCTTTAACTTGCTGTTTGTGAGCTCTGCTCAATGTCTGGAGGATCGCCGTCACACAGCAGATTTCAACAGAGTAAAAACAAGTGACATAAATTATCATAAAAAAAAATTATAAATTGTTTAAAGTGAATTAACACTTATGTGTTTATATAAAATATAAAAAGTGTTAAATATTACAAATATTAAAAAGTAAAAAAAAATATGTATAATTAATTTAAAATATTAAATATAAAAGTATATATTTAATATATAAAAAAATTACAAAAATATATTAAATATAAATAAGTGTAAAGCAAAGTATAAAAATAACTACAAATATAAAAGTACATAAAATACATGAAATATAAAAAAGAAATATAAATATACATTTAAAGAAAGAGAGATAAAGATCGAAAAATAAAGATAAAAATATGTCTCAAAGAAAAGAAAAAAAGCAAATTAAAATAATATGCATTACATTTAAATTACTAAACTAAAAAAAAACAAAAGTAACAAGTATAAAAATATATATATATAACAATAAGAAATATAAAAAAAAAATAATAATAATTTTACTTCACCTAAAGTGTTAAAATTTAAATATGTACATTCATAACAAATAAAGATAAATGAAATATAAAAAGTATACAAATATCTAAATAATTCTTCAAATATATAATAAGCATAAAAATAAATAAAATGCTGTCATTAATTACTATGTACTGAAAAGATATTTTGAGCTGTGATTTTTCTAAAATCAAACCATGGGAACAAGAGCTCAGACAGGAAGTGCTGCTGATTTCAGCTTCCTGTCGGTCCAGCCACTGAGACTCAGGCCGAAGCAAAAGACAGACCATTGAGTGTGGTCCAGCGCAGGAATAATGATTCTGCTCAGTACAGCGTGTTCAGATGACTGTGTGTGGGTGTGATACAGATAACACATGTTCTGCGAGGGAACGCGTCTAATCCAACACAAGATTACAGTGTTCGGGTTCAGTCAGGTCTGATGTTCTCCAACAAGAAAACACTCGTTATGTGAAAGTCAACGTCACAATTACAGCGACACGCGCTTCTGAAGGGCTCCGAGCAAAGCCGGCTCATGCACTCTGTGCTGTGCTACTGTCAACACACAGACTGCACAGTCCTGACTCAACCAGTTCCAGACTGTAGAAGGAGCTCCTCGTGTAGTGATGTATAACTAGTTAGATGTCTTTCCACAGGTTACCTAGAAAGAAGCGTATACCTCAAGACTCGAGGGCCCCTGAGGACCCTGTTCACCGCATTAAAAGGTGTCCCAACAGATACACACCACACGAAGAAAACACACAAAGCTGACAGAGACTCCAGTGATTACCGTCCCACGAGAATACACCACGGATCAAAATATACTAACAATAAACTAAATTAAATGGATAGATTTATTCATTCAAATTAAAAATAAAATACTCCAATATTGTATTAAAATATTCTAATATTTAATATTCCAATACAAATATATTTCTTCAACTATAACAATATTAATAGAACATTATTGTGGTATTGAAATATGACCTATCATCATTAATTAAAATTGTTTTTTAAAAAAAAGTCATCATAAAATATAATTTAAATATTCTAATAAAATCTCACATTATAAAAAATATTGTAATAATATACAAGTATTAATAATAAAAATATAATATAAATAAATTTAATAATTTATTAGATAAATCTATTTTGTTATATTTTTAAATATTAAAAATTATATAATTTGCATAATCTAATAACATGTGTCATAGCATAATATTAGTATATTGTTGTATTAGTATATTGAAATATAATGAAAAATACCATTTGAAACAAAATAGTTAACTAGTTGCTTAATGCTCACACACACACACACACACACACACACACACACATATATATATATATATATATATATATGAGAGAGAATAATAATAATAATAATAATATTCTCTAAAAAAAGTCAGACAAAAAGTAATGGTACAGAATGATTGTATACTACAGAGCTTACACGCCACTTTTGTATTAATTAAATAAATAAAATCTTTCCACGTTACAATAAAACGGCAAAACAAATCACGGCACTTTCAATGTGAACTGAACGGTAAAAACATGCAGCACTCTGCTGAACCCTTCACATGATTTCTAAACGTCTGCACATTCCCTGTTTATTACACACTTCAGCTCATCTACTTCACACACTTACACACACTCCCTCAAACCAAGCGCTTATCTGACCCTACCCAAAAATGCATGATGTTTAGTGTGACATTTACACATGAAAACACACACAGCAGTGAGCCCACTTCACTGTAGTTGTGCCGCTTCGTTCTCTTCAGTCTTACGGTCTGAATCCGACAACATTCACACACGACAGACAGACCCTAGATCATCTTATTTTACAGAACCAGCACAATGAGAAAGAAACACTAAATAATATTCAGATTCAGAAAGACTCTTTTGAAGCGATTCATTCTGACACAGTGAATCTTTCCCGTAAACGGACGATCTCAGCATCATTAATGTCCCTGCGGACCGTATTAAAACCATCTAATGGAAACTAACGATCGCTTGAATTAAATCCGCTGTGTCACATGATGATGTCATCGACCGCGTGCTCTGTTTGCTGCTTTTAAGTAGCAAACTGAAAGATTTATTAACATTTATTTATTTACTTTTTTTTTAAATTAATTTTATTGTGTACTTATTTTAATTTATTTGTATATTTCTTCATTTATTTAAGTCTAATTGTGTTTATTTTTATTTATTTATTTATTCATTCAAGTCTATTTATAAAAACTTATTGGAATCAAAGTTAGTTTTATTTATTAATTTTAATACACAAATGTTTTGCATGTCGTTTGCATGCAGCCCTGTTGTAAAGATTTTGTAAAGAAATGTGTGTGTTTATTTAGTCATGAGTTACTATAGGTTGCTCACATGATGACTAACATGCCCTGTAATGTGACAGCATGTTAATGTAAACTGAAGTGGACTGTGTGTGTGTGTGTGAGAAATGTCAGTGTGTTTAAACCTCAGCCGTCAGGAGCATCAGATTCACCCAACATCAAACATGAACGCACTAAATCAAGTCAGCGTAGTAAACGATGACATCACGCTGCTGTTTGGTTCCTATAGAAGTAGACATAGTTATGGTTACCACGGTAACCCTGTTTCCCGCCACACTGCCAGTGTCACTTCTGCAAAATCTAAACTGCACGTTTAAATCACTCACACAAAGCAGTGCTATTACCGTCAACTGAAACTACTGAAACATTTTACTTACAATTATTAGACGGAAAGAATAAATAAAATATAACATGAAAGATTTTACAATAAAAAGCAATAATAATATAAAATATAAAAATTAAACTAAAAACTGAAGTAAATTAAACCTAAAGTGTTTTATAAAAAGTACAAAAACGTACTTTACATACTAAAATTATATATATATATATTTATTCCTAATTAAAATAAAGTTGAAATAAAGTATAAATATAAAAACGTTACAATAAACAGTAATGATAATTTTAAATAAAAAAAGGGCCTCGGCAACTAAATGAAATACGTTTAAGCAAATTAAAATTAATGCTAAAATAAAAAGAAACCTACTTAGTAATATTTTAAAGAAAAATAAACAACTGAATTGATGGGAAATAAATATGAGAACTGAAATAAATACAATTAACTAATTATTAAAAAATGAATTCAAATTCAAACTAAAATGCATGCATTTAGCAGTATAATATTATATAAACATCTCTAAAATAACACTGATACAAGGCATGCAAACTCTATAATGCATATATAATACTGTATACACACACACACACAGTAATAATATTATCTGTCTGCGTTAAAGAGGTCATATGATGTGATTTTAATTTCATCTGTCTCTTTGGAGTGTAAGGAGCTGTTAGAGTAGAGATAAGATCCCTGAAGGTGCAAAGTTTAAAGTCTCAAAACCAAACATATATTCTTTATAAAAGTTATGACTTGTCTGCGCCCCCCTAAAACGACTCGTTTAAACACTCCTCTACTTTTCTCCGTCACAGAGTGGGTTTATTTTCAAGAAAGAAGGCGGAGCTATTATTCTGTCTGTAGTGTTGCTGCGGGCGCCATGTTCTGGAG
>JAUCMU010000053.1:776820-803267 GCA_032275025.1 Enteromius treurensis
TGTGTTCAGCACATTTACGGAGGACTGATTCCTGAAGCTGACAGAGCAGTCTATGCTGGCTGTGCACAGAGACTAGACAGAGAGGCAAGAACAGTCTGCTGCTAAGGGGCGTAACATTTCTGTTACTTGCTTAAAGTATTCGGCCAATCACAGTGCCCTGGATAGCTGGACAATCAGAGCACACCTCAAAACAATAACGTACAGTCTGTGGAAAATCTGTTTATTGAACCTTGAACTGCAATGTAGCAACATCATATGACCATTTTAAATCTGAGACCACTGACATGTGCGTCCGACAAATACAGTCTGCTTTTGGCAAGTCAAGAAGAATCTGAGTTACAACGTCTGTCTGGTATGTGTTAAAACACACACACACACACACAGAGCGACATCACAAACACAAACAAAAGCGTTCCCATCTGCGTGCTGAAATACTTGTCATAACTCTACGAAGAGCCAGTGTTTCTATTTCTGTGTTTAAAGCGGCATGCAGCATAAACAGAGACGCAGAACAGCATATTTCCTGCGGTTCTCAGTCTTATTTATGTCGTCCGAAACAGCAGGAACTGAGCTTCAGCCAACAAACACTCTTGAACGGAGAACACTGTGCAAAAAACACAGCAGTTTGTCCAAACAACCCATCGCTTCATGTCCAAAAGAGAAGCTTGTCAGACACTTTCAGGCCCAAGCTTCAGCTCGGTGACGTTCGTTCAGATCTGAGGTCTGAATGTGTGCTAGTGTCAGTTTTCACAGTGAGAAAGTGTTGTAATTCTCACCCTCAGGATGAAGAGAGTGAAGAAACAACACACCAGAGAAGAAAACCACAACACCACGCTTGATGGATCACCGGGACAAGTCTGATTTCATACGAGAGGATCCTTCAGGACGAACAGAAAACCACTGCAAACAGGGACGGACCATATCTTCAATACTCACAATGCTAATATTGAGGAGGAAACGCTGGAAACGTGGCTAAGGGCAGCAAATACCTGCATTCACTGACCACAGCAACAAACCAAGGCACCTTACGAGCACTAAAGCCACCCTCACCTCCAGCACAGGTCCGGCTCCGAGGATGATCTGCTCCACGCCGCTGGCGAAACCCTTCTGGCTGAGCGCCGTCAGGTGGTGGATGAGGAAGTTGGTGCTCTGCGTCTTCCCCGAGCCGCTCTCTCCCGAGATCACGATGCACTGGTTCCTTCTCCGCTGTAGCATGGCGTGATACGCTGCGTCTGCCACCGCGTAAATGTGCGGCTCCAGCTTCCCCAGTCGCTGCTTATCGTACATCTTAAAGTGAGACACCACCAGGTTAATAGGGGAAAAACATATCACAGCTGACTACAAACATTTTTTGTATTAAATGACTTCTGAAGTTATGTTTATATATGTCAAGTCAAGTCACTTTTATTTATATAGCGCTTTTAACAATACAGATTGAAGCAAAGCACTGAAAGCACTGATATGTAGGAGTATTTTACGTATTGTATTTTATATGTCTATGTATTTAACAGAAGTTTATTAAATATCCTATTAAATGCGAAATTCCTGTTTGACTCTGGTGACATATTAGACTCAGATGTTTCTACAGAGAGTATTCTGGATATCGCTTGGATATATTCACTTCAAAAATACTGACAACAGCCAGAAAAAAATGGGACAATAAATCGATGCATCGATTGATATTTTATTATCGGAATGCATCACGATTCTCTCTGGAATCGATTCTGATCTCATATTAACAGCAGATGGCGCTCTGAACCACCGGTTTAATAAGACCCCTGCCAGTACGGCCATTTCTAAAAGCACACAGCGCCATCTTCTGGTCAAAACTGAGCTCAGAATTGATTGCAGAGAGAATCGCGACACATTCCGATAATCTCAGAATAAATTGCGATGCATCGATTTAAGACTGTTTGTGCTTGCGGTGTCTTGCCTTGACGTATTTGGGGTTATAGATGGGCAGGAACTTGAAGGGGTTGACGACGATCAGGATCCCGCCGACGTACGTGTAAATCTTTTCCTGCCGAAAGCGCCCGCGTAAGTTCTCCAGCAGAGTGCGCTCGTTCAGGTCGGGCAGCGCGCAGAGGTCGTCGACGTACGGAGGCTGCGGGAGGAGTCCGCGCTCCACCATCCTCCGACGCTCCTCTGTCACGCGAAGCCACATCTGCAGGTTTCCGTAGCGGATGGATCCGTCTAAATCCTTCTCGCGCAGCAGAAAGCGGTAATCGTCCCCGGCCAGCCGGTTCTCCAGCGCCATGCGCGGCCACAGCATCATGCGCTGCACGGGACAGTCGCACGGGTTCAGGATCCATTCTTCGCCGCCGAACTCCTTGACCTCGGCGAGCACATAGAGACGGGCGCGGTCCAGCTGCAGCCGTTCGATCACGCGCTCGATGACCTCCGCCGCGGACGTCACCTTCCGCGCCGACACGGGGCAGTAGATGGTGCCCTCGGACAGAGCGCCGGGATACACGCGCAACGTGAACTCAGAGTCCTCGAAACGCCGGCGCCCTCCGGCATCATGACAGCTCATGATGCTGCAGCAGCTCCCATCGGCTCCAGAGTCGCCGGACACATTCACGTCATCCCACCTGAGGGGGACAAACACAAGCGGTCACACAATACATTTTTTTTTATAAAATATAAATAAAATATAAAAATGTATCATTAAAATTACATTGAAAAAATATACAATAAAATAAAATATAATAAAGATTTACAATTTATTTTGAAAAACAAAACAAAATAAAATAAAAATGTATTAGTAGCTTCAGTTCTTGTATTTAAATATATCTATTTCACTTAGTCCCCAAGGCAAGTTAGTGAAATGTTTAAACTTATTTTAATAAATAAAATTTAAATTTAAAATTTCAAAGAAACAAAAAATGTTGCCTTGGCAACTAAAACAACCTTCCATTTTTCTGAGAGATGATTACAGGTTTATGTCATGTAAAAGGTCAAGTTCAGTCAGGTTTTATAGGTGTGTTGAAGTCATTTGAAACAGGAACTTACGTTTGTCTGTGAACCAAACCTCTGTCTTTGTCTCTTTGATACGACATAAAAGCTTCTGTTCAAGCCACTTTCAAAAACACTTACAGCAGATTAAAAAAGTCAACATAGACTATTAACTACAGTATAAAAAAAAAATTCACATTCACACAAAAACAGTACGTTCTGCCTCTTCCTACACTGTATGTGAACTTAAACGGACTTGCTTTTAATTGTAATAAATAAACACATTAACAAAAAAAACGTATTTAATTTATTCACAGTGAACTGTATAATTTATTTGTATTATTTTATGTCACATTTTATATATTCTTTTTTTTTGTTTTATGATTTCTTCAGTGATTTTTAAATTTGCTTTTTATTTATGATGCATCAAAACAGAATAAAAATGTAAATGTTAGATAGATGAGGGTTTAAATGAACATGTGGGTGAGTAAATACCATTTTCAGATTCTTTTAATACGACCAAGCAGATACTTCCAGCGACGCTTTTCAAAACACCAAAATAAAAGAGCAGGAAAAAGGAAGGAAGAGAGCGGAGGTGTTGAAGCAGGTTAAAAAAAGCCAAGAAAATATATAATGCATAAAGAACAGATGGAAGGAAGAGAGAGAGAGAGATTTAAGCAGAAAGCTCTGTTCACCAACCTAACGCTTCCTTCATAATGAATGCAATCCCACAATGCAATGCAACACAGCCATACACCTTAGGGCACTTCAGTCCAGTCACTACTTACAGTAGACTCTCTAGGAAGTATGCAGCACACAAGGATCAGGACGGCAGCTCACATCTGTGCTGTTAACACACTTCTGTCTGTTATTAAATCAAACGCCTGATCCTCTTTAAACACAAGACAGCTCCCGTTTCCCATGATGTCGTGCGTCTCTCTGACTGCTGACAAGTCGGGGTAATACTGAAGATGAGTGACAGTATGATGAGCCGCAGGATAACAGGGGCTTCAGCTGCAAAAGACCAATCAACCACCTGAGCAACACTCACTGAACAACACCACCTCTCACACTCCTCAAGTATCATGTAAAATTATATATATATATATATATATATATATATATATATTTATTTATTTATTTCAAAATATATCAAAATAAAATCATCAAAATTAAACTAAGTATTAAATATAAAACTAATAATTTTACTTTTATAACCAAAATCATTATTTATAAAATAAATAAATAAATAAAAAGGCAGCTTTACAGAACTTTCTACATTATTAGTGATTAATATAACAATATTTTAGCTTTTAGTCCATTTTGATTAATTGTAAACAAAAAGGGAAATTGTTAAAAATATATATTAAAATAGAACTAAATACTACTATTTATTATTATTTTAAAAATATAGTATTATTTAAGATATTTGTATATTTTTTTCTAATTTTTCGCATTTTATTAGTTATTATTAATTTTGAAAAATAAATAAATAAATAAATAAACATGTGTAACAGTTTCAACTGTATGAGAAAAATATATATAAAAATTAGGATTAAACATTTTTATGAAATTAAACATATTTTGGGCTAATATTATAATCTGGTATCTATTTACTTCAATATACTGTAAAAGTAATTTGTGTTTATTTATTTTTTTATCTAAATACAAAAAAATTTAAATTAAAAATGATTTTTTTTAATATAAAATAGATATAAAAATACAAACATACACATAAATGTGTATAAAAAATAATTTATTTTATTTTATTTGACCAAATAAATCAGGTTGAAGCTGTCCTCTAACATGATCTCAGAAGCACCTCAGGTGTCTCGAGCGTCTATAATAACACAATCATACTGTCACTTTCTACATCAGCAGCTCGTCGAAGCGCAGCGTCTGCTGATACGTCTGATAACAAGGCACACTCGGGGTCAGGGGTCAGAGGTCAGCTGGAGGAGCTGAGGGGGCATATTTGGTCAGGCCTTGACAGGCCACAGCCTGACAGAGTCACGCATGACCCCCAAAAACAACAAGAAGCGCTTCTGATAAGAGATAATAACATCCTCCATTAAAGACCACCACACAAACAATCCCCTCTCAAAGACAGCATTACTGCCCTACTTACTATGAAGGGCACTTAAAGTGCACACTGAAGGGTGCAGGACGTCACGGTCTCAAGTGCACGCTTTATAAAAAGAATGCAACTTCACTCTGAATCAGAACAACGCCTCAAAGACACAGTAAAACACCTTCACATCAGAGATAAATCTTCTGTTAAAGGCTGAAATCCAATTCAAACATTAGATGAAAAAAAAAACTGAAATAAGTTGAAGCAGTAAAATTATAAAAATTACTTAAAAACAACCTGAATTAATTAGAAATGATTGCGCTTTTAATTATTATAAACAAATACATCATTAAAACCGAACTTGAACCAAACTACAACATTATTAAATTAAATGAAGCTAAAATAAAACATAAATATTAGAAGAAAAACTATGTGAAATAAGTTGAAGCATCAAAGTCATGGGAAATAACTGGAAATATATAAATAAATCTGAACTAAAACAAAACAAAAAAAACTGAATGAAACCGAAACTGAAAAATATATAACAAGTAAATTAAAAAAAACAGGTATTACATTTATAAGAACACACAAAACACGCATTTTGATTCGTCATTTCGTGACGACAGACGCAGTACGACACATCATTATTTTTCACCGCTAGAGGGCGCTTGCCTTTAAAACGTAAACATAGGTCGTAATAAGGTAGTTGGACAATAATGGTGGTTTAAATCAAGCTGAAACATACCATAATATATGTCTTTTACCTTTACGCCGGTTTCACACTGCACACGTAAGCAGCATGTACGCAGAGCCGGATGAGTGTGCGCCGATTGTGCTTTCATCACACTGCCAGCGTTTGTCGCGCGGAGCCGAACACGGCTTGCACTGCAGTACTACAAAATAGACTCGGCGCTCACTGCGACACTTCTCTGCAGCATGTGAGCGACACAGTTCATGTGTTTACAGCGTGTAAGACGAATTGCAGCAAGCATGTCGTGTGTACTCTCAGTTCCAATGGTTGTCGTTTTGCCCCCGCTTACGTGCAACAGACAGGAACTGTTCTTTACAAGCTCCTCAGTTTTTAATATAGTCAGCGTAAAAGACTTCAGTACTGATGCAAAGTGCAGTTACTCCGAGGTAATTGTTGTCCCACTTTCCTGACAAATAATTCGTCACACGGCGCATGCGTGAAATGCTTAAATGAACGTAATTAACGACAAAAAATTATTAACGTCGTTAACGCATTATTTTTGACAGCCCTAATAAAAACTAAATGTCAGAATTATTACATAAATAATACTAGAATAACACATAAGTATGTCGTTTATGAGAGACTCTCAAACTGAATGATCAGATGATGTCCAACTTCATAGGTACAGTAAACTCTCACGATCCTGTCTGTGACGGAGATATGATCCCTATGAACATCATCAGACCACAAACACGGAGACTCAGAGCTCTTAAAAACAACACCTTCTCCAGTTTTACCAAACATTTCGAGTCTCATACAGTATACTAATAAAAACACATTTTCCTGAAGCTACATAAAAAAAGACAAACTAGAGCCGTAAAGACATTCATCAACGTTTGTGTGTAGTGTGTATAATTATCACGTATATAGAAACACAAACACATGCGTGGATATTTAATAAACATACGCTATGTTTACATTTTAAATTTATTCATGCATAAATAAAATATAACAATATAACGGTATATAATTGTAAATATTTACTGCTTGTGTTTGTATTATATATATATATATACACACACAACAAACTCGTTAATTCTGAATGTGACTAATCACGATTAATCGTTTGACAGCACTAATAAAAACGCAACAAAATTACTCAAAGAAATTTGTATAACTGAAATGTTAATGCTTTACCGGTTCCCAGCATGCATTGCAGCATGAATAAATTACGGTGAAAATTGTTCGGCTGTTTGCTACTAACTCGTTCTGTCGTTGTTTTCTCATAATTCTTAGTTATTCGTTCAACTGTGAGGATAAATAAACGTCGTTTCAGTTGCTGTGACGAGGATGGTTCTATTCTAGACAATCAGCGCGGCATGAACAAACACACAGCTTTACTTTTCTGTTTCTGAAGACTCACCTCGGTGACCTGCAGAGTAACGAGAACCACGCAGACTCAACTCAACTACACTAGATCCCCACGACCCATCATCATCATCATCCCGGCGTCTGGGACGTCAAACTCTGACATTCCAGTCATCCGGGTCTGATCCTTATAAGGTGAGGAAGGGCTGGAGTCCGGGAGAAACACGGGACACAGCGGACCTTAAATAGGAGGGATGCTGGTCTGAGATCCGCTCGCGTCCCTAACACTGTCTGCCGCTCCTCCAGACGAGCGTGAGTGTGTGTGTGTGTGTGTGTGTGTGTGTGTGTGTGTGTGTGGCAGCTGCGCTGGAGAGAGGGGGAGGAGGAAATGGACCGAGGGGGAGGGGAGAGAGAGAGAGAGAGAGACGCTTGTTATTTCCTGAAACATGAGAGAGAGAGAGAGACTACACTGTCCACAGTGACCCTCAGTCTGCGTGTGTTTATCTCTTAAAACACTACGATATTAACATTTTTACACTGTTCAATTAAGTTTCAATTTGTTATAAAGATGAGTTTTTTTCTATTATTTTGATCTTTTCCTTGTTATTATTATATTTCTCCACATTTGTTTCCAGCTCTGGCAGTACTGTATCTCTGCAGTCATGCCAGAAAAGCAATGTTGAATTGAACTGAAGCTGCGCTGAGAGAGAGAGAGAGAGAGAGAGTCCAGTAGTTACTGCATTGCTTCTGTATGATAATCTTTTCCCCTATATGTATCTGTGTGTGTGTGTGTGTGTGTGTACAGTATATCACATATACTGTACTACAGGGCTGTTGATCCTGATTGGCTGACGAACGTTCAAAGGTGTACAATTATTTTCAAGGAGCGGCGTACGGCTAACGTAGTTCCAGGCAGCTCTTTGACCGCATCACACTTCATCAAATGGTTTCTATTTGCGGCGCTGTTAGTGAATAAAAGAACTTTCACTATTAGTCGCACACACTTGTGAGAGACACACAGACTCGGCGGTGACGCACACACACACACAGAACTTAGTTATTAACTGCATTAGTCTGCTATCAACAGCTCAAGCCTCCGCTCTAGGTCTAAAATGATGTTTTGATATCAACAACGGAGGCGTTGGATGAGATGCAGAAGAAATAATTCTACTCACAATAGTGTTTTAAGTACAAAAAGCAGACAAAACCCTTGAAATCTATGATGTGATCGATGTCTTGAGGTGTGGACGCAGCAGTATAAGCTGAATAATTGATTCCGGGCCGGTCGTCCCAATGCTTTGGCATCACTAAACACATTTCTTGTCAATGCAATAAAGATATTTGATTTTAATAGAATAGAATAGGATTAAATAGAATTGAGAGAGACCTTCAGACTCACACTAAATTAAAAAAAATCTGATTTGATTATATACACACACGTGCATGTATTTACATGGAAGTAGGATGCGCTCACAGGATGTCCATGTTGTTGTTGTTGTTTGTGACTTCCTCCTCACTCGAACCCTATCTAGACATCTTCAGAAGCGCAGAACGTCAGCTCATGATGTGATTAAACTCTCTCCACACTCGAACCGTCTCTGATCATCACTCATTCTGTGAACTAATCACGCCTCATAGAAGTCACTTTATTTTAAACTTGTCCTCAGAAATGTATAGAAGTATTAAAAGTAATTAATATAATTAATTTAGTGCCAAATCTATTGAGAAATCAATAGCTGATAATGTACACAAACATAAAAATCAACAAATGAGTAAATACAATACATTTATACATTCTCCATACAAAAGTCGTATATTAATATGTATTGTGTGTGTGTGTATACATATTCATTTTTAACTTCATATTCATTTGATAAAATTTTTGCATTACAAAATAGCAATTCTAACGGTAGGAAATATACATTTTTAAATATATAACTTCTATAAATAAATTACAATTCTTTTAGGTTTAAATGTATTTAACGTACATATATTTTATTATTATTATTATTATTATTACCGAAATCATAAATCCCAAATCTTATTAAAAATATAATAAAATAATAAAAATTAGAAATATTGTAAGTTGAAGCAGTAAAATTACTAACTGAAAATAAAAAGACTTGATACAAATAAACTAAATAAACAATACACACATACAGTATATATTTATATTTCTTTATATATATTTATTTATTTATTTATATATGTACATACACACATTTTTGCATGTACATATTTATATTCATATCATTTATAGTATATAAACATTTAATATTTAAACATTTAAAAACACACAGAACACACACAAAAAAAATAATTGTTTGACAGCACAAATAAAACAAAATAGATATCATTATAAATACATATAAATATCATTATTTTACATTTTATTATAAAATATCTCAAATCTTCAAAAATAAATAAATTACTTTTTAAATAAATACTACATGATGTAATAATTTTAAAAAACACACACACATACAACTAAATAAAATAAAACACTAATAAAATAAACACTTATTTGTAAAGAATACTACATGCATAAATGAAGACTTAATAAAAGTCACAGTAAAACAAACAAATTAATGACGTCAGCATAAACGAATAGGAGATAAGATATGGTCAGAAACTAGGAAAAGGCGGCGTTTAATAATTCAGAGATGAGCTCAGAGCAGCTCCAGACAGAAACGCAATGCTTCAGATGGATCTGTGATTCATTCGCTCATTATTATTGGTGCTCGTGGCTCCTGCGTGAATAGATTGAGCTTGTTCTATTTCAGCTGCTAATACAGGAACAAATCATCTTCCTGTGTGCCGATTATAGAGTTAGAAGGACTCCCTGCATGCAATGATAAAGATGCTGACTAAGCAGATAATACCAGCTTGTAAATAAATAAATCAAATACTTTTTAGAAACCACATATCAACTCAAAACTATTTCATGCACGTAAATGATTAATATTAATGAAAGTATACAAAAGTTTAAAGCGGCGCAATCACAACAGAAACAGGAAACGCTGGAGGTGAAAGTTTATCTGAGCGTTAGAGAGAAGAGGAGAAGTGAAATGCCGAGGCTGAAGAGGAAGGAATCAGACACAAATGAAATATTATCATCTACATCTGAAAAGATAAAAAGCGCTGTGTTAGAAACAAGTGAAGAACGTGTGCAGGTCACCGTTTAACTCCAAACACTCCTAAATTCTCAACGCTATTCAACAAAAATAATGACTTATTTATTTAAAATAAAATAAAAACAAAATAAAATTATTAATTCATTTCATCTTTAATTTACATGTAATTTATTGATTTATTTTTATTTTTAATTTAAATGAATACACAAGACTTTTAAAAAGAAGAGAAGGTCCAAACTCAATGTCTTTCCCTGACCTTCTGAAATCTTGCGAGCTCATCTTCTGAGAAGCAGAAACAGCCTCACATCCTCCCAAGAGTTTCACTTCTGTCTAAAAACCACCATCACATCCATTCATCCTCCAACAGCTCAACACTTCTCCATCACCGCGCTCAGTCCATCTGAAACAAACGCCATCATCAGCTTGAACTCATTTCATAAACGCTCTACACGAGGAACCGTACGAGTGAAGAAACACCAGATCACGCCTGACCGTGACCTCTTCTGGAGAACTCCTCACTCATCTCTACTGACGCTCGTGAAGAAACACAGGGACCTTCAGTGCACACAATCAGCTGATTTAATCTACACACACACACCTATAAACAATCCCAGCAGTGAATACACACACACCAGTGTGCTTCAGTAAAGAATACTACATTTACATACTACTACAGACTTACAGATATTTTAAATGACTTTCAATTATTTTTTATATAACTATTTTAATATCTTTTATTATAGTTTTTTTTGTATAATTAGAATTTTTTTATTACATTTTTTTCCGCTTAGTTCGTTTTCATTTTGTTTGAAATATTTTAGTCATTTTCTTATGCATTTCTTTGTATTCATTTTTTTTTTTAATTTCAGTTTTTGTCATTTAAATACTTCAGATTTTATTTGATTTAGTTTCCTATACTATAACTTTTCTAATATTATATTTATAACACAAACATTCAGAACAGGGTTATTTGTTTATTTACTTACTATAATAACATCAATCAAATGTTTTGAATTAGCGTTTATATATTTTGTTTATTTTATATTTGACTTTTTAGTTGAAGGTTAGCAGTTTTATGTGTTTTGGTCATTTTATTATTTTATTAATTTCTGTTTACATAATTTTATTATTGTAATTATTATTAATTATTGTAATACTTAAACTGAAATAATTAAATTTAAAATACTATTTGATTTAATATCCAAGGCAACATTTCTTACTGCTGTTCATATTTATTATGTTATATTAATAACAGAGTACAGAAAAACTGTTATTTTAAAATTATAATAGCATAGTAATTTTAATTATTATATTTACTTTTTTTTTTTTTCAAGTTTTAGTCATTTTGTAATGTGCTTTCATCTTTAGTTTATTTCTACTTCACTTTTAGTATTTTTTTGACAAATTGTTAACATTCACTTTAAATTGTATTTCTCCAAAGCATCATATCTAATGTTTTTTTGTTTGTTTGTTTGTTTTCCAAAGTTTTTCAAACTTTACTACATTCATATTTTTTTATATTATATTTATCATTTTATTTAAACTTTATTCCCATCAATGAAAACTATTTGAATAGTTTTAGTTAACAATAACAGAACTGATCTCACTTTATCTAATACGTAAATATGTTTTATCTGTTGGGAGAGAAGACTCCTCCAGGCCTCGGGGACGATCAGTGACCTGAATTACACACACATCACTTAACTCTGAAGAACACAGCCATTAGGCTTCACACACACACACCATTAGCACAAACATCTGTATTCAGTGAGGATTTGCCTCAGGGTATGATGGGCCACTTAAGAGTGAAATCTCATGAGGAAACACACACACACACACACACTATGAAATTGACTTCAACATCATTTAGATGACTATTCAACAGTGAGGATCAACTAACAGCCTTTTCAATGATTGACATCCTGATTACTGATTAATATTCTGCATCTAATTCAGGAAATAACAGCTTCTAAAAGGAACAAAATTTCATTCAATTTAATTTCCATGTATGCTGTTCTCAGTGTAGTTTTGTTCATTGAAATAACAACAGTATATGATGACAGAAAGATCATTTTTTGAAACACCACGTCAGACTTAAAAACTCAATCTCTGCACTTTCTGATGCACAAGAACAGGAAGGAACCCAACTTTACGAAACGAAGTAAACCTTACACAACCCAATACAGTAAAACATGAAGAAACTTCCCGTTCAAACACAACTGACCTCCAGTGACACAAATCCTCCTCTAACACCACCATCATCTCATACAAACACCAGACATGCTTACAAATGAATCTTCAATATTCTAGACGGTCTCACACACACACAATCCTCACATCATCGGAGAATGGCTCGGTTCTTCATCAGCTATAATCAACCGCCAATCAGAACCCACTGATCACTGCCGCACAAGAAAAAAAACACCATCCACGTCAAATAAAGGCTCCGGTTAAACCACTAACCACAGTTAAACAGAGCCAGACCGATTATGGGCCGATACCGATATTAGAGAGTAAAAACATATATGTATACCATATATCGGCCAATATTCTTAATGTGTATATTACATTATATTAATGTGTCCCAACTATGACAGGCACTGTACATAGAATAGCAGTATATACACATATATACATAAATTCAATTAAATTCTGTGTTATACAGTAAATTCCATGCGATTCAGTCCATGTTTTCTGCATCGTGGAAATCATAGAGCCTTATTAATGTAGCAAAGAAGTATGATGATGTCATTGTGAGAGTAAAAGATGTGGACTTTATATACATTAGAGCATAAAAGCATGAAAAATAAAACGCAATGAGATTATTGCTAATAAATCAGTTTTGCCGATAAACTGAAACATCGGTGGACCTCTTAACTGTAATCTCTTAATGCTCTCTCCTAGACATCCATGAGATCGAAACGAGACTTGCTGAAGTATTAGCTTCTTAGAGGAACAATCAGGGGATGTTTAGTTGTAACTAAAACAGCAAGCCCCGCCCCACGACTGAAAAAACAACGGTGTTCGCGCGAGCAGGTGAGAGAAGATCGAGCGAGGGTTTGGAATGAGATCGCGGGCCACATTTCTTCGCATGTACATCTGTTTTCCTCTCACGGAAATTATTTACCGCGCTCGCCAGCATCAGTGGTGCTCTTGCTTATTAATGCCATGGATTTGCCGCCATAAATTAAGTGTGTTTTTCGCGAGCTGGTTGCTGCTGCGGGGAAGAGGATGTCTATAAGCATCGTTTATCAACCCAACCCTAATTTCAACACATCCAAGTTCAAGCTGGTGCCTTAAAGAACCAAGAAGCCAAAACACTTACCTGAAGAACCTACAACTAAACATCAAATGAGATCTCTATTCAATCTAGGAGACACGATTGCCATATTACAAAGATCTAACTGAGATTTCCTGAGGTCTCCAGCTTCTCAGATGTTTATCCTGAGAAAAACACCTCAGTAATGTCAACTGCTTCAGAAAAAAAGATCTCAACTTTATCAAATGTCAGAGAAGAAGTTCAGGTTCAGATGCTTTAAAATACCAAGCAACCAATACACTGACCTACAACAAAACATCAAGAACATTAAATACCAAAGAACCATAAAACAACTCCTTCTCAATTCTCTTGCTTCTCAGAGCTTTCTCTTTGAGAAAAACCAACCAGTAATCTCAAGCGTGTCTCTGTTGGGTCTCAGAGAAGATCTCAGTGTTCTGAAAACACAGAGACGTCATTAAGTTCAGGCTGAATGTTCTGGTGCTTTACAGAACCAAGAAACTAGAACACTGACTTGAAGAACCTACAACGAATCATCAAGAAGAACAGACTCATGAAGATCAAATAGAGTGTTTCCAGCTTCTCAGATGTTTCTCCTGGGACAAATAAAGGCCCTACTAATCTCCACCGTGTCTCAGGGATCTCAGCCGTGGTAAAGTACTTCTGATCTGTGTGTTGGTGTGTGACTGCTGCTCTGGGATCATGTGAGGAGAGTTTTACACCCATCAAGGGCGTTCGTGAGGATCTGGAGCGCTGGGAATGTGTTCTGCTGGCCTTGGGATGGAGGTCTTTACAAGCATGTATCATATGATGTGTTACTTCATATCTGCACCGAAGACGATGTGCCACCCGCCTGCAGCAATCCAGAACATTCCCTCTTTGTGTTCAGAAGAGCGGCGAACAATAAACAGTAGGCAACGACTAGAGCCTCATGAGATATGTTTTGTATGTCCCAAATACCGTTTCAGTTGTTTCCGTCTTTTGTAAATTCAAACTTTTTAAAGTTATCAAAAAGCGTGTCTATTTCAGAAACAGAAATCATGAAGCTTACACACAACTTATTAGAAGTTACAGAAATATAATTTTGTACCCTTTCAAATTAGTTTTTTCTCAAATGGCTTTAAATCCGTTTTAATTTCCATTCTAGGAAACAAAAACATTAACTTTTTATTTATTAACTGAAATCAAGAAACCCAAACAATTTAAAAACAAGTAAAGATCATCAAAAAGCATATCTAGTAAAGTAAATCACTAAAACATTTTAAGGATTTCTTAATATAATAACTTTTTTTCCAGAAATTCTGTGCAGTAATTCTCTGTATTTAAGATTTAACACAAATTTGAGCAAAAACAGTGGTAATCAAATTAAGGCATTAGGCATATATATATATATATATATATGCGCAATCTAAATGCTGAACAATAAGGCAATGCAGATCATTAAAAAAAATGCCAAATATTGCCTGATATATTGGCCTTAAAAAATTTAATGTATATATATATATATATTTTTTTTTTTTAATCATTATTTATTTATATATATATATATATATATATATATATATATATTAAAATAATAAAATGTTAACTTTTTTATTACTTTGTTTGTTTTTTTAGGAATTTTGTGTTTTCTTTCTTTTTTTTTCATTTAATCATTTTAAACAATTTATTATAAATGTACAATTTAATAAACCTTTTAAAATGTAATCAAATAAAATGTCAAATATCCGATGCCGATAATGTAAAAAAAAAAGCCAAATATCGACCGATATATCGGCGTTGGTAACACACGGTCAAACGAGCTCATTCCACGGCGTATTAACCCACAAACAGTAGTATTTTGATTCATCTAAATGACTTGTTTTAAATCTCTGTACTCCTCTTTACATCTCTTATCGAATGACCACACAGGACCTAAAGGTCACGTTAGAATCCAAACAGGAATGGACAGACACACACACACTCACAGTCTCTCTGTTTCACCTCCACGAGCTCATCTGCATGTGATGGTGAGGTGGTTTGTGGGAGAAAACACCTGCAGCTTCACAGGAACAGACCGTTCACAAGCATCTGACGGACAGACGATTTCTGCACTCATTTAATTTATATATATATAAATAATAGCCATTCTTACTCTACATTAACGTGAAAAGATTTCAGTGTATAATAATATAATTGTCAGAAACTCTAAGTAATATATAGAAATATAATTTAAAACATAAAACGTACATAACTTCATTCAACTAAAACATTTAATATAAATATGACATAAATAATATTCTAAAATATAAATAATATCAAATATAATACACAATATAAAACATAATATATAGTCATTCTTGTTCTGCTGTAACTTCAAAAAATGATTTAGCTTGTTATTTATGAAATTATTTTAATGAAAGGGTACAAAACCTTATGCTTTAATGTTCAAATGTCTGATAAGACAAGACTGTGTAATATATGCTTTTGAATATATTTGAAAATAAGGTCATATATAATATATAAACCAACTAAATGTAAATATGATATAAATAAATAAATATTATAAAAATATACAAATGTAAAATTATTTAAATGTAAAGTCATTCTGTATCAATATAATAAAATAATCTAATATTCAAATATCAAAAACACAAGACTATGCGATAAACATTTTAAATAAAAAAATACATAAAAATTAAATATAAATAAATATTTTTAATTCAATAAAAATAACATAATATAAATATTATTAATATCAATAATATACGATTTAATGTAATAACTTATATATTTACAGTCATTCTTGTTCTGAAGTAGATCATCAAACACTATTTGTGAGTATATTTCATCAGGCTTTCAGGAACCTGTGTCCGACTGCTCCCTGTGCTGCTGCCTATAGGGAGCTCACTAGGATTCAGAACAAGTCCAGGTGGTTGCTAGGTGAAAGGAGTCCACAGATTCAGCCCAGGCCTGTTCCCATGAGCCTCTGCTCTTCACAGGGACTGGGATCAGAAGCTCTAATGACACGCTGCTAATTTGGGAGCCTCGTCAAGCCGTTTAAAGGCCCGAGCGTTTATCTGGCTAACGCTGTCGTGAGCTGCTTCGACTGTCAATCCTGACATCATCATCATCCTCACACCAGCCAATACAATTACACACACACCAATCCAATCAGAGGACGCTAGCGTAGCTTTAAATCAAATAATCACACTTAACGAGTTTAATTTGATCAGTTATGTCATAACGTACTGAGTGTTTCATTATCAGTACAGAGTATACTGTGCATGAGATGCATTTATATATTTCATTTTGTTTTCCAGATGTACTTTTACATTATTTGGTAATGATAGATAAATTAATAAAAAAAGTCATTTGTGTTACTAAATAAATAAGCAAAATGCCCAATTATTATTATTATTTTTATATGTAAAAATAAATAACAAATAAATAAAACATGCAAAAAAAGGAAAAATAAATAAATGAAAATGCTAAAAATACTATTTAAGATATTTAATATTTTAAGTTTTTATTATTTTTCAGGATCACTAGTACATTAATTGTTATGTTTATTTCAATTAATATTTAAGTTAATAATTTAATATAAGTTCAATATTTATTTAAATTAATACACTTTAATTATGTTTTAGACATTTATTTTTATAGAAATTGTTTAATTATCTAAGTATTATTTACAATAAATAAATAAGCAATCATTTTAATGATCAAAAAGAGTTTACTATTACTATTAATAATTATTTTATTTTTAATTACTGATTAAATTAAAACAAATAAAACATGCAAGCGTTTTCATATATTATATATAATATAATTGACATTAACAATAAACAAACAATTATTTTCTTGTTATTTTTGTGTGAAAGCTGGCCTGGACATGTTAAATCTGTCAAACTCAATCCAATCATCAAATGAGATGCAGTATCACTTGTGAAGCATTTTTACTCAACAGATTATCCAGGCCTTAATGATTATGTAATGTATTCCATATATTCATTCCCTCCAGCACTAAAATATCTATATTGATGTACAAAAGCCATTGACACAATACAAACGCAGTCGTGTATCCTGCAGACATGAGTCTGTGAGAGAGAGGGGGTTCCTGAGGCTCAGGTGCACATCTTCTGCTCTGATTCCTGTGATGGAGAAGAGACAGACTGACCGTCTCAGAGCACCAGACCGTCCCGAGTCAGAAGCATTGCAGGCAAAATATATACGCTTTCAACAGGACCTAGATCCGCAAACGGATTCATAATCCAAAGCATAATCCATAATCCAAGACTAAGTTATATTTAAATAGAATTACTTTAAAATATAATGAGATATATCTATATGGGTCAACGACCAAAAAAAGAAAAAATTATAATATATAATATAATAAGCGTAATACTGCTTTAAATTTTTGTTGTCCCATTTATGACACATTAAAAGATTAATTTAATAATAATTAGTAATTTAAAAAAAAAACTAGGTTTTACCCATTTGTCAGTAAGACTACTTACTCATTTAAAACACAATATTATTATTTTATATATTTTAATATGTACAAGTCAGAATAAGCATGTTGTCTAAATGTTTTTAATAAATATTGTGTTACACTGAATAACAATGTAACATTATTTCAACCAAATTTTGCCATTTTATTCCTCAAAAACTCATGTAAAACCTTAAAAGTACACACTTCACTTACATTTATTGTGCTTTCTATGAACATAACATCACTTTCTTAACTTAACAATATATATATATATATATATATATATATATAAACTATTTTGAGTCATTCTTGTTCTGCAATTTAAAAAACTAATATTTGTGAATTGTATGTGTTACTTATGGAAATATTTTTCTATATTTATTTGTTTAAAAAAAACTATGTAATTCATACATATAAATATTTACTGCAATATATAAAACAAATGTATATAAATACATATAAAATAAATAATTATATTATATAAAAAATAAAATATATATATAAATAAATTATAAAATAAACAACTATACATTTTATAAATACAAAATATAATTTATGTTTTTTCTTGTTCTGCAGTAACTTTAAAAACAAAAATGTGTTTGTTTCTTATGGAAAATTTCTATAATAGGGTATAAAATAATATATTCTCATATTTAAATGTCTGATAACAAGACTACAGATATAATATAAAAACATACATATGGAAATGTAAAATATACTGCAATACATAAAAACTAAAATAAATATAATAATAATAATACAAAATATAATGTATAAAATAATAGTCCATGTTCATAATATAATCATTATAGTCCTGATATAATCATATAAAAATATAATAAACAATATATAAAAAAATACATATATATAAATATGATTATATAAAATATAATATAATGTTTATAAGTCATTCTTGTTTTGCAGTTAACCTTAAAAAGATACTGCCTACTCAACACTACCATATCTAGGATGCTAATTTTAAAATATACACCATTAACTACCATTGGTAAGTCATAACAGAACATAAACAGGTAAAAGGAGAAACTAACGCTCGTATATCTCGTCAGCTGTCACAATCATATATTAAACTGAGGCAGGAACCGGTTCTGCAAGCTCCTCGCGATGCTTAGCATTTCCAGTGAAATTCGAGGCAATAAAACCCCTCACAAGCAGGACACTATTCATAGCCCGTCGTTATGAAATGCAATAATCCATATCAGCTTTAATGGATTTGAACTATGAAGGGCTCACAGCTTCACAGCCCATCGCTGCGGCTCCTAAAGATCTTTAACGCAATCAAAATGGATTAGATTTCTGTTTTCCTGAGCCAAGACATTAGCAAATCATCGAGATGAGCCCTAGTTAGTGCACATGATCCAACACCCTTCGATCGCTGGAAACAGATAAAATCACATACAGTATAAAGCGTTTTCAGCATCTGATGACCAAAACTCGTTTAGGAACGCAACTCGCTACGAGGGCAGCTGCCTATAGTGCTGTCTATGTAGGCCATGACGATCAATACTTCTTACTTTATTTTAAGATGATGATACAGAAGATATCGTCTAAGTAGGATCGATTTTAATGGCCAAAAATGTTGTGTAGGTTAACAGTAACACTTACATAATATGCAGTCCAAAAATGACGTCTACAAAGGCAGCTCACTAGATTTTGGGAATGTGGTGCTTAGAATACTGCCTAGATAGGCAGCTTATTAGGTTTTGAGACTATGATACCCAATAATGACTACTTGGTAGAAGGCACACTAGATCTTAGGAGTGCGTAGATCTTAGGTAAACAGTGCACTAGATTTTTATACTTTGAGGTTGTCTAGATAGCTCACCGGATTTTGGTATCCTACAAGGTCAAAAAATGATGTCTAGGTTACTAGATTTTGAGACAATAATGGCCTAAACTGTTGTCTAGATCAACAATCAAATGCTACATGGGGTCCAAACATGCTGTTCAGGAAGGCAACTAGATTTTGAAACTGGAGCTTGAAATGCTGTCTACATAGGCAGCTTGCTAGGTTTTGAGAGTATAGCACCCACTAATGCCTTCTACAGGTAGACAGCTCGGTGTTTTGAGGCTATGATACTCACAAATGCTGATTTGGAAAGCAGCATACAGATTTAGATACTATGAGGTCTAAAAATGACATCTAGACAGGCAGCCTATTATGTTTGGAGACTACGATGCCCAAAATGCTGTCTAGATAAACAAACTATTACATTTTGATACTACAAAGTCCAAAAATGATGTCTAGATAGAGAGCCTACCAGGTTTGGAGACTATAATGCCCGAAACGCTGTCTAGTTAGGCAGCTCATTAGGTTTTGGTTCTACAAGGTCCCAAAACGACGCTCAAAATGCTGCCCAGTTTACTAGATTTGGAGACTATGGTGGCCAATTATGGCTCTTAGGTAATAAGCACCCAAGCTACTATACTGTACAGAAATGCTGTCAAGGTAAACAGCACACGAGATGTTCATACTATGAAATCTAAAAAGGCAGCTCACTAGTTGTCTGCAGATGATATACTCGGTTCTGAGACCCAGGGGTGTATTTAGAAGACTGACATTCACATTAAAAGACTCTAATTGCGTGCATGTAAATGCATCCCCTGTTTCAGTGCACTAGGATTGACTTAATATTTAAATAAATAGCTCCGCTGAGCATGTGCTTGCCCGAGCGCTGTCTACGCAGTCAGCTCACAAGGTTTTTACTGAGGATGCGTTTTATTTTGACTGACATTCATATTCACACGCACGGAATGTATGCACGATATTGCACTCGCTCGTAAGAGTCACCGCGCGCATGCAAAGCGCATTCTGTGCGTCGCTGTGGGATTGCATCGATCATGTGAACGCACCGGAGAGCGTCCTTTATCAGTCGTTCACTAAACAAAGACAAACCCAAGAATCTGGACCGGGACGATCACGCAAACACAGATCCACACACAGCCGCTGAACAAAGACAAATCCAGCGGAACCGCATCGTAAGCGCACCACATTTCTGCGTCTTACCTGCGCGTTTTATCGCTGCTGACGCTCGCCTCCGGGTCTCTGCATGTCCCCGGCGCAGCTCCGTCCGCGAACGCACTCCGGAATCAGCAGCAGTTTCGCTCGTAAATCCGTTTGAAGGCTCCCGTTGTCGTTTGACGCGAGGACAGAGACGTGCGCGCGGTCATTAATGTCAGAGAAGCGCGCCGCTGTGTCCGATAATCACTGTGAACGCGCAGCGAGGGGCGGGGGCGCGCGACTGTCAGGCAGATCATGTCATCAGGCGTTTAGTTCATCACTCTTTCAATATCTATCTATCTATCTATCTATCTGTTTAGTGCTGTCAAATGATTAATTGCGGTTAATCGCGTACTAAATTGTTTGCATAACCTATGTGTTCGGTGTATATTTATTATGTATAGGTAAATACACACACATACAGTATGTATTTTTAAAAATATTCACATGTATTTATATGTCTATATTTACATTCATATAATTTATAGTATAAATTAATATATTTAATATATAGCCTAAACAATATATTTATCTGAAATATATACATGGATCATAGACTACAAAGGGTTTAAAATAAAAAATAATATTTTTCTGTTTAAATTAATTGCAATTTTGTAATTGTTATTCTGAGCCAAAAATAAATATCACATTTTTTCCTTGATTTACTAACTTTACCCACTAAAATGTCATTCAGTGTAATAATAATGGCATATTTACAACAAAAATCAATGTATGACACATTAAAAGATTAATTACTTTCACCCCAAATACTGATTAGTTGTAATTTGACATTTTTTAAATGTGCCACTATTCTAGGTTTTGTCCATTTGTCAGTAAAATATTTTTTACTCATTTCAAACACAATACAATTTAACATTCTTCCTTATTATTTTATATATATTTTAATATGTACAGTTCAGATATTGACATTTTATTCTCCAAAAACGAATTAAAATACATAAATGTGCTTTCCATGGACCATTTCTCATTTCCATTTTATTAACTGTGATTAGTCACAGTTAATCATTTGACTGCATTTGTTCTCTCTCTCTCTATCTATCGGTGATGGGGATCCGTGGACGTGACGAGCAGCTGAACGCGTTTGGTATATGGGCCCGTGGCCCCGAGAAGTCTGAATTCCAGGACCCAAAGTAAGGCCCCTGCCGTGCAATCAGACGGACGTCGAGAGGCTCTGAACTGACAGGATCTCAAGGAGAACCGTCATTAGCTCGGAGTGTTTTAAAGAAACCAGATGGAGGATTGGGGGACGGGTCAGGGTTTATGGGAGGCTGAAGGAGCAAAACAACACCACTGTATTTTATCTGGACAGCACAACGTTTCTCAATGGGTCTGGGTTATTTTAGCCCGGGTCGCTTTAAAAAACACATTTTGAAATGAGAAGTGATGGGAAATTTCTATTTGCAGATATTTTGCTGTTTGTTTTTTAAAATGATGATTCAGATCTCTGAAGAATGCAGTGTCTGAGATAATACGTTAGATAGGAAAATATAACATGCTTTTGTTTATGCAGCTTCATGCAACATGCATTTGTTCTAAAATGCAGTTTAATTCTAAAAATGCATATTATATCATCAACATAGAGTTTAAATTAAGTTACTGTTGAAAATAACATTTCGAAGTAACATGCTTCAGCATGTTGGATAATTTAAACATCAGTTTTAAAATGTTACCATTGTAAAAAAAAAAAATACAAAAAAAAATACAATACATGTTTAATAAGATGCAAATACACAGCAACTCAATTTAAAAATACATGTACAAATGTACATTTAAAAATTTAGATAAATTCATCAACAAAAAGTTCAGGAGAAATCAATCTGGTCTTTTTTTCCCCAGGTCTTAATATTTTACAAAAACCTTTTAAAATTTAGTAAAAAAAGAAATAAATACAAAAATAATTAAAGAAAAAATTATAATAATACATCTATAAAATAAAATAAATATTTTTAAATATTTTAAATACAGTACATTTAAATATTTGTTTTAAAATATTTTACAAACTATTAAAAATAGTTTTCATGTATATATATATATATATATATAATTTTTTACTTGTTTTAATTCTATTACAGTAATAAGAGTTTGGAAATGTGCAAAAATAATGAAACAAAATTATAAAATAAATAAGAACTAATAAAAGAGTGAAGGCCATGGAAAGAGACTGACGGAGGTTGATGGAGGACAGCTGAACCCGGCCGGCGTTGGTCATCTGGACCTGGTGATATTTTCCGTGTTATGAGCGCTTCTCATGCTGTGTTGGGATATTTCAGGCCTGCGGTCATATTAGACTTCATGGATCTAATAAAACTCTGCAGACATCAGCAAACCCGCAGCACACACTAAAACAGAAGAGCGCTTAACAACTACAGTTCATGTGCTGATGGTTAATTTCAGTCAGAATACTGAGGTATATAACACCTATTCTGTTCAATTGTGTCTGACAGCAGGAACATCTCACAGCTTCAGTCAGTAGAAGGTGTGAACAAGTGTCTGGAGGCTGAGCTGTTCCTCGGAGAGAGACGTGATGTGTGATCTCGCCGATCTGATTGAGTTAGGATGGGTTTTCACTGACTCATCTCTTCTGTGTATCTGAAGCTGAAGTGTGACGGAGACTGACACCGATGCAGATTTCCTGCTAGTCACTGACTGTATGAATGGAGTTAAACCGGGTTACAAAAGTCAATATTTCAAAATTCAACATTCTTATTCTACCCACATGTTTAAGTATAATCATAGTGGTATTTCAGCTCATTTACTTTTCTTTTCTTTACAGTCTTGTTTAGGTGAATCATTATTTTGACAGGTTTATGCAATAACATATGATAATTATTTGAAAACACATTTAACTTTTTTTGTATAATTGTATATTTATATACTTTTATATTTATTAGAGCCTGTGCTTTTTATTATATATATATATATATATATATATATATATTTTGTTTTTTCTTTATTGTTTGATGGGTTATTGGGAAAACTGTATGTTACCATTGTTTACTTTATACTGTACATATACATTTAAATGAACTTAATTATATAATTTAATATAAAATGTTATATTTTTATAGTAAATTCATGTTTTTTGTTTCTCGTTTTTGAATTTACAAAATTGCAATTTGGTACACAGATATAATGAATATAAAGCACTATACATAATGTTATATACACTTTAATGTTTTTGTATTATAGTAATTATTTTTTATATTTATAATATATTTTTTTGTTTCTCTTTAGTTTTTATTTGTTAATGGAAAAACAAATTGCTATTGTAAATTTAAATGACTTTAAATATAGAATTTAATATTATTTGTAGTAATTTAGTATATTTTTATTTACAAAATTGCAATTTTGAGATGAGAAATTTGCTATATATAGTACATATATATTTCAATTATGTTATATAATTTAATATCCAATTGTTTGTATTTAACACACACAAAGATATATATATAACTTATTTATTTATTTTTATTGCAATTCAAAATTGCAATTTTAAGTTGAGAAATTTGCTACATAGTAAATAGTAAATTATATTATATATACTAAATATATTATACATTTAAATTATTTTATATAATTTAATATCCAATATTGTTTTGTATTTAAATCACACACACACATATACATATATATATACTTATTTATTTATTTCTTGCATAAAAAAATTGTCATTTAAGTTGAGACATTTTCTGAATTGTCATAAAAACAACGCAAAAATGTATTATTTCGAATGACCAGAGTCATCCTATTTTCTTTCTTATTAAGTTACATGAAGTGAATTCAATCTTATTAGAGGTAGCTCTTTTTTTAGTGATTGTGTGATGAAGATGACATGGTTTGTAACTGAAACACCCTTCTCTACTGTTTACTGAAGGACTTTATAGGAAGCAGATGTTTTTAGTCATTACCGTAAGCAGCCTAATCTGTGGCCCGTATCAGATCACTATGTTAATAAAAGTCTTTACCTCTCATCCACCCTATAAATTACCTCACCGCTCCGTTTCTCCCTGGAAAGAACCCAACGCAGAGAATTTGTTACCACACAAAGACATTCGTCTGCCAGTGAAAACACGGCGAAGTTCACGGGATATATGTGCTGTCTGTCGTTTTATGGCTTCAATCAATACTTGAGCTCATTAAACAGTTACTTGACTGAGACGCTGAGATTAGTTGCTTTTTATTTCCACGGCTTATGGTTAAATCACACTAAAGTTTTATCAGGAGTAAGAGACAAATCATTAAGCTAATATTCACCGGGGGAGAGTTACAGCACATTTGCTCTTTTAATTTAACAAGAAGCTCGGTTCTATTTTAAGCCGAAAGGATCTGCAATAAACCCAGTGTTTCCTTAGAGAACGACGTTTTCATTTCACAGTTTATACAGGAAAACGTGGCACTTAACTTATTAAAAAAACTAATGAATAGTCTAGACTTTATGATCAAGATCAAGTAAAAAAACTATTATTTTAATGGTGATCCATAGTAAAAAACAACTGATTATGATCATACAACAAATCAGCATATTGCAAAAGACTCAGGGCACTTGACAACCATATAGCAATGCCCTAGCAACCACCCACAACAAACTGCTTAGCAACAAACTAAAACACTCAAGCTGTGTCCGAAACCGCTCCCTATCCACTATATAGTACACCAATGCACACTCGCTGGAGCACTATCTCCCACAATCCAACGCAAGGGGGCGAAAGAGCGTTAAAGAAAAATAAATATGGCGTACGGAAACATTGGATACGGCAGTTTTTACAAATGTAAAGTTTCACCAGAACCATTCCCAGCAGGCACACAATGTCATAAGACTTTGATATTTGGTTAAATTTTGGTTGCGACGTCAGGTGACCAAAATTGAACGCAAATCAACGTCTGATGACAATGTTGAGGTCCAATACAGACGTCACCTGAAGTTGATATTTTGTTGTTTTTAGGTTGTGTAACCAAAATCCAACATTAAGTCAACGTCAAACTGACGTCAACACGATTTTTATTTTCAACCAAAATGCAACATCTGTCTGACGTCATGTCCAACGTCAATCTGACGTTATATGGACGCCTGGTAAATATGATTTTTAATGAATTGACTTTTTTAAAATTATGTTAATATATGTTATATTTATATTTTATAGTTTTCAGTCACATGACCGGTTCGAAGAACTGGAGGGCAAAACATCCATAGAACTGCAGCAAAAGCCTGTCAATTTACCAAAGTACCAAACCAAAGTATGTAAATACACTTTTTTCCATTTGCAATATATATTAAGCACCCGCGATTTTAAAAAACGGAACAAAACGTTGTAGAGACACTTAAAGGTGCCATAGAATGATTTGAGAGAATATTTTAAATCGTTCTCTGATATGTACATAGAAGGTATGTAGCTTAAGTAAGGGGAAAAAATGCCCAGAAACGGTTTTACAGGTCCAT
>JAUCMU010000053.1:809448-823486 GCA_032275025.1 Enteromius treurensis
TTTGAAATCGCCATTTTGATACGGACTCGGAGAGCGAACACACACGCCGGTGATCGACCTCGTTTGTTTATTTCAACAGACTATCAGCTCATCTATCAAAGGTAAGTTATATTATGTGACCTTAAGTAATGTTTTGTTAAAACGTTAGTTGTGTTCCCTGGGCTGCTTCAGTTTTTCCTATGGTAATGTGCGCTCAAACTTATGAATGAACATCATTGTAATTTAGGTTTAACACTGTAACTTTAGTTTTTTTTTTTTTTTCAACAATAAGTTAACACACAAAACCCTCACTCTGAGGATTTGTGTTTCCAAAGTTCTTTTTTCATTTGTAATATGTCATATGTTGTCTGCAGTTTACAAGTCAAATTGATTTATTGTTTTTTTTAAACTGTTTAAGCCACAGTTTTACTATACTATAAGAGTATGGGTAATGCTTTATTATAACTTCACACTATGTATCATTAGATATTAGTAAGTAATCAGTTTATCTATAATAAAGCATTGTAGATACAAATCAGAACTTAGGTGTTGCCGTGGAGCTAAATTCTCATCTTAGTGTCTCAAAAGACTGCAGACTGTGCTGCCTCTAGGCCCAGCTGACGCAGCTGCATCAGGTCCGGGGGAACTTGGTCAGGAGACTAGAGAGAATAGTGAGGTTCCGGCATCCAGAAAAGTAGAAAGAGGGTGAGAGTTCCTGCTGTGGGGGCTTTTGAAACGTGTTGAGGTCACACCTCTTGTGGATCAACGGCCAATGGTGTGCTGATGCTAAGCATGCTAATTTGCATATACACTGTCCATATCCAAATTAGAAGAGATTCTTAAAACACTGAATGTTGCAAAGATATCAACATATAACATACACTCTCAATTAGATCATCTGAAGACGAGTCCTTAGATACCAAACACGAAATGTGTTGCTCTGATGAGGGGGCGTAAGCTGACGATCTATCAAAAACATGCATAAAACATACCATTCACAAGTCGATATACAAACACAATAACAATCAACACTATGACCTGAAGGATAAGTGTTCACTTAAAGGAAGTTTTCCTGTGAATTAATTAAGGGAAAAGTCCATTGTCTTTGCTAAGGGAGGACTAGTCAGTTACTCTGTTCACATTCCTATAAACCAGTCTTATCAGTTGCCATGGAAATCAGAGGCCTGTTCGTCTTCCTGGGGTGTTAGTTGTCAGTCGGAGGATGGTTCCAAGTTGAGCTGCCTTTTAGGCTTGGAAAGCATTATTAAAGATTATTTGTTACATGTAACAAATAGTTTGTGCCTGATTGGTTCAAATGTTACACAAGCAAGCGGAGGCAGAATTCCGACACTACGGAGGACAAAATCATCATCACTGCATGTGGAGGAGCTGTATGACACATCTTCGTACTTTAATAGAAACAGGAATAAAAAAGAAATAAATACTATATTCATTAAACCAAAGTTTGCCTATTAGATATACACAAAACAAATTTTACATCATCTCTAACCACCACAGAGACTGGAACTGCCCGGCAGAAGCCCCTCCCATGACGCAAATTTGCATTTGCTGTGAAGCGAATTTCACACACGAATGAAGTGAGAAACTCAAAATGTTCAAGCATCCAACTACGTGTGATTTATTCACGCAAGTCGCGTCTGGTGTGAACATACCATTAGACTTTGGCTGACTGCGGGGTGCACAGGTGTCTTTATGACAGCTAACGACCTCAAACAGGTGCTACTAATTTAGAATCATTAGCAGAGTGTATTTGACACAGTAATTCACAAATAAATTGTTAAAAAATCATGCGATTTACAAAACATTTTATTAACACAAACACCCCCTTCTAAACTTCCAAGGGCCACTTAGCCATCTGAGAAGAAAAGACAATTTTTTTGTGTACAACAATATAATTTATTACCACCATTTACTAGAAAACTTGAATGACTCCAGTTGATGACTCTTTTAACTGTTGTTCAGTCCTCCTGTCAAAAATGCTCCCGCTCACTGGTAAAAAAATTTAAAAACTAAATTTGGATAGTTTTAGAAAGAAATTATTAGTTGTGAATAATGGCAAAATTTCATGTTTGACCATGTTTTCCTTTACATTATACTTACAGTAGCTCATGTAAATGTACTGTATTTTTGCCAAAAGCAAGGGCACAGACAATGGACTGCCAGAGAAAGAATTGAGATTGATCACACACCCCAAGTGTCATTTCACATGTTTAGCTCTTTACAATCAAATAAAAAGTGTTTTTTTCTGTAATAACCACAAAAAAACTTTAGTTTTAAAAGCAATAGTCTCCCATTGAATGGCTATTCACAATGAATAAATTGTTTGACATGAAAAACATGTGAATCTGTCAAAATGCAGAGCACATCTAAAACATGAGACCAGCTTCTGGAAAACACACATTCATCATGATGAGATGATCTGGTCACTGTGTGCTGTTCAGAATTGAAGTCAGCTGAGAGTGGATTGTTTCAATCTACTCCCGATGTTTAATGTATGGGAATATTTAATGTGAATATTGCCATGCGGGTGATTATAAAAACAATGAAAAGGCATGATCAATAGATGCCTTATGACTATTTTGATGATGTATTACATTTTCATCTGTGCTGTGTTGCCCCCGTTTGGTCAGCTATCTCCATTGGCAAAAAAAGGACTTCAAGAAAGAAAACAACAAACTGAGAGTACACGTACTCTTCTGTCTCGAACTGCTCACCACCACTCCACTTCACCACTACTCGCTAACAGAAACTGAAATGTTACAGGATTAATATTCAGATCTTATTATTAGAACTCAATGACCAGGAATAAAGCACAACAACTTCATAGGAAACTTAATGGAAAACATAGAAAAGCCCCCCCAAGGAAATTGAATGGATGTTCAGCACGGTGTAGAGGGCATACTATCCACATTATAGGAGTGTGGCAATCGTCTCTTAGCTTACTGATTACTATAAAGGGAGACTACAAGAAGGATCTCTTAAGAGTGGCTTTTATACCTACAGTATACGGATGCATATAAAAGTGTTATAATGACAATCCATTTCATATGTACATTATCTCTGCCTTATGATAATGGGGTAAAATCACCCTCTGTAAAACCAGCATAAAAGAACAACTGCTATATTCTTATAAGCTACACCTTGAAAATCTTACACATAACAGATAATGATCTGGAAGAAGAAGCTCCATAAAAAGTCTAAACTACAGCTGATATAAAATAATGTGTATAAGATTCATACATGTGCTTGGAAATGCAGGCAAAATAGCTAGCACAGAAGTCTAAGCTCTTTAAACAAAGAAACAAATAGCATAACGTTAACGCAAATGTTATTATTATTTATTATTTACCTTCACATTTGCTTGACCGTCAATAAGTAATATTTTAGACCTATCTGTTACGTTCCAGAAAGTCAGTGATGATGGGACTTTTGTTTTTGTCCCTATTTGTATTCATATTCTTGCTCTTTTTCTTTCACTCTCACTACAATACCATGTAGGTGCTGTTATTCGACGGTGTTCGGCGTGCATGGATTGGAGGATTCGTTGCAACTCACTGACCAATCCTGTGCATCTCTACTCCTGATTAGCTCCACTGTTTCCTCGCTGCAGCCAATTATAGTGCTTTATTTAAAAGCCAGCCAGCAGCATGGCAATGAAAAATGGCAGGGACAGCAGAGCAGATTGAGAGATGGTGTCACATACAAGAGAGTTGTGGTTTAGAGTTGTGAGGTAGATGTGATTTGAGTGTTTTAATTGTGTTTAAGGCTACTTACTTTGTTACAGTTTTACACTTATGATGTTTAATACAGCCTGTATTTCCTGTGTTTTTAGCCCTGTTGGCGTGTTGTTTCCTCATCTGCATTGTATGGTGTGAGCTACCAGGCAAAGGGGCTGGCAAGGAAAGTTTGCCACTTGGTTTACATCTCAACATATAGGTTAAAACATTGTTAGCGACACTAGGTTCGTGCAAACCCATGTATTTCTTTAGTTAGACAGTGTAGTTAAGTAAATCGTCATGGACGATTGAGTTTGTTTTGTTTTTCCTTTTATTAGATCAGTTAGAGGGTTTTGGGGTCATTTAGCTGTGTCATTTTGAGTCATTTTGTCATCTGCTTTGAGTTGTTGCTACTCTATATGTCCACAACCACTAAATGTACATCCCAATAACCCCTAGGTCTGTTCAGGGATGTAACATATCGATTAACATATTAAAATTAATTGAAATCAACTTCTTAGCTAATCGTTTGACTTTAAACATTGCACTATTGCTGAAAAATAATAACTTAAGCCATTATTTAACGTACTTCTTATTTGTGTTGCTTCTAGACTTGGTCTTCTGATAGGTCGTACTGTATACCCCCCTACTGGATGCGACAGGAACAACAGGGGCTTAACACTGCTTGGGCCCTAGATCTGCCTGCTTCAGGTCTGCAGCCTCCCCTACTCCTTGAAACCAGAAAGACGAGAAGATTAGAGGGCAATAACTCGAGCAGCTAAATCTACTGTAATTCTGTAGATGGGAGGAAGCAGATGTCAGAGAAGGAGGTGGCAGAAAGATGAGAAGATAAGAGAAAAGTGGTGCACCTGCTCTGAGTGATGGGAGAACAAGAGCTGATTTGTCTTTCAATGTCGTAGACTACTGTTTAATAAAGAATATGAAGTGCATGCAGGTAGACTTTCTCCTTTATGAAAATATGAAGTTATCATCCCAGTCCTCATGCCAAGCATATGCTCTCAACCATCCACCTTATTTTTCCCATAAGAGTGGAGCATTAGGGTTTTCTCTGTGTCAGGCTTTTGGTCTCATCCGCATCCAGCTTCTTTAAGCTGCAAACAAACAAACAAATAAACCCAGCTTGTTTTGCTGCTTAATACTGAAAATTGGTGTGCCTTACCATATTATTTTAATGTATTCTCTCAATTATGAACACACTGATTGGTAGTTAAAGCAGTTTTATTGTTATTCTTCTCATTAATGATCCAGAAGGTAAGGCTAACTTCAGTGTTGAAGAAAGAGTTGGACAGGTTCGTCAAATTAAATTAATAAAGGGACATTCTAAAATGCTTAGCATAGCTTAATGCATTAATATTAGTGCTGTCAAACAATTAATCGCATACAAAATACATGTTTTTGTTTACCTAATATCTGTGTGTGTATTTATCTTTTATGTGTGTGTGTGTGTGTGTATATATATATACATAGACATATAGGCCTATATAAATAATTGTAGGAAATATTTACATGTATGTACATATCTATAGTTATATTCATAGAACAAATTTTCTAAATAAATATATTGAATATATAAACATACTTTTCTGAAATATACACATGCATGTATGTGTATTAATAGATGCATAAGAAATATACAAAGTACACACAAACAAAAATGCAAACAGAACCCTTTTTGGATGCGATAAATCGTTTGACAGCACTGATTACATTAAAAAAAACTGTTTTAATGGATTAAGGCACATTAATTTTTTATTTTTATTTTTATAATAGTTACGGGAGGAAAGCGCGTCTATAACTTTGATGTTGGTATGAGAGAGCCTAGAATAACGTTTAAAACCACAATCTATGATTAAAAAAAAAAAAAAACTTTTAAAGTTTAGATAGTTTAGATATGTTTAAAATAGTTTTAAAGTTTAGACAGACAAATCCAGTCGGTGGCGGTAAAACAGGAGGCGGGAGAAGGGGCGTGTCGGTGACGTCACGCGCGTAACGTCCAGGATCCACTATGGCGGAAAGGTAGTGGCGACTCACACTATACCGGTAAAATCGACATCTGATAGCAGATATCTGCAAGATTCACCATTCTCCGGCTTAAGCGCAAACATCCCATCTCCTCGTGCACGCTCTCTGGTCTTCGCGGAACTAACAGAAACATGCCTAATATCAAGATCTTCAGCGGCAGCTCGCACCAGGATCTGTCTCAAAAGATCGCGGACCGTCTCGGCCTGGAGCTGGGGAAAGTGGTGACGAAAAAGTTCAGCAACCAAGAGACGTGGTGAGTGATTTATGGAAATGGTTTGAGCGTGTTTTATGTTATTACTCTACCATGCTGAAGTGCCGTTTTCTTCGCGGGCCGCTGGGAGCTGTAGTTCAGACTGTGGCTGCCAGCGCTCCACGTGGGTTTCAGAGAACTGCAACTCCCAGACGTCTGTGCAGCTGCACGCGAGGCGAGGCTATGTCTGTTTGCCTCAATTTAGACCTACATTTTGTGACTAAAATTGCCATTAAATTGCATTTAGCTACGTATTTAGGAATAGAAATGAATTCCGTCCGTAAGCTTCTTTAATGTTGCCAAAAGCCCTTCAGTCATTCACTGATACTCGCCACATGTTCGCTGTATTGATAGTCGGGTGTCTTCATGAGGCCTTAGTTTGTATTTACTCGTTTGTTAGGGGATCAATCTTTTCTCTGCTGCAGTGAGACATTCCCCGCTTATCAGCTCGCAGAGTGAACCAAAGACTGTTTGGTTTTATAACATGCTTTCGTCATGTAGTTTACTTTTACAAAACAAATACAGTGATGTTATAACGTCTACGTCATGTTTCCATACAGTGTTTAATAAGTTACAGATCGCAAGTTATCCTATTTAAAACATTTGATTACTTTTCTAAACCGAATGTTTCAACTGCTCCTTTTTCACATATATAGTAATAAAAATATGAATTATAAATTTAAAGCACAGCCACCTCAAAATCAGACTTTAGTATCAGTCCCAGATCATTCTGAAATACAGATTTAAAATAGTAAGATATGCAATTTTTTTGAAGATAAATCTTTGCATAGCTATAACAGGAAACACTTAATATTTTTTTTTAAATAAAGCATATGTAAACTCAAATAGGAAGTAAAACCGTAATTGAATGCAGAAGTTTTATTAGCTGAAGTAGTGCGTTTCCTAACGATCTGTGTTTCTGTAGCGTGGAGATCGGAGAGAGTGTTCGTGGAGAGGATGTGTACATAGTCCAGAGCGGCTGTGGAGAAATTAACGACAATCTCATGGAACTTCTGATTATGATAAACGCCTGCAAAATAGCATCGGCCTCCCGAGTCACAGCCGTCATCCCCTGCTTCCCTTACGCCCGGCAGGACAAGAAGGACAAGGTGGGCTGTCTCTAGTGAAACCTGTGCCGTTGCCCGTCAGTGAAAGTCAAAGGCGGGCTGCTGCTGGGAAGTAGGTGGTTTGCATCATTGTTTTTTCACTCATTTTCTGCAGAGTCGGGCACCCATTTCTGCCAAGCTGGTGGCAAATATGCTGTCGGTTTCTGGTGCTGACCACATCATAACCATGGACCTGCATGCATCTCAAATACAGGTGGGTTTTACAGCACTCCAGAGGATTTGGTGATGCAACACACAAACCTGCTTTAGAAAAAAATGTGCTGATTACATTGCAAACATGTCTTGTTTTTCTTGATGGTGCGGAGTGAGAATGAGGAAAATGGGCAATATTTTAAGTTTTGTACCTACATGTTAGAGCTGTGTGTTTCTAAAATAAGTTGGAAATCACCTTTTTTTTTTTTGGGGGGGTCGTACAGATCATGATTCAGAACTAAAAATAAGTCTATTTAAGTCTATTTCTGCAGTCTATTTAAAATGTTTCATTAATTTGACTGAAATGTTACATTTGAATATATTTCAGAGTATTAACTTTAATAAATAAATCAATATATACACACCCATACAGTGGGTACCAAAAGTATTCATTCTTAGATTTTTCGCTCTTTGTTACATTGCAACCATTTGCTAAAATCATTTAAGTTATTTTTCCCCTCATTAATGTGCACACAGCTCCCCATATTGACAGAAAAACACAGAATTGTTGACACTTTTGCAGATTTATTAAAAAAAGAAAAAGTGAAATCACATGGTCATAACTATTCAGACCCTTTGCTGTGACACTCATATATTTAATTCAGAGGCAGAATTGTGGCACAGATCTGGTCAAGGTTACAAAAACAGTTCTGCTGCACTGAAGGTTCCTAAGAACACAGTGGCCTCCATAATCCTTAAATGAAAGATGTTTGGGACGACCAGAACCCTTCCTAGAGCTGGCCGTCCAGCCAAACTGAGCTATCAGGGGGAAGAGCCTTGGTGAGAGAGGTAAAGAAGAACCCAAAGATCACTGTGTCTGAGCTCCAGAGATGCAGTCGGGAGATGGAGAAAGTTGTAGAAAGTCAACCATCACTGCAGTCCTCCACCAGTCGGGGCTTTATGGCAGAGTGACCCGACAGAAGCCTCTCCTCAGTGCAAGACACATGAAAGCCTGCATGGAGTTTACTAAGAAAAACACCTGAAGGTGATGCACGAGTGTGTGTTTGTACCTCTCTCTCATGCTCATCGCTGGTTGTGTGTTGAGGAAAGACAGCTGCTGCTCCAGACTGCAGACGCGAAACGCCAGGTAACACGATGAAATGATGAGCAATATAATGCTGAAACACACACACACACACACACACACGGTTAACATGCATGTTAATGACATCACATTAAAATAATTAGACAAAAGATGTCAAACTGGTCTCGTTGAAAAAGTAACAAATCTAGCTATTATTATACATAAAATTATACATTATAAGAATTATGAATTCAATCATTTGACTATGCAATTACTTATTATTTGTTGTAATATTATTTATAGAAATCTTAAATTAATATATTTGACATTTTAGATGTTTTATTATTATTTTCCACCTAAAAATGTATTAGATATTTATGAAGTCAAACTACTCTGGTTGAGAAAATTATTACTACTTCACATTACCATTATTAAATATGATTATTTAATTATAATTAATAATTATTATTCATTGCTGTTATTTATAACTAATTTATTAGACATGTTTTTTTTATGTTTTTGGTAATTTCACCACATTAATTATTATGAAAATAATTAGTAGTAATTATACATTATTATGTTGAATATTATAAATTAATGTGACATTGTTATTGCCTTTATCATGCTCCTTTTGATTTAAAAAAATGAGACTAAGGAAGTTAAACTGCTGTTTGAGACAAAATACACTTTATTATTATAAAATCAAAATATTATTTGTAATTATAATTTTTTTTTTGGACATATGATCCTTTTATAATGTTCTTGTGTTAAGTATGAATTTATTATAAATGTAATAAGAGCATCTTTAATTATTATTTTGTTAATTACTTTTCCTTAAAAAAAGAGACTAAAACGTTCTCTTTGAGAAAGTAAATAAATCTGCATGTTCACATTGTTATTATTAATTATTATAAACACAATTATACATTATTATTATTATTAATTATTTTTTAGGTTATACAAATTCATTTATTTGACATTTTTATGATGCTCTTGTTGAGTAAACAATTAAACAAATCTGCTAGTAAACATTGCTATTATTATCATTATCATTATAAATATGTTTAGAATAATTGTAGCTATGATTGTGCAATATGATTCATAATAATAATAAAACAACAACCGTAACAGATGATTTTATCATCAATTATTGCTCAAACTCATACAGCACTTCATTAAAAGGTCCCTACTTGAATGTTTGACTTCCTTACAGTCGCGGGATGAGAGTAATCCAGCAGAGGGTGATATAACACTACGACATGACTTCCTGAATGAGTTTGGAGGTCAAGGGAGACTCAGCAGCTGCCTGCTGATAGTTGTGTATGAATAAGTGTCGTGTGTGAGAGAGAGCGTCTCTGGACTCACAGCAGAATGAAGAACTTGAGCAGATGATACTCCATGTGACCCAGTTCAGACACGGGTTCAGTCAGCAGGATCTTCTCGGCCTCCAGCCGTCTCTCTGAGGATCACACAACATTATTTGGCTTTATTTCGCTGTTTCAAAAGCTTCACGCAGAGCCAAGAATCCCTTGTTTGTTTAAAAGTCGTCACAAATGCACCGGACCAACATAACAGTCATTCAAACAGACTCTTCAACTCTTCACAGAAGTCTCTTAGTCGCACAGAGCCAGCTGAATTTGATACGCATTATAATCAAATAACGTGTAGATATTTTCCCAACTCTGTCACGGGTGTTTGAGCGGCGTCTGAGGATAAAAGTCTCTGGCCTGAAGCATTGATCGTGTCACCTTTGGCCCAGTAAGTGTCCCGTCACAGAAGAACAGGAGCAATCGTTCACTAGAGAGCACATCGATGACTAAAAACACTAACATGTGACTAACAGAAACACTTTAATTACTTCACCTGTGAATTAGATTGCAATGAATCCCTAAAGAAGTGGCTATATGCACCTTTCTCTGCTAGTAAATGCAATTTATAATCCTAAATTAGGAATTATAAATATAAAAAGCTATTATATAATGAATACATTTATTATAATGTGTATATATATATTAAATGAAATATAACACAATGTATATAGTTACACATTTGTGTGTTTATATTTACATATATTATATAACAAATACAAATATATAAACATAAATATACTATTAATAATTAAAATGTATTATTGACATTTTTAGCAATTTTTTAAAAAGTTAATATTTAATAGAATAATTTAGAATTCAAAATAATGCAATTTTTTTGTTACAAATATATATAAATTTATATGTATTTATAAATAATATAAATATACAAATAAATACTATATAAATTATTAAATAATTTCACAGAAATTTATATATATATATATATATAACCATGATTTATCGAGATATCTGTTTTTGTAAGTGAACTCTTCATAAATGAAATATAAGTGGTGAATCTGTAGCTCTTCAGTGTGTGTGTGTGTGTGTGTGTGTTACCCTCGAGCGGTGTCTCGGCGGGGTACGGGGTGTCTCCTGCGCTCAGGCTGCTCGTGGAGTTTCCCAGCAGGTCCGGCAGCGATGAAGACACCGACGGAGCTGAGGGTTTCCGACGCCACTTCAACACCGGCGTGAAGTCAGTGGACACGGGAAACTCATCCTGCACACAGTAATCTCACATCAGACCCTCGTCATCACACACACCGCTGCGGGGCATGCATGTGATGTGATGTGTGATGTGTGTGTGTCTCGTACCGTCGACAGAGAGCCAGGCTCCTCCAGAAACTGCTTCAGACTCAGACTCTTCTTCCCGTTCACCTGAGCATCAAACAAGCAGTTAATATAATACAGTACTGCAAGTGTGTGTGTGTGTGTGTGTCTTACCTGAAGGTGTGTGCAGATTCTCCTCAGCACGTCGTACACACTGTCCCGTGACAGCAGAGACACGAACACATACTGCCAACCACAAACACACACGCATTAAAGTGAATAGAGTCTCTTAACTCACTCAACTGTCCACACACACACATTTATATATATTAGTGCTGTAAACGATTAATCGCATCCAAAAGAAACTTTTGTTTACGTTATACATGTATGTGTGCGATGCATATTTCAAAATATATACATGTGCATATATACTGTATATATTATATATAAACGTACATTTTTTTCTTGAATATATACATGTATGCATATATAATATATATAAAACTTTTATTGTGGAGTGATCTGAAGGGTTTTGTGTGTTCGGTGTGTAGTTTAGCACCTTCTGGCTGGTGTCGGTGGTGATGGCCAGTCCGTTGGGCACCAGGCCGGCCGTCTTGTGTTTCTTCACCAGACGTACAGACACCACGGGGATGGCCACCTGAAGCAGAAACACAGTGAGTTACCAGGAGAACACGGATCCAGGATCTTTGTACTTCTCATTCTATCAGACAAAACGAACAGAAAATGACCCAAAAAACCCTGATCCAGACGAAGCCAAAAGAGAAAGTGAACTGAACGTAAGGTCAGCAGCTCAAAATCAAACACTAAAAGAAATCTACAAGCACCGGTGACAGGAAATTCACAGAACATGAAATTTAAAGTGGTCCTATGCTGTGATTTCACAAAGAAAACAACAATATTTATATATATATATATATACATACAGTATATATAACACACGCACACATATCTGTAAAGTCATGCTTCATATCAGTTTAATATGTCACCATATCCTACGCTCTTATGATATTTTATTTGTGCAGGTTTTAAAAAATGATTGTAATATAACATACTTTATTTACACTTTAGTACAGGGACTAATTCTCACTATGAACTAGTTGCTTATTAGCATGCCTGTTATTAACATACTGGCCTCATAAAGCACATCCCATAACACAACCACTGATTATTTTAATGTTATGACGAATAATAATAACCTGCTTCCCACATTCTGACCAAGACATTTCCATGACTTTCCATGATGGGACACATTTCTTAAACAGCAATTATATAACATGAATTTTATGATTCGTTTTGATCGATTTCTATCACTTTTTCCAGACCTGGAAATCACCACTTTACAATCCTCCGTCTTATTTTCACACTATTATAAAAGCACAGCTTTTCTTGATTTTGGTTTTTGTCATTTTTATTAGTTTCATGTTTTAGCTTAAATTTGCAGATCAGTGTTATTTCAGTCTCATTATTACACGGCATTTATTGATATTTTGAATTGGATATTTAAATTTTAATTTATGTTTTCATTTTTGTTTACATTTCAGTAATTTAAATTTTTTGTGTGTGTTATTTATACACTATTATAGCATTTACTGATATTCTGAACTACCTTGGATATTTATATTTTTAGTTTTAATTTTAGTTAAAAATTGAGTAATTTTATTTTTAATGTGCATCTGTAATTTTTTTATCATATTTTTAGCTTTTACAGCATTAATTAATATTTTAATTTTATTATTATATTATTAATTATTTAAATTCATCAATTTTATATTTTTGTTTTCATTTTATATTATGTTTTAATAATTTAGTGATTTTTTTATTTATTTAACGAACAATACTTTGATGCATATTTTGGTCACTCATTTACCTCGAATCTTTTTAATTCAGACGTTAAAAAAGGTGCTACAAACCTTGATATCTTTCCCGAAGAGGTTTGCGTAGAAACACAGCCAGTTTCGAGAAATATAAAGGCGTCCTTGCAGCAGAATGTCCCGCAGAAGAGCACAGGAATAAACTACAGAGAGGCAGAAGAGGTGCTTTAATATTAACTCAACAGTTAACACAGATTCACATCTAAAACCTGCGGCAGAGCAGTGCTTCATTCATCTCTCATGTTACACACAATAATCCTGCATAGTCTGTGTTATAATATCAATAACATGTCACCCTTCATGAGGATCTCCTCCTTCGGGACGGTCGAGAAGAGTTTGTGGTACTGAGAATTGTATTTGCTCACGGTCTGTGAACGAAAATCCACAAAATATGTTCAAATCTGACCAGAGCTAAACAGAACCGGTCACGAAACACAAATCTATCTGATATAAATATACTTACTGAACCCCTGTAGCATTTCTTTACATCCTCATACGACAGATCGTCAATGAGCTGAAGCCTGAAAAAACACACTTTAGACCATTAATCCTAGTGGCTTTGCATATGAATACATACAAATATTTATATATTTAACATTTTATTTATCTAAAATATTTCTAATACAGTTTCAATTTAAAAGCTTTAACTAAACAAGCCCCAGAGAAGCAGAAACTAAGCAATAAAAGAACCATACTGAGACTGAGGAGAAATATTGAGAATGAACACACATTTCATCTCTAAGATAAGATAGATGTCGATGCAAATGCAGTTATTAGGAAGATTCCTGAAATGCAAAAGTGCTTCAGTTCAGTGCAAGCAAACACAGTCAAAAAAACATTTGCAAAAATATGATGAATGTGTCTGTGCACATGGTCCAAACGAGAGCCAAATATCATGCAAACTGTGTGAAGAAATGATCATACAAACAGACATGAAGCCCAAAAGCATCAGTCCAGCTCCGGCCGCAGGCAAATGTGTGCAAATGACTGCAAACCTGCATTTTCATATTTATTTATGAGGTCTAAACCTGATATACACACACACACACACACACACACACACACACATATATATATCTTACATTTTTCACTCTTTGTTATATTGCAGCCATTTGCTAAAATCATTTAAGTTCATTTTTCCCTCATTAATGTACACAC
>JAUCMU010000053.1:838869-849832 GCA_032275025.1 Enteromius treurensis
GTGTTTGGAGGAAGAATGATGAGTATCATCCTAATAATACCATACCTACAGTGAAGCATGGGGCTGGAAGCATCATCTCAATCTTTGGAGGGAGCTGAAACTCTGTGTTGCTCTGGAGGATTGTTGACAGCCGGAGAAGGTGCAGGATTAGCCATAGGTGACGGTGCAGGTGGTGGTGTGGTTAGTAGAACTCAGAGGAGATTATCCACTAATTCCTGGAACGGATCAGAAACACTCATTCTGTTAGTTCTGTATTGGTCCGAGCTTCTGTAATGAAGCGGACGGGACCCAGATGGTAAGTATAACAATAATGGTTATTTTCACAGAATGAATGAATAAACAGTCTTTGAAAGGTGAGTAATCAATGATAAGACAGGTTAGCTTGATAATCCGTTGAATACTGATGAATCCCCTTTTGTTTCAGATAGATGTAGATGAAGTGCCACACTGAGAGGGAGACAGACAAACAGATGACCACAACCACATACCACAATACGAAGGAGGGAAGGAGAGGAATCCTGAAGACCTGGAGACACACGTAGGAGGAAGGAGTACACTAGGATAGAGCAGGTAAGAGTACAGGTAAGTATCCATGCAATTGTCAGATCAGAGTCCACTTTCGTAGATACAAGCTCGGACAATGACTATTGGGAGGTGTGTTGTCATAATCCTTAAATGGAAGATGTTTGGGATGACCAGAACCCTTCCCAGAGCTGGCCGTCCAGCCAAACTGAGCTATCGGGGGAGAAGAGCCTTGGTGAGAAAAAAGAACCCAAAGATCACTGTGGCTGAGCTCCAGAGATGCAGTCGGGAGATGGGAGAAAGTTGAAAGTCATCCATCACTGCAGTCCTCCACCAGTCGGGGATTTATGACAGAGTGGCCCGACGGAAGCCTCTCCTCAGTACAAGACACATGAAAGCCTACATGGAGTTTCCTAAAAAAACACCTGAAGGACTCCAGAGATGGTGAGAAATAAGATTCTCTGGTCTGATGAGACCAAGATATAACTTTTTGGCCTTAAGAAAACCAGGCACTGCTCATCACCTGTCCGATACAGTCCCAACAGTGAAGCATGGTGGTGGCAGCATCATGCCGTGGGGGTGTTTTTCAGCTGCAGGGACAGGACGACTGGTTGCTATCAAGGGAAAGATGAATGCAGGGATATCCTTGACGAAGACCTTCTCCAGAGTGCTCAGGACCTCACACTGGGCTGAAGGTTTACCTTCCATCAAGACAATGACCCTAAGCACACAGCTAAAATAACAACTACTCCATGACTGTTCTTGAACGGCCCAGCCAGAGCCCTGACTTAAACCCAATTGAGCATCTCTGGAGAGACCAAACAATGTCTGTCCACTAACGTTTAACATCCAACCTGACAGAACTGGTGAGGATCTGCAAGGAGGAATGGCAGAGAATCCCCAAATCCAGAAGTGAAAAACCTGTTGCATCTTTCCCAAAAAGACTCATGGCTATATTCGATCAGAAGGGGGCTTCTACTAAATACCGAGCCACACTTAGGGCCATGTGATATTTCAGTTTTTCTTTTTTAATAAATCTGCAAAAATATCAACAATTCTGTGTTTTTCTGTCAATATGGGGTGCTGTGTGTACATTAATCATGAACCCCCCCCCCCTTAAAAAATTTAATGATTTGATCAAATGGCTGCAATATAACAAAGAGTGAAAAAATGAAGGGGGTCTGAATACTCTCCTGCTCACTGTACGTATTTTCAGTGTTTGACACCCAGTACACACGGTCTCAACAATTCAATCACTACGTATTCTTTATACCGTTAGTGACGAGACATTAAATATGGCGTCCGCACCCAAACACAGTCGATTATCTGCTGCCATACAAACTTGTCAAAGAAAACATGCATGGCTCAATTAAAAGCAGGTAAAAGACAGCCCTCTGCTGGCTAAAGTCTGGTAATAGAATTCCTGTTCTTAATTTGGTCGGTTAGTTGGAGTAGACTAGCGTTTATTAATTTTCTTGTGTTTTATATCTCAGATTGGTTTGAGACTATGGTTCTTCAGAACAATATTACAGCATATGACATAAATAGTAACAAACTCAAAACGATTTCAAGGACTTCTGAATGTATAATTCTTAGAAGAAACACGAATATAATTAGAGAACATGTTTACAATAAATAAATAATAATAAAATAAACATTATGTTATTATATTGACCATATGGAAGCCTTTTATTTTGTAATTGGATTTATTATAAAATATTATGAAACGGAAAGAATTTCAGCTTTGGATGTTATTCCAACCAAGTCATTTAATACATTCAACTTCTATAATAATAACTAAACTAAATTACATATTTAATTCTAAATTAGTATTGCCATCCCATTTGCAAACCTGTAGGTGTTCACAAACCTTTAAAACCTCCCACTGGACTGATTTTTACTAAACTTCATCTTTGATCAGAAATCAGCTTCCCATTGTAATGCACAGGTGACTCTTTCAGACAGATAAGACACAGATTAACAGGAGTGATTGTCTCATAAAAAGATTTATTTTCTGCCTAAATGTACAAAGGCAAGTTACAGTATTGTATAAAAAAATGTAGCAATTTACACTTTACATGAGAGATCCCGAGGAAGAGAGAGAGTGGGACAGAGGCCGACAGTGAGGAAGCCGGGAAAGAGAGAGCGGTGGTGTACAAAGAGAAGTGTATCCAAACACAGAAATGAAGAGGTGTAAACATCTTTCTTTCAAGTACCGATGACCGACACTGAGCCGCTGCTCTCTATGGATGTGGGGTGGGTGGGGCTTAATTAGTGGGATGGGCCTAATAAAAACAGAAAATAGAAATGAAACCAAAATAAAGCAAATTCCCTCTTCTCTTTCCACAAGGATCGCACAGGGCAGGCTATATTAGCACCGTCTGAGACAAGTATAAACCAATGTTTGAACTGTTAAAACCGGCCGTTTCGTCTTTCCACACGGAACTAGAAAAAACAACAGCAACAACCAAAGAAGAACCCTCAAAAATAAATTAAAACAATCAAGCGCTTTTTCCTCAACAATTTAGAATCAAGTCACCAGACAGCACAGGTTTACTGGCTAAACACGCAAAAGACAGAACAACTAAAAGTAAGGTTATTACTACATATAAAAAAAATCTGAACTCTCTCGTATTAGCGTGAGCCTTTTGAGGATGACCAGAGACCAGTGCTGCGATATCTCTTAGTTAGGGTTTAGGTAGAGAAAGCTGGTCCTAAATCAGCACAAAAAGTGTAAACATTAAATAAAAATTCTTAAAGCGATCTGGCCCGGGTCTCTTCTACAACACAATAAAACCAATGCAGTGTGCCATTAGGCCTCATTAGCATGAGCATTAGCTCGAATCAGATTAGGTTTTGTGGTGGCATTGACATTAATGCTCAGTTATAAATCTAAGGAGCTAGATACTGAACGGTCATGTTTAACATGGAGGGAAATGCTGCCTCTTCTCTATAAACCAATTCCGCTGAGTAATGTCTTCTTCCCTGTGCTGTTCAATAATCAAGTTTGAATACAGCCGAGAGCGATGAACATGCCAGGATGATTTAAATGGCTCAGACTTCAATAATGCTCTCCTGAGAGTTTCAGATTCACACAATAACTTCACGAAGATGAACTGGAAAAACTAGCTCCAGATAGCACCGGACTCGGGTTGTTGTTCGCATCTGAACGTGCCAAAATGTGTTTGGGTGCTGACTAAAAATCCTGACGCTTTATTAAAACCAATGTTGTTTCAGTGAACGCAAAACATGTGCTTCTAAACAGTTTCAACGCGGAGTAGGACCGACGTGACGCTGAAGAGGAGGGGTAGAAAAAGTAGTAAAAAAAACAACAAAAACACTTCCAATATAAAGAAAGCCGTTATACCAGCTAAACGTTGATATTATGACAACAATGGTAGAAAAAAAGGCTAACAGACAAAAAAAAAAAAATAAAATCAAAGAGAAAGAGAGATAGTAAGAAAATCCAATAGCATCCAACAACCTTTTTTTAAAATAATTCCTTTGTACAATATATACAGAAAGCACATAGTGAGGGAGAAAAGGAAGGACGCCTGCTTGAGTCGCATTGCTCTCTGTTTGGATTAATGCTTTTACCGAGTGCTGGATTATACCACGCAGACGTACAGAAGAAGAGGAGGAAACGGTTTTCTAGGTCTTCCTTGTTTCGTGCTCCGCAAGTCTGAGGATCGGGATTACCGACTCGAAGTCTAGAAGGTGGATGCCGGCTCTAAGCCTCTATTGGGGTCATCTTACTCGGATCGCTCCGAGCCTTCGAGGTTCGCCCCGTTTTGGACTTCACTCATGCAGTCTGGCATGAGATTCGCAAGCAGCAAAGTATCCGTGTGTGAAGGTTCAGTTCGTGACCAGACACGCACAGTTCAGTAGAGTCCGGTAACTCCATTGGCAAACACACACATCTAGAACCTGGGAGAAGCAGACAGCCTAGTCCGCATATGATATCGGTCAATACAGGCCGGAAAATCCGTAAATCCAGTCTGGAAGTCAAAGTTCCTGCTTTTGGGGACACTCCATGTAAGCGTGCCAGAGATCCGGATAATCCTAAACATCAGAAGGCCTTGTTGAACCGACCAATGCCAAGCAAAGACGCCCGTTCGAGAACATTTGGAAAACGACCAGTTTTCCAATCCTCCATTACCGCGAAAGAAACGTAACTATGAACGATAAAGACGGGGAAGTGCGTTTACAAACAAAAAAAATCCCTCTTGGACAAAGAACTGTCCACTCTCAAGTACGTTGCTTCAGAACGGTAACGTGAACTTGCCAAGCCTTATCCACTTGCATAGTCCCCAAATAAGATTGTGAATGTAAATGTATGAAGATGAAGAGCGGCAACAGAATCCTTCGGGGCAAATAAAACAAAAACAAAACAATCCTCTTGGCTCGAGAGCAGCAGTCCAGATCAGTAGCACTTCATGCTTTCCCCGTGCTTTAAACACAATGTAGTGACTTTCAAAATGTCTTTGCATCCAGGTTCATTCAAGATTTCCCAGCCTCTGCAGGTCCATGTTTTTCGGGGGCTCTTGCGTTTCTGCAGACGGGTTGTGTCTCCTCTCTCCTGAGTATGTAGCCAGCAGCACAGAGAGGGAGGCGTCCGGATGTGTGGAGATCGGCGTGTATGTAGAAGCCTGGGCATCCACGTTCTCCTCTCCAACGGTGTTGGTCAGAGACGCCAGAAAATCCAGGAAATAGAACCGTAAGGAAATCAGGAACATCATTGAACTGATGTCATAAGCTCCACATCACATCCTCATGTGAACCAGTCACATGTCCGCAGAAAAACAGCCGGTTACTTCTCCCTAGAACGGAAACCAGAATAAAATGTTATATATATATATATTTTCGTTTCATAATGTATTCTTAAATAGGATATACAGATAAGGGTATATGATGCATTGTATGCGACTATTGTAGTCAAGTATGAAAAGACCGTGGGGATTTGAGATTTTGACCACTAGAGGACAGCAAAGACTTAATTCCAGGGAATCGCTCAAGGATAACACCATTTAGGGCTGGACGATATATCAATATTACTTTGTAAGCAATATAAAATTAACTTGCGTTGTGAATATTGTGATGATTTTAATATGCCTTTTATTGCCCATTAAATTTCTAAAGACCAAGGGAGAAGCCTAGTTATACATCCACTTCTTGTGCCAGGGCTTGTGTGTGAGATAATAAAGATATATTTTAATAGCAGCAAAAATGAGTTAGGAGGTTCGATTCATTTCCGCAGCTCAGTTCTTTCAAACTGCCCAGCGTAAAGAATAAACCGTAACACTTTACAATAAGGTAAACATCAGTTAACATAAACTAGTAATGAACAATACTCCCACAGCATCTGAATCAAGTACAATCATAGAGATGAATCCTCTTACCATTCTCACCTCCGTGGCGGAGGATAAAGCGAGGGGGCAGAGGCTTGTTGGCTGGCAACAATGGCTGAAGAGGAGATACCTGTGAAATGGAAAATTGCATATCACTACGCAAAACAGTCATTTGTGATAACACATGAAAATCCTTCACCGAATGTTAGGGAACTTCCCATCGCTAACGCCTAGTGTGACCACACCCGGAGCTATTTTTATAGTTTACCTGTAGCATAGGACAGGTCGTACTGTCCTGGGAGTAGTGGATAGCCAAGGTGATGGTGGGAAGGCATGATCCTTTGAGAGGGCGAAGATCTTGGACGTTCGCCATCTCTTTCTCTCTCGCTCCCACTTCGGTCTCTTTCATGAGGCATCTTTTCACCCACCGTGGGCGATTTGCTCTTGTATTGGCTAGCGTGCTGATGCAGGATGTCCAGAGCTGCTTTAGACTCAGATGCAGACTTGCCACTCACCGTAGGACTGGCACGAGACTTCTCACCCTCCTCTCCATGTGGCATCTTACTGCCATATGGAGAAAAAGAGTACCCTGGTGACAGGTACGATCCTAGGAAAGAGGTGAAATCAATAGAGGCCCTTAGTATAAGGTAAAATTAAATAGTTTTCTAGTTAGCTCAGCAAAGGACTTACCAGGATAATTCTGCATCATGACAGCAGGCATCCCTCTATATCCCGGATGACCGGGGTCATAACCCTGGCCGTAGGGGTATCCATGCATGTAAGACATATAAGAATGGTGCTGCTGCAGCGGTGAGGAAAACTGCATATGTGCTCGTGGATCTTTGCTGACTCTATGCTCCTCTGAGGCAGAGGAAGTTCGTGGTTCGGCCCCTTCCTTGCTTTCCTCTTTAGAGGGAGTGTCTTTAGGACGCTGCCTTTCGTCTTTCCCTTTCCGGTCTCTCTCGCGGTCTCTGTCCCGATCTCTTTCCCTTTCCCGATCACGCTCCCGCTCTCTCTCTTCCTTCCATCTTTCCTCATCAATCTGTTTCTGAGCATCGGGGTATTTGCTGGGGTAAACGTACGGCCACAGTCGAGAGTCTGGCTCCTGAGAAAGAAAGTGGAGTATGAAACGCCCGTTATTAAAGAGAGATAAGTGCATAGTGAGAATGGACGTATTATCAAAAGGTTAAAAATTATGCAACAACAATATTGTAGAAAGACGACGTTTCATACCTGTCTGTACATGTACATGGCCTGCTCCATAGCCGACCTCCCGGACTCGAGGCCTGGTTTCGACTCATCTTTCGCATGATGTCCAGCTTCACTTAGCTTCATTTTCAGCCCCTCACCTTGCTGGGTCTGTCCCTTGCCATCTTCTCCTTTAGGGATAATGACCGACTTGCCAGGCTCCGAGGGATCTTTGGGCTTGCCCTGTGGGGACGGTTTGCCCAAATCTGAGAGGCTAGACGCTTTAGACAAGGTAGGAGGAACCGAAGCTTTCTGCTTCCATTCTTCTTGCTTCATGGATGCTTCCCTATCCTTCTGAGCAGCCTCTGATTTCTTCTCCGCAGCACGATGCTGTTCAGCTGCTTGCCGTTGCCGGTCCTCACACTGCTGCCTATATGCTGGGTTTGTGCTCATCAGGTGGTTATGGTAGGCCTGATCAGGTGAATAGCCGTAGGGAGGCACGTAAGCGTACTGATTGTAATAGAGAGGCTGCATGAACATGCTAGAACGCTGCTGAATGACTGAAGGCTGTGGTGGCTGCTGAGAGGATGCACCTGTTTCTGGCTTTCGATCTTCAGATGGCTCTGATTTGCCCTTGTCGCTCCCAGGTTCTGGGTCTTCCTCCTTTTTCACCTTCACTGCACCATCTTGCAATGATGTGACAGTGTTAGAAACTCCTGGACTGGGGTTTGGGTTGACATAATTGGGCGGGTAGTACGTTTCATAACCTGGATAATAAGAAGAGTCTTTGTTTGGTGGTTGGGATGGGAACAGGGATTTCTTGGCACCTTCCCGAACTGCCTGATCCTCAGACTTGACCTTGACTCCCTCCACTTTGCCCTCTCCATCTTCCCCCGCATCAGAGATGTCCGAGTACGCTGGGCTGTTGGTCTTCACAGAAGAGTTATCGGCCCCATTTTGGGTAACCACATGAAGTGGAGTGAGAGGTTGTGCCATCCCACCACTTTCTATCCGACTGGCCACACCTATAGAAGGACTGGGAGAATTATCAGAGAAGCTGTAGATTTTGTCTGCCTCGGCTTTCATGCTGGCTAGCCGACTTTGATGTGGATCTGTGGATCCATTTAACAGCCCCTCACTCTTGCTGCCTTGGTCTGAGCTCTCGGAATATGGGCTTTTACCTTCTTCAGGTTTGCCTCCTTTGCCAGGGGCTTTTGGACTGTCTCCTTCCTTCCCACCCTCCTTCTTTTTCTTATCTTTCTTTTTCTTGTCTTTAGAGCTGCCCAAGGCTGGGTTCATTGAGGGATCTCCCATAACTGCAGATTTGGGTTGAATCGTTTTTAGTTGGGGGCTCTTGCTAATGGACTGGACCACAGAGCCCATGCTGGAGGAGGAGCCTGAACTGGGGGCAGGGAAGCCAGAGGTGGAGTACAACTGCTGTGGAGGTAAGGTAGGAATTTGGGGCCTTGCAGACTTCATTGCCTTCTGAGCGAGCTTGTCAGCCTTGGTACCACTGCCAGACTTCTTAGCTTTGTCCAAACCTCTTTTATCATCAATGCCGTCGTTGCTAGTCTCATCTGTAAGACATGGGCCATCTTCACACCCATCCATGGGGACACCAGAGTCATGCTCAGGATCTGATTTCTTCTTGCCAGGCGGCTTGGAGCTGAACTTTCCTGATGATGGTGATGGGCTCTGTGCATCAAATCCTCTGCCTTTGGGAGTGATCGAGCGTGCAGGAGATGCACATCCCTTCTGAGAAATGGACGCGCCATTGCAATTGCCTGGCTCTGGATGCAAAGTGGAGTCCTCTCCATATTCGCTATCCCCATCTATGTCCAGCTTAATGTCATCATCATTGTGAGCACGTGCCTGGTGATACTTCAAGCCGTTAATGTGCTTGTACTTCTTGTTGCAGTTGGGATGGGGGCAGTCGATCAGCACCGGCGATGGGCAGTTGCGATCCAAAGAGGGAGGCAAGGATTCAGCTTTGATGTTGGAGAGGGGAAGAACAGTATGAGGTATTCCACTGTTTGAATTGGTGCGCATTCGTTTGCTACCCTTAGTGTCCTCTGAACTGGAATTGGGCTCCATGTCTGAGACAGGCTTGTTCTTGCGTTTGTTAGCAGATGAAGGACTAGCTTTTACATCCTCTGTGTTGCTGTTTGGTGGGGTGCGCCGCTCAGAGGAGTTCTGACTGCCCCGTCGCCCTTTGCTGTTGGACGCGGCTCGAGTCTTGCTGTTGTTGCTGCCTTTGTTATCAGAGGAGTTGCTGTTCTCGTTGACGGGCGTATTGCTATTGGGCCTCATTCTTTTACCCCTTCCACGGCCATTCCTCATCTCCAGGTCACTTGTGGGTGACTCACAGAACCTGAGGAAGCAGAAAGGGAAAAAAAAAAACATTTCTATGTGAAAAACAACTTTTTCATAGACACTCGATTCACAATCATCAATCCAGTAAATAAGTGCCGTCCTTTTCCCACCTAAATCTCTCACAATTATCTGCAAACCACAAAGGGTGCTAACAGCGCTGCAGATATTCCCGCGGATGAGAGATGGCCTCTCTTCTAAATCAGCCTCTCCATTTGGATGCTATAAGTGCTTCTCCAGTGGGCCCTGGAGAGCCAGCAACGTGCTGTGCGTTTTTATCCTCTCGTTATCCCTGATCTCGACAGCAATGCTTGTTCTGATGAATTGCATGCAGTGCCACACTGCTGCAGGATTAGGCCAGGGTGACCTGGCTGCTGATTAGATGCAGTGTGATAACATCCTCCAACAGATAAGGCACATACTCAGAGGTAAGATCAACCGGAGAGCTTGATCAAAGCACAGGCATTGAACCGTAGTGAAACAGAGCAGCTAAGGAAGCTATCTTAGGGCCCCCAGTACAGGAATGAAATAATGATATATATCATTGGCTGAGAGGTAATGTTTACATAATATCTGTTTGTCAAATAGGAACGTGCATTTCAATAAACTTGGGGTTAAAAGGAACAAGATTTGGGTGTTAACTGGACCACAAGTTAACACCCAAATCATCACCATCACTTCTGAGTTTGTGTCAGATCTGGAAGCTTCTGGAAGCAATGGTGGACTTTTGCACTGATCTGTAATTGCTTTAACCTGTTCCAGGGACTACATGCGACTCAAAGCAGCTGTGACTGGAAAGCAAACATACAGAAGAAACACTCCTATATGAATGCACTGCATCATCTTCACCGACACTCTCCCCAGGGGCTAATGCTGTGTTAGTCATGTTTGCCTGCAGTCTCCTGCAGCCAGCAGATAAAGTGCACCAGCCTTTTCTGGAACATTTCGATTAGAAATTACAAGCTACCTCCTGAGGCAGAGTCTCTTAAATGCACACCGTGTTATGTACAGCAAATTATTTGTGTCATGCAGTACTGGTATCTGACCTTGAGCAGGATACAGCATGAAAAAAAAATATATATAGCTAGGTGTTGGAGTGTCTGTACTGTAAAAAAAAAAAAACATTTGCAAGGTCAAAAAGAAGCCTCCTTCATACCTTAACACACTATTATTGCCTCAAGCTATATTAGCCCCACTCTTTGTGTCGGGCAGGACTTTCATGGCATTAGGACCCAGTAGAATCGTAACTGAAATGCTGGTCTGTGAGGAACTACCGCTGTTTTAGATCGATGCATGGAATAGAAAAGAAAATGGGTGGGGGCTGGGAGAAATCAATTCCTTCATGATGCTGCATTTCAAAAAGGTGGGTGTCAAAAGGGGGGCGTTTTGAGACATTATCCTCCATGTTTCCGTCACTTTCCTTAAAGGAGAAGTTCACTTTTAAAAAAACTTTTGCTTATAATTGACTCACCCCCATGTCATCAAAGATGTCCATGTCTTTCTCTCTTCAGTCGAAAAGAAATTAATGTTTTTGA
>JAUCMU010000053.1:849932-861519 GCA_032275025.1 Enteromius treurensis
ACATGGACATCTTTGATGACATGGGGGTGAGTCAATTATCAGCAAAAGTTTTTGTAAAAGTGAACTTCTCCTTTAACTTTCATAACAATCTGAACATGTGCATCTCTAAATAAAGTTAAATGAGGTTGAAGCTTACCGTGGGGGTGCCCAGTCATGTCGAGTGCAGTCTAACAGCGTGCCCACATACGTCTTGTTCCTCCAGGTAACATTTACAACCAGCATCCCTGCAGAAAAAACAAAAAAAAAACAATATAGGAAATAAGACTTCACCTACTAAAACACAATAAAGTATTTCACTCAAGCTGAACAAATTCACCTTTTAGAAAGAACACCAGTAAGGGCAAAACTACAACTAAGATCTGTTTAGAGATCTTAGACCCAGACTACCCTAGTGGGCATTAAATATACTAAAATGTATTTGAAATACATTTATTTAATGCCAAGTATACTACACATGCAACACAAAAAATACCCTGAAATTGTACTTTTACTATACTAAACCGGTAAGCTTGCAGTCTGCTGAACTGGAACTACTTATTTCCTACTTAATGCATTTTAATCGTGCAGAAGCAGTGCTGATAGATGATAGTGTTGAAGATATACTGCTAGTGCTAAAGCTGAACTATACCAAGTATTCTTCATGCACAATTTAAAAAGCTTGCATTTTAAGACCGATATTATTCAACGATCATACAATCCTCATCAAAAGTGACATTAAAACACATTTTAGGCTTAATGTGAAGAAATGTGCATTGTGTGGAAGTCGTAAAGGTTAATTCTAATTTAAGTCTCGAGAGAATGTTAATGTTAACATTTTAATCACTATACTTAATGTGAAATCAATGTATTATAAATATGCTACTGTTTTACTAGGGTACATTGTATGCAATGCCGTTGTGAACAATAAGCATCAGCCTTCATCTACACAAGTGAGAGTTGGGAAAAAAAGATAAACGAGTGCTTGTTGGCACAAGTACACTGCCGATTTTACATTCCTCAGCACAGATGTCCAAATCTAGAACACCTCCTGTATAAAGACAACAGGAACAGCAGGGTGCACAAAATTAGTATGCACCCTAGTACATTAGTATGCAGAGGGAAGTAAAGGATAAAGAGAAGAGAAGAAAAGAAAGGGTGGTGGGGAACACTGCAGTATGCAGGGACTCCATATCCTATATTGTGTGTTTGTTTTGATCTGGAATCCATCCAAAAAGATTCATCCGCATCCAGCACTCCCAAGATCTGTCAACTTAAATCTCAGCTTCCTGCCATCTGCTTGACATTTAGCACAACCAAACGCAGACATTGAGAGATGCAGAGTGCCAAAAGAGTGACAGGAAATTAGCCTTCACCTACTGAAGCTCATTTGTTAACACCAGGTGGCAGCAGCTATCATTTCTTAGGGATGTATCAGGAAACATCGAGTGCCTGGAAGACGGCGCACACCTCCACCAAAATGCCATTCCACCGCGCACACTCAATCAAGCGACCGACCTTCCTAAACGCCACAGAAAAAAATGCATCTACGGTGCTTTTGAGGACAGCCCCCACAACCTTTCATTGTGACTGACTGACGAAGCACACAAGAGATATCTGTTTGATTTCAAGCTGCAAGGCGCTATTCGCAATGGGGCATCAATTGCCTGCTTCTAAAACAGCTTATCAAGAGGTGCCAGGCAATAAAAATTTCACACCGCAGACGACTGCAAAGGGAGACAAAACCCCTCCATGTGTTTAGTTCTGCCTTTCACGCGGCGTTTCCTTGACAACTGGCAACTGCGAGCAGCCACTGCAACGGCGCTCATTCCATCTCAATGACACGAGTGGAGACATCGAGCAGAATACTCCAATCACGTCTCCAAACGGGAAATGTTGATAATTGGCCTTTTGTACGCCACTGAAAAAAATACCACTACATCTGCTAACGATTAGCATGACATCAGCTGGACCCAGGACCACCGACGTGGCAAGGATGAATTGCAAAGTTGACCAACCTGCCATTTTCTGAAACGTACAACATTATTTCTAATGGCACGCAGGCAGCGCGAGGACCTGATTCCAGCACCCTATAAAAAAGGAAGCTGTAACTGGAACCCTGTCTGATTCTTTCGGTTTCAGAGCCTCATTAAAGCACACTGAAACAGTCCAGCACAGCACAGGCTGGGAAACAGGTGTGTACTCGCTTCCAGAAATAATAAAGAGTATTATGGCACAGGTGTGCCACACAGCCCATGAGAATATGTGTGTGCGTAACTAACATTCCCTGCCAGTGACCTCTAATGGTCAGCGAGTCTCTCGACGAAACCTGAGCGCTAGTCGTCAGCTTTGAAGCGACATCTGCACCCTTGCCCCACAGATCTTTACAGCGGACTACTTTAGCTTTTATAAGCTAAGACACAATGTCTGCTGTATAAGTGCATGTGTGGCTGCTTAATTCTGTAAACGGAAGCCCTGACCTGCTCAGACAGACAGCCTCCTAATGTTTACCAAACACGAACGGTCTTCCCAACTAATCATGTTAGCGATTGGATCCTGTTTGGTTATTTTCATGGGAACCAAAAAGCATTTTAAGAAAATTCTCTAGAGGTTCTGTTTTCTAGGGGATAATCATGCTCGTCACGCTCGTGAATCTCCACCTGTTTTCAAACGGAGCGTCAGTTCATACAAAGAGCCGTAGATCACAGACGAGCAGTTTCACAGAGGATACAGGAGATATTATTAATCAAGGAACCAGCTGATTAGATGTGCACGATTATCCCTGCGATATGCACAAAAACAACAACAGCAATAACGCCGGATGGAATCCGTCATTCTCAGATTCTGACGCCCAAACAGAAAACAAAGCCTAAACTGAACAAGAAATATGAAATGCAAGTCTTAAACAATCCCTCCCTAGCGATGCTATAAACACAGTATAGTAAAAACCTCCCCACACCCCATGTCTTCATTCATCTGTAATCAGTCACAGAGCACCTGTAAATCATCTTAGCATTCATACAGGTTTGGTCTCAGACAGCTTAAGACAGCGCTCCTAATCGTGAAGATTAAGGCGAGCGAGGCGATGAGAACTGGGGGTTGAAGGGCTGCTGGAACCAGCTACAAACAATGAGACATAAAACCCAACCTTGTTTCCATCTGCTCATGAAGCAGCCGTTTATTCACTCTCGAAAGCCGCCCAATCATTAACCAAGCTGTAACTCTCTCCCTCTCTCTGGGGAAGGGAGCCTCAGGCAGTTGGTTCCACTTATCTGGTGAATTCTTTCAGCGTTACACATTTCCCTCCTCTCTATGCCAGTTGAATCTTATGCAATCTGCAATGCTGCAAATGGTTATCTGCACGGATCGACAAACAAGAACACATATCTTAATGCCACTCGGTTTGCAATAAACCGCAGCTCTGAGCGGAGTCCTCGCCCTGAAGCATGCCGAGCCAAGCTTTGAGAATTCTGCGTGACAGATTCACTGCATTTTAAAGCGCCGTCCCATTGTTTGTTGCTTTTGCAAGAGCTTGCCCAAACTTTCACTGTATGCCTCTCAACCCGGTCGGATTTCGAGAGAATGCATCATTACAAATACGTGGATCACATAAAACGTGACGTGAAGCACTTGCTTCATTGTGTTTCCCACTCTCAGTGGCTGTTTTGCATACCTCTGTGCTGCCTAGCTGCCAAGAGAAGCAAATTGGTGTGCCAGACAAGTCCAAACTAAGACTGCAGGCTCAATTTCAGGGCTAAGAGAAGAGCTCGCTGTCTCACCGAGTTAAGAAACAGACCCTGAATGATTGACACTAGTCGACTGAGGGCTCTTGTTTGTTTGTGCTTGCTTTTGTTTGAAGGGCAGGTAGCATTTTTACATATAACCACAAGCTACATTAAATGGAACTGACATGCGGAACCAATAGCTTAAAAAGTCTGGATGATGATATACAGAAGACAGGCTCCTTATACCACACCAGTTCCAAAGCAGAGAAATAACAAACATGGTGAGTTCAGAGACTGAGGCTAAGGGTACCCTTGGCATTGACTGAAACAATGGAAGTCTGATCCCACCACCCCTCTACCCAAAGAGCAGTGCACTTGTCATCTTATATCCCATTTCCACCCAACGCCCTTGCCTTGGAGCAAAAAAGGGGTCATCGCCTTTGCTTCGGGCCCCTTAGTTCAACCTTCCCCCAATAGCCCCATCAAAGAGTATCCTATTGACAACAAAGAACTGGCCAACCCAAAAGAGAAGAGGGGGGGAGCATAGGGGCCCTTACCGCCTGGGTCACCAGCCTAATTTCTCCTGCAACGAGTTTCATTAATGGGCAAGAATGGTCCCCGTAATCTGCCCCTGTGTCCCGCTGGGTGTAGGGAGGGGGTCCCCCGGCATTGACCCGGCACCTCCTTTCCCATTCTCTTTTAACTTATCGTTCCCCATAGCCCCTCTTTTCCCCAGCTGAAGGTCAGATTGAGAGAAAAAGGGTGGAAAAGGGCATCGGTGTGACCGGCTAAGACAAAGGCAGGCTAACAAGTCACTCAAGAGAGCAAAGGGAGAGTCTGTATTCAATGGCTTTTTAGAAGCTATTGTGTCTGATTCATTTGGGATTGACAAAAACAGAAAGAGCAGAAGCAAGAGGTTGTTAAACAAACAGGATATAGAATATACAGACAACAGCTCTCTCTCTCTCTCCATGCGTGTGTGTGTCAATATATGATTGATATACACACACACTACAACAAAGGATTGCGTCCACAATAAACGTTTATTTAGTTATTTCAACCCAAGTGGTACAAATCATCTTTAAATAAATATTTTTTAGGATTTTTTTTTTTAATATAAATTATTTTTTAGGAGTTTAAATATTTATTTGGAAATGTTTCTTTTTATATATTTAAAAGGCAACCCTGTTTTTAACATAGTAGCATAGTATTTAAAAAGTAAAAGAAAAAAAACTATATTTTTATGTTAATAATATAATCATTAGGACAAAAAAAAAAATCCTTATGCACACACATCTATATTTATATTTAATTGAAAATAAGCTCATGCTAATTAAAGACAACACAAGCACCAATTTTCCTGTTTGACATCTGTTTTTGCACGAGACCATCAGTCATCTCAAAAAGAACCGAGAACACAACTGGTTGTCAACGACCTGATTTTTTTATGAGGTTGTGATCCTTTGACATGCTTGCTCGGGTGGCTGCCTCTACTGATTATCTGGGTCACATGACCGAGGTGAGCAGGTCTCCTGGGAGAGGAGAGAAAGGGGCCCTTCTTTTGTAATATCCACACTAGCGATTTGGCACAGCTGAGTAACTTGTGCTCAGCAGAGGGGTGAGAATATTCCCTTCCCCCCAGACATCAATCCTCAGCACTTCTTCCCAGTAGACGACCAAGGGTTGCCAGGAGGCAATTATAAACCCTTGAGTAGTAAAGTGGGAGGATGAAATCCTAAGAGACTGAAAGGTACACAACAAAACTTGCCATTCAAACCTGGAAAATAAGCACAAAGACTTCCCGTCTTCCCAGGCGAGATCACTTTTTACAGCTCTGAAGAACAAACGCCAACACGGCTGAGGTTACTCTTAGCTGGTACGTCTTCATCGGTTTGGGATTTTCAGCCAGAGGAGAAATGAGAGCGAGAACGAGCTGCATCTGGTCATTGTTGTCCAATACTGACAGCCTGCCGAGCGCTGACAGGAACCCAGAAAGCTAGCCGGATCCCCGCTGTGAAATGTAAGAGCTGCTAGACGAGCAGGAGAAAGACTTTGATGGAAGATCTGAGGGAGAGACGAAAAGGGAAGTGTGGAACAAAACCAAAAGCAGAGCGAGGCCGAGTTGAGGCTTGACCACAAGCTGAGAGAGAAAAAGACAGGCTGGATCTGGCATTCTGTGCGCGCTCGGCTTGGCAAGGTCCGTCTGACCGACAGAGAAAAGAGACTAAGAAAAGGAATGAATACCACTCTCTCCAGGGCAAACATGACAGCCCAACAGGGCTCTTTGTGCGTTTTCCAGACCGGCTTGCCTGAGCCGACATCCACATGTCAAGTGTCTGTCTTCATTACATTCCTTCAGAAAAGGGGACACCATCCACGACACTAGACTTCTGCTCTGGATTTGGACAACGCCACCGTGTTTATGACAGCCACGCCGGCGGGAGAGGTGGAAATGTGCCACCAGTAGAAACAGCTTTCAAGACAGCTCCAAGGACCTCCTCACGGCAAAGTAAACAACCTCCAATTGTTTGGAAAGGTCTGGAGGTTCTCCAGAACAAAGGTTGTCTTATCTCCTTTGCCATTTTCCTTTTATTTCCCGCAATGACAAAGGGTTTGTGGTTCAGGCTTATTATTGGACGAATCCCAATAATAAGAGAAACTTGCTCGGAGATGCGGACTCAAAAATAGAAACAACTCTGGCCCGGCAAGCGCTCCGGTAGTTTCGCCAAAGCCAAGCTAGCGTCGTGCCAGCCCGCCGCATAAAGCACTGGAAGATTTGAGGCTGACATTTGAGAGTGTCAGCAGGTGGGGTCGACAAGAGACGAGACTCCTGGCGCAGAAACGCGTGCCGCTGTGCAGCTCTTGCAAAATGTCACTTTCTCTGAGCGTCTTGCCTTCTTGCCCAATCTGATGTCTGCTCTCCCCGAGCCTCCCGTTACTCGCTCTGGTTTAGATGAGCTGTCACAGGCTGATGGAGGAGGGTTGCCAGGTCAGGGGCACTTCCATCTCCTCATGCTGACAGCCCAGAAGGAGAGCGATCTTTGATCCACACAGTTCTCTTTAAATACAGCCGCCCCAAAGGTCAGTATTTGGTAGTCAAATCACAACGCAAAGAGGTTGTTTAGCCTTTAGGTGCAAATGAACACGACTTTAGTTTAACAGAATGCAACGTTCTGGATGAGAGTCGCATGGATATGCAGAATAATTCATGCACCAGTGATGCAGAAAAACTAGCCAGCTGTGCAAGTCAGTATCTAGTAGCCGGGTGATTTATTCTGATTGTTAACACTGACAACTACAAGACCTGTCAGCTTTAATCGTAAAACATGGATCAAAAAAGCAATTACTGGTGTGGTTACTGGTTATATTATACCAGTTTAGTTTACTAATGTTAAAAAGATTAGATCATTTGTGTGAAAGCCAAACCAAATCCAAAGCACAAATTATGAAATTTAAGTGCATGTAAAATTCAAACCTATGATATCTCGGCCTTGTATGAACTTCATAAACACCGCTCTGGTTTTATGTAAGCCACAGTGGATCAGATGGAACAATAACCCACAAGTCCATCCATTACACAACTCTCCAAAGGGCTCGGAAAGCCCCCGGGCGTCCGAACTGAGACGTCTCTAACAGCTCCGAAGCCTCCAACTGCAAGGCATGCTGGTCTGGCTGTTATCGCTCATTCCCGTGACCCGCTCTGGAGGCGCTTTCAGGCTTTCCTCTGGCTTGTTTTCTGCATTTGTCAAATGGAGACCGCTGTGCCACTGTGAATCATCAGGACTGGAGGTAAAGCGAGACGGATGGAGATATGAAGAGACCGGGGGAAGACAGGAAGCATTTGATGTGGTGTGAACTAGCATGATTTCTGTGCGTTAGCGGAGCTAATGGAACGAGTGGGCGAAGGTGAAAGTACGAGCTGCACGGCTCCTTTTGACCTTGCCTGAAATTGTCAGTCGCAGCAATTCTGCATTATCACAGCGAAGAGGAAACACGGCCGGGTGCTCAAACAACAGACACCAGCCAAAGAGCTGAGCAAGACCTGCTCGCGTTACAACACAGTCTGCTAAAACAAGACCTCTACCGTCAGGTTAATTTGCCTTTAAATACCTGCTAGTCTATACAACAAAATAAAACTCGTCTTTGACAGACAGCTCATAAGAAGAAAAACCAAGAGGTTAAGCTTTATCAGGTGGTGAACACAAACTGCGATGTCTGGATTCTGTTTGTTTATAGCACAAACACACACGCGGCTAATGGCTACAGCGATGCAGTCAAACCCTGAACAGTTTGGCAGCGGTCCTGGACGAAAAACATCCGTTTTATGGGAGAAAAAGCATTGCGCAATGAAGCAAACAGCAGCTCTTCTGTCAATCACCTGCTCCAGCTCAAAGCCAAGCTGAAATTAGGAAGCTAAACAGGCAAATACAAGTGTGCTCTAACCTAGTCTGAACTTCACTAGATGGGTAACGGGAACAAAACAGGCTTGATGGGTTATGCGCAATATCCTGCAAGCGTTTTTGGGAAACCACATATTAGATATCAGTGAAAAGATGTGATTCATTCTTTCAGTGTGGCAGTAAAACAACAACGTAAGGATTTTGAGAAGTGAAAGTAAAACCACAAGATCGCTGAGCGCAATTGTGTTGTTATAGTATTATATACTAGTCTTGTAGTTAACTAAGACCACTTAAAAAAAACAAAAAAAAGAAAGAAAAGAAATTGCTATTATTATTTAGACAAAAATCAAATACTAATACAATAAAACGGCTAAATTGCAATTGCACAAAAAAATTGCAGTTATATAAAATTGCAAATATAAGTTATTAGAGGAACTCCAAGGGCTCCCTGCTGATTTCTATAATTAAAATACCTTTTTTGCCAATGAGTGCATTTCTGAAGCTCTGTAAATCCCAAATTGGAGAAAAATTGTGATTCGATTTCCCCCCAAATCAAGCAGCCCTAGTATTCATTTCAACTGGCATGAGTCAACATGAAATATAACCTATAGCCTATATAGGTGTAGCATCCATCTGTCCTTACCGTCCTCGGTCTCCTGCCAGACGATGCCCTCCAGGTTGACGCTGGTCCCAGGTTCACAGGGACCCAAACACTCGGGCTCGGTGGCCAGAGCCACGTCAGAGGTGTTGACGGCCACGGAGCGCGTGCGGACCATGATCTGCTCACACGAGGACGAGATCTCACTGTTGCCGACTGGAGCGAGGAGGTGGAGCGGTGGCGGGGCCGGCGTGGAGACCGGAGACTCCATCTGTGGGAGAATTCAGAAAAGCATTTAGTTAGCAAGTGATGATAAAATCACACATATAGGATAAAAAAACATTCAATTACTACTGTATTTTAAGCATTTTATCCACCATTTGTAATAAACACAGAACATTAAATAACGGTTTATTGTGATTAAAAGTGTTTTTTAATGTGTGTATACTGCGCATGTTTATTATGTATATATAAATACAAACACATGCATGTATACATTTAAGAAAAATATGTTGATTATATATATATCAAATAAATGTATAGTAATATAAAATATAGGAATATTAATAAAATTAATTATTTGACAGCACTAATATATATATATATATATATATATGATTTTATATATTACATTGTATATACTTTTATGTAATGTTTACATATTATTAACTTTATTATTTTAGCTGCTGACCAAAACACACTAAAAGTTACAGTTATATAATGAATATGGGCTTAAAATGCACACTAAATATAGAAATGTATATGAATATTTCTACTACTAATACAAGACTACTGATCTCAAGTTATTTCTGCAGTAATACCAGAATAAACAAGTTTGAAGGCTTCTAAAAGAAACTGATTCATGGTTAGATGTGAAATTAACATGCATTTCAAGGAAGGTAAAGGGAATAAAGCGAGGATAAGTAATGCACTTACAGACACTGTAAACAGACTGCAATGAAAGCATAAGCTGACATTAGGCTCCACGTCAAACCTCTACGTTCAATTACAGCAATTATCAGCCCGGCGAGGGCGAAGTATGTGAACAGAACAGAGCCTGGGATTATTTAACCTTAGTGCCAAGAGACATTAGCGCTCTGTGATTATTACTCATGTCCGTCAGGTTCATCATGAGCTTCCGCAGCTGTTCCGCTTTCACCAGCGCTCTTACCCTCTCATAATCTAATTATGGCTTTTGTTGAATTGAATTAAAGCTTTTTAATGCTGCATTGTTTATTCTTTCCAAAAAAAACCTAAGATCTCACGGCCACATTTAGAAGAATGTGTATTCTGTACCACAAATAATGTAAACTCTGTACAGAGTAAAAGAAACGTGATGTGGCTGGTTGTTATTGAGAGACGACTGAAGAAGCATAAACATTAGTTCCTGTTGTGACTCACTGCTTATCCAAAGCCAGAAGAGGCCTTTAATTGATCAAGCAGCTGGTGTTCGCAGTGCCACGGTCATGAACTGATGGAATGAAGGCAATGCGAGTTGCTTTGGATAAAAGTGCCAGCCAAATTCAGAAATAAAAAAATATAAATAAATATTAAATTATAAAAAAAAAAAGAAATTCCTAAAAAAAAATAATTTAAAAAAATTTCAGTGAACCGTTATTAAAAGAGCAGATTAAAAAAAATAAATAAATAAATACAAATTTTACAAAAAACTACAGACCTATAAATACAGTATATTTTTGGCTGAATGCCCACACTACTGACTTCTCGAGGAAGTTGTTCTCCGCCCCCTCCATATTTAACCACTGACTACTGTAATGTCGATTATACCAACACTACAGCATATCCGAACATCTATAAGACTTTAAAAAATAAGTTCACTTAAAACTATATCCACAAACCTATTATAATAAATGCCTTCAGCAAGTAGGAAAAGAAAACGTTTTCAGCAGCTGGTTATTAGATTATTTGGCTGCTGTTACTTTAAGAGCTATATTTAAGAGAAATATTTTTAACACCATAAAGCTGGAAAAACGAGTCTTCTAATGTGCTAATTCTATACTCTTTTATGAAAAGAAACATAAGACCTATTTTGAATTGAATGGCACTGAAGAAAAACAGCTTGCTGAATGAACTCAAAAAGGGTGCTGGATGAAAACACTGCTGGCCTTGTTGAGCGTTCCCTCCCTTCCCCAGCGAGCGCTCTTGAATTTACAGTCGTGTTACTAAAAATTCACAAGACCACAGTGTTTGTGAGGGACCTGCGGAGTCACGCACTCTAAATCCAGGCGATTTCATTGGACACTTTTCTTCTCTTTCAGCTCCTTCTCTTCAGTTGGATGGCGTCCGCTGGCTGTGCTTTAGTGTGTCGGCAGTAAGAAAGCGAACACATGGCTTCAGCCGGGATTACTGGAGGATTAGACCGAGGGTGTCGCATTTGAACACCTGTCCTCTGCTACGCTACTTCCACAAACATCTATACCTGAGGACTACTGAAAGGTCATGTTAAACCCACTGACACCAGACAGAAAACACCGATGAGCGTTCAAGAGCTCAATGAGAGCCAACAACAACAAAGAGCTCTTTAAATAACGGCACAAAATGCTCATTAGAGATCGGCACTATATAGGTTATGAGCCGATATTAGATCGATTTATTTAAAATGGTCAATTTTGGATATTCAATATATTACATATTAAATATTTACTCATTCTTTTTTTATTATAGTATATCAGAACATTTTTTGATTATTTTAGCATCATCTTGTGCCATCATTTATCAGTTTATGTACAGGAAAGAATTTATTGAATATAATATTAATACATTTATATATTTTAATTATTTAACTTATTTGAACAAAGTATTATATTATAATTTATTATATTTTTGTAGATTTATATATTAGAATTTTTAGCATATTATTTTAGATT
>JAUCMU010000053.1:861583-896468 GCA_032275025.1 Enteromius treurensis
CCAGAATTTATTGAAAATAATAATAAATAAATAAATTATTAGCTTAGCTACAGATTTTATTTTTAAATGATCATGCATAAGTAAATACTAAATATCACTTGATATATATATATATATATATATATATATATATACACACACACACACATACATACAATTAAATAATACAATATTTTTTCTACAGAATTTAATTTTTTAAATAACCAATGCATCAGAATTGTCATTAAATATTGTAATTGTGCCAAAAATGGTGCGAGAAAGACAGAAAAATGGTTTCAATATATCTTTCATGGTTCACTTTTCTTCACTGGTTCACAAAAAACGAGGAATGCTTATGTTTTCATCTCAACAAGCCCTGCAGAAAATGAAATGAATGCGTCAATAAATACGAAAAATTGCAATATTGAGAAAAATACATACATCAATATATGATTGTGTCAACAGTGGTAATCCAGAATGTGTGATCGACCACCAAAAGCTAAGCATAAGCACCAGCCGCTAAACCCAAACAGCCTCTCGAGTCGCTCAGCGTGAGGTGGAACGACTGGAGGGAAAAAACGCTCTGGAAACAAGAGCTAAATTAATATGGAACCTCAGCGGGAGAGACGGCGAGGTTCAACAAAAACAACGTTGGCTTCCTGGCTAGCGATCTCATTTGCGGTCTGAAGCACACCATTAGCGGTTCTGAGCTCGTTTTCTTTGAGTTTCCCTCCAAGTTCGGCGTACACTAGCCCTGCCGTCCGCACACACCCCAGAGATCCTGCGGTTAACACAAGATTGAGTTTTTCAAACGAATGAAACGGAAAAAAAACCCCGATCATTTAAATCACCCTGAAACTACATCACAATCTGGGCCGACCACAGGCTTCACTTATCAAAGAACAGTTGCGTGCCTCTACAGGAAAGAAACATGATCTGCTTCTCCAGAGTCGATGGGCGACCCAAGCCAGAGTGACACCTGATAGGACGCTTGGAAAAGGACTCGGGAACCCTTTCTTTACCAGTGGAGAAGGACTAGGGGGATCCCGGAAAGCTTCGGGCAACCAACTCTTTCAGCTGCGCGAATGATCCCGCCAAACCCTTCGAGGAGGAGCGCGGAACTAAGAAAGCTGAGAAAAGAAAGCCCCCCCCCCCCCCCCCAGTGGTACTAGATATTTGGTTGATCTGACGTCTCTCGACCCCCGGCTGAGGAGGATCACATCTGTTAAACGAGTGGCACACATTAACTCGAACTGCACTAGCAATGGAAATACCAGATGCCTCGTGCTCAGAGAGCAAAGTAACGTCTAGCCACAACAGAATGACCGCAGAGGTGGGTGTGCGCGATGACTTCAAAATGTTAGCAGGGAAAAAACCCAAGAGCGCCTGCCAAGACAAGCTGCTGCACCTTTGAGACGCGCTTTGTGGTTGAAAACACGGGATATTCCTCTCTTGCGATAAGAACACAAATAGCACTGGCATTTGAGAGCAATGAGGATATAGCAAATGCAACTTTATTTAGGACTGTATTACTGCTAATACAGTTAGATTCAAACTGGTGCTGTTAAACGATTAATAAGCTTTTGTTTGAATAATATATATTGATTGTGTACAGTATATATAAATACATAACATACACAATATAGGTCAACAAAAATCTAAATTGTTCTGAAATATGTACATGCATGTGTCTATTTATATGAACATAATAAATTGACAATTACATACAATTAAGCGCAATTTATCATTTTACAGCACTAAGTAAAAGATTACAATTCTATGATTTTATCTGATACAAATATATATATATAGTATTTTTTTATAGAGACAATATTAAATTATTTGCTGATATGATAAGGCTAAGATTAAAACCGATTCAAATTCTATATTTTTTCTAAATATTTAAACAAAAATAAATATTTTTAATAGTAAAATAATTGTCTGACACAAAATCAAGAGTAAACGCTAAAATTCAAAGTTGTATATGGCACATGCTTTTAAGAATGCAAAACATAAGTTGTAGGCATTAAATTATTTTAATTAAAATGAAGTATTTCCTAGTATATTTTATATAATAACATACTGATATAAGCCTATATCATATAAAATATAAATAGATTATTTTAAAACAGTAAAAGCGTTTTAAATAATTCGCATGAATTTAAGTATCACGACATTATCATGCACGGTATATCAGAAAAGGATGCTTAGAATTTAATTTAATATAATTAAAATATTAGTGTATTTAAAAACGATCATTAAATAGTCATTCGATGCTGCTTTAAATTTATCTAAATCACCCAAAACGGATTTAAAATATCGGCTTATAACCGATATGTACCGCATATTTTTGCTTTATAATGGAAGTTCCTACTGTTTAAGCTCTACTGTAAAGAAAAAATTTGACAGCAACCGTAAATAGGCCAAAATGATTCTTAAAACTGCCAATCAACTGCGTTCAGCACGTCGACAGTTTACCAAACGTCACGTTATGTTTAGATGTACTTCGCTCTAAGAGTCCTCTAGGTTAGCGGCGCTACTCCGAGCTGTGTAAACCACTTCCAGTTCAGATCTGGAGGACCAAAGAGGGAAAAAAACGCAAGTTCGTTGAGAAAGAAAGAGGTGCTAGGAGACTTAAACATCCTCTTGTCAGCCTCACATCCTGAACGAAAGATCCGTTGCATTCCACCGCATGAGAAAACAAAGTCTGCTAGTCAGTCGATGGCAGGAAAACAAACGCAGAAAAAGAGCAGCGCTCAAACCAAAACACTTTCACACTGCCAGCCAAAACACGCCGCTCATGCCATGTTGATCCTCGGAGACCTGTTTTCTTTAAACGTGTCCGATTCACTCGGGCAAGGTTGGTCGAGGTGGATTAAAAAGCCAAATAATTGGCATAATGAGACACTTTGCAAGGTAATGTCACTGTTTATTCAGCACTTCTGCCACAACAATTCCCCTGTTCCAGCATGCAAGCACTTAAACAGGCTCGCATAGGCTGAATCCGGTAATATCTCGAAGGTCATAAAACAAATGGGGCTCTAACTGCGCTGGCCTATAATTAGAGAGCAGGGGTGACTTAAAATCTGATTCATGGAAACCAAAAACTGTCTGTAATTTGAGTTCGAGTGGCCTCTGGAACCTGCTCTGCTGACCACATTTGAGGCACTAAATTGGTACGTACAGAGATGTCAACCATGGGCCTGACCGCCGAGGACAGCGGGACAGTAAGCACTTTTATGCCACCATGTCATGCATGCGCAAGCGTCCCAGAAGAGCATCTCGCAAACAACAGAGACATTGTAACCGTCAGCAAGAACAAGCACGGATCTAATCAGTCCATAAAAGCATAACTGTATGATCATCAGCTGCCAAAGAGTGTTAAACGTTAACCCTATGAAGCCTACTGGATCACATTTATCAGCATGATCCAAACTTTACCGGACACCCTGTTGTACACAATGTCGGGTGATTTTAAGACATTATTGGGAGACCTAGAGTGACGACTGACATCTGCTTTAATGTGTCTGTTTTACATTACGAGCATCATAATTCCATCACTGCTGGTCATATAAATATCAGCATGCTCAGTCTGGACCTCTATTAGGCATTCGAGCCTAATGTGTCAAATATGATACTCAACAAACACAAATATGTTGACTTTTATTATCATTAAGGTTTAATAAAGCATTCAATTTCGAACAATTCGATTCTTCTGTTATTTCATATGGCAGGTTTCATACTGTAAAGGGCTCAAAAACACACAGAAAGCATGAAGGAAAACAAGATCGAGAGCAAAGGAAACATTTATGAAGCAAAACAGCATCTTCAAACAGTGAAAGCGAGAAAAATGCCACGAGGGGGAAAAAAAAAAAAGTGTGTGAGAAAAAGAGCAAAGAGGGGAAAATACAACAAACGACAGCCACCGCATCAACAGTGCCATCCAGTACACAGAGCTAACATCCCCCTCTTTCATAACCCACATTCAGAGGAGACTCAAAACAGACATATGTCTCATTAAAGCCAGAGAGCATCTCAGGATCATCTGCCAACATACGCCTGCCTGCCTTGCTCATAGTGCCAAGATTCATTTTGCTTTCCAGTTGTTAACACCAAGCAAGCCAAGCAGACATTTATTTAAATGATCAAACGTTTCAAAGCGTTTTCATACCGTGTTTAACAAAGCTGTGGTTTCGTTGAGGGATGTGGCTGCAAATCTATATTTGGAGTGACTATTTATACAACGTTTAATTCACTCAAAAAGAGTCTTCATCCTTTATTCACTTTATATATAATGCATAACAAAAGATGAAATTTTGAAGAATGTTTTAATGATTCCTTACAACGAATGTCAACGGGGACAAAAAGCCAACATTGGACCCCACCATCATGTGCTGATCATAAACTGGTTGAAGCTGGTCATGAGCTGGTTTAAGATGGTCATAAACTGGTATATGGTCCTAAACTGGTTTAAGATAGTCATGAGCTGGTTTAAGATGGTCATAAACTGGTTTAAGCTGGTCTTGAGCTGGTTTAAGATGGTCCTAAACTGGTATATGGTCCTAAACTGGTTTAAGCTAGTCATGAGCTGGTTTAAGATGGTCATAAACTGGTTTAAGCTGGTCATGAGCTGGTTTAAGATGGTCATAAACTGGTTTAAGCTGGTCATGAGCTGGTTAAGATGGTCATGTGCTGGTCAAAGGTGGTCCTGAACAGGAGCTAGTTGCTCATCATGACTATCTTAGGACCATCTTAAACCAGTTCAAACCAGCATCCATGCTTCAAAACCTAAACAGGGATCTCCAATGCTAATGAAAATGAAAGTACGGTATGTCTGTGAAAAGACTAAGGCGTTACAAATTCGTCCACAAAGTGAATTGGAAATGATTTCAACTCTCAATTCATCCCCCTTTTCAAAATATTAATCCTAAAAACAAGAGACGGCCTACATAAACACAACAGCTAGTCCTTCCTGGTCCATCCCTACTTGGCTGGCTTCAAACGTGCAGTTATCAAAGGAACAAAAAGCAGATGTGAAAGGCAGAGTTTTTCTCCTGGTAACAGCATCCCTGTGGATTTCCTGTTATCCTCCTGTCAGGGTGAAGAGCAGCACTAGCCTCTCTCTTCATCGTGACAGAAGCCTGGCTGTTGACTCGTTACAGCTACAACCGAGGGTTTGACAGCGAGACGAACTGACAGGTGAACGGAGCACGGCGTCGTAGCCGTGTTTACCACAGAAACCTCGTTACCGCACCTCAGCGACAGCAGGCAGAGACACACTGTTAGCTTCTGCAGACAGACAGGCGTTATGCACGGTTAATTTGGTTCAATTGGCCACGCGAGCAGAGCTGAGGCAGAATATCAATTTTGGAAACCATGCCGAGCAGCTCGATGTTCTGCATCGATGGAAACACCGGGGGTAAACGGTTTCCTGGTTCAGACCACAAACAATGACGCCATCTGAGAGACGCTTTATACCTCCTCTGCTCGAAGCAAACGATTGGATCGGCTCCTAACTGGCAGCGCTCGCTGCCAATCAGATGCAGCGGTTGATTGAGTGGGCGGAAGGCCAAGCAGAGCCCCGTGGGATAATCGCGGGGAGTTTCCCTTTATCTGATGGCCCTTAGCAACAGCCTCTCAGTGAGAGATCACCTGTTGCTAAGAGGATGAAGAGACGCACATTCTTGCAACAAGAGAAAGAACGACTCTCTCTTTCCTGGAGAACAGAAAGAGACCTACAGTACATGCCACACAAAGCAATTACGAGCACTGAGAAGAAGAAAAAAAAAAGCAGAAACAAAACAGTCTCACGGCGCTTGATAAAAACGCAACGTCAAATGCAATCAGCAGGAAACAAAAAGCAGAACATGCAGATATGCAACTGTTTACCTGTAAGACGCCTCTATCCGGCTCAGCGTTGTGAGATGAGCGTGTGTGCATGCATAGCTGTGAATGTGAAAGCGTGTGCATGTGTGAGTGAGCGTGTGTGTGTGTGTGTGTGCATCTGTTGAGCAACCGAAAGAGAGAGCCTTGGAAAGGAAGCAAGGAGTGGTAACCTCAACAACACCTGTGTGCTGCTGCTAGCAACCAATAGTGTGAGTTTACTGTATGTCAGCAGACGCTCGGAGCTAAATATGGAGACAGTGAGGAGAAAACACAGACTGTAATATCACTGTTACAAGACCACCTAAGAAACACAAGCATCGTAAATGTATATATTGAGCACTTACTATTATGCGGCTTTTAAAATGTGATTCAGTAAGAATATTATTGCATCTTATCTTTTTTTATTCATTTTGTTTGATTTAATTATACAAGTTAAGATAATGTATTAATAACATCAACATTACTATACAAAAGACTGATATTACCATTTACACACATTCTTATCATCATTATTATTACCATTTATAATAACAGTAATGTTTTTGTTCAAAAACGAAAATATAAAAAGCAACAAAGACATTCATATTAATTCAGTATTATGTAAAAATTATTTTGCAATTGGCCTATTTAAAATTATTCATGTTTTTGGTCAAAAATATAATTAGCAACATAAAGATGACATTAATATTCAATATTAATATTCAATAAGTCAATATTTATAATGTTTTGTTTTTTTAAAACAAATTAGCAATAGGCCTATTTAACTTATTATTATTATTACTATTATAACAATACTGTTTTTGTTCAAACATAAAAAGCAACATATTCAATATATATTCCAATTTTTAAAAAGTCAATATTTATAATGCTTAGTTTTTTAACTAATTAGCAATAGGCCTATTTAACATTATTATTATGATTATTACTGGATGAATAAAATATCATATATATTATATTATATATATATAAGACATTTTAATGTTACTATTTTAATAATAATAAAATAATAATCACTAGGCCAACTACTATTATTTATTTAATTTTTATTAAACAACACTTGACTCCAAATTCAGTTTGAGGTGTTGCTCTTTTGCAGATAAAGATTGAACTGCTGGACTGAATAAAGATAAGGACTGTTAAAACTATCTCCAGGCTGCTGAGTTTGAAAGCCGTGTTTTACAACAACATCTGTAGATGATCCACGCCTACACGACTCAAACATGACACATTTTAACTGACCTATCCAACCAAGCAACTGACCAACAAATGGCTCAACAACAGTAAGTTACTGTGAAAACCGATAACATTTAGCTTTAATCCTGGTGTCAACTCATAAATTCTTCTCTTGGTTGCAAGTCGGCTTCAACATTATTGCATTACCAGCGATTGTTGTGAAATTGAACGACTTTCCGTCACTCAAAGCACTGTCGATTAAACCACAACACGGTGAAACGCAGTACACACAAAGCCAGGCTTTTACTCACTGGTACTGTAGACACCACAGCATTTAGGCCGGCTTTCTCCGTTTTTGTCCCAGTTTCTCTAAGATGGATCAGCGCCAGTTCACCTCTGGGGTGCTCTCACTTTTCAGACCATGTGTGAAAACAGACAATCTGAGAGGAGAAAACGAGTGGAAGAGAGCGTAGGGGGGGAAAGGGGAGTGTTGGTGAAGAAGTATTTGTGTGGCCTAAAAGAGAAGAAAAACACAGCCTAGTACAGCTCTGAGTAATCTGACCTCAACGCAAGCAAGAGCCGAGAGGAAAATCTCCCCTACAGACAGCATAACAATCAAGATAGTGTTTCCTGCGTGGGAAAAAGAAAAAAAGACGAGTCCTTGAAGCACACAAGTATTCAGGGCAAAAAACCTGCATTAAGCCAGATGGTAGAAGATCAGTCTGCCCAGAAAGAGCAAGAGACCTCAGATTGCCTGATAACCACACAAGCTTTAACGGATGGCTTAGCATCTATTGATTCCATAAGGAAGTGCATGCTAAGCTGTCTGGAACAAAGTGAAGTGAAGGCTAACAAACAACTCTAAGTAAATGCACATGAGACAATCTAAGCAGTCCCTTTCGGCCCACTTCGTCCAATCTGTCTCGATCGTTAATGAAACCAGCTCGTGATACGCTCGGCTTCAGGTAGCGAGGACTGAGCTTCCTTTCATGAAAAAGAAGGCGGCGGAATTCATTTCACGGCATAAACTCGTTAAAATAAACAGGACGGATTTACTAGCTGGAAACGGAATTGACCAAAGCCAGTCGAGTACAGAAAGGTAAACGACGCACAGCTGTGGACCTCAAGCAAGGATTGCAAATCGAAACCCCGCAGAGTCTCGTTTCGGTATCTAGATTTCAGAAGCTTGGTTGCGTAGCTTATCAAGGCATGAAAATTAAAAGTCAAATGCAAATCTGAGTAGCAGTTGAAGTGTCTTCGGTTAATTCTCATGCATTAGGACACGGTGTTAGGTTAACAATTAGGTGTGGGTGATATACCAGAAGACCCAATTAACCAGTAGAAATCGGTCGGTCGGTAGCAATTTGGAACTATCATCTCTGTCGCTGTTACGTAATGCTGATGTGCTACATGGTCACGACAACTTTTGCATGCATTTTTAAGCATTAAGTTTAAAAAAAATAATGCACTAATGCACTCAGCAGCGAAAGTCAGAGAGACGTAGGCAGTTGAAGTTTTGACATTTTATTTGATATTTATTTAAAGCAAATATTGTGATGTATATCATTGCTTCTAACAATTCAGCCTGCAAAAGACTATGTTTTTGAAAATTGGGCTGATTGAATCTAGGCACAAATGCACGGCTTGATTGTCCTTGATGCTAAGCGCACGTAAGCCCAAATAGCGATAAAACCCTTTGATATTTCTGTGAAGAGGTCCCAATCTCGCCCTCAGACACAGTTTCCATCAATACACTGGTGAGACAGAGCTCTGGCTTCTTGAAGTTTGTTTTGCACCATTTAAGCTGTAGGCGTAAGTGGAATGAGCCAGCAAAAAAGACACGTAGTTCAAATCGCTTACAAACCCCCTCTTCACGACAAAACCCGTTCACATCCAGAAGTTACGCACTCGAACTTTGTTGAACACAAAACTGAACAGGGTTCCAGTAAAACTACTGGACCACCCCAACCTTTTTTTCCGCCAACCTGACCTCAGGTCATTCCACACAAGCAAGGCTCATTACAATAATAACCCACATTCAAGGTCAGCCACTGGTGCACCAGCAGTAGGGGGTGGAACGAGGGCGGGGTGGGTCAAGAAAGAGCTGATAAAGATAAGGAGCCCTGAGGGACTGAGGAGAAGAAACAGCTCTTGGAATTTGGCAATGTGGACTGAACAGGGAACTGGTGTTAGGCTTTAGAACGTTCCAGAGTAGATTAACTTGTCTAAATGTTGGATAACAACCCAGCACATGCCAACAATCACAAACAGATTTAATCTCATTTGTAATCCTATTCGTCAATGATCTGTAATGAACACTTGAACACAAAATGAGTGGAATAGCCATAAGGATAATTTTTATCTCAAGATATACTTCCTCAAACCTCATCTACTGCCTACATAGTAACCTTATAAGCAACTGATTTGGAAAACTTAACTCACAATTGATTTCAACAGAGTTTGATGTTAGCGCAAGCTAAAACAACTGGGGAGTGTTAGGTAAGATGCTTTACTAATAACATCTTGCATGTCTAAACTGGCTAAAAGTGAGAATTTTAACCTTTAAAACCTTTTGGCTATGTTTGCTGGTCATCAGCCATAAACAAGCACTGAATAACATTTACTCCAGCTGTCGCCGGCTATCTGCTAATCAGGAGAACTGAAAGACGGCACGAGGCTAACAGCGGTGAGCTGCATCTAAAGCCAAGGCATCTGACTGAACAAACAACCTTGGGCTCAACGGCTTGAAAGTTGGCACACCTTGCAGTTGATCGGACCAGCAGTGATAGCAGAAGCTCTCTTTATGCAGTGAGATGAACGCAAAACAATTGCAGAATCAGGAAACGCTCGCAGGATGCTAAAAATGGAAACATTAGAAATAAGTCAAACCAGACCGGAAACATCACAATAAGAACAAAGATTTGAGGGTAGCATTTACAGATAAGCTATCAGCAAAAAGCGAGCTGCTGAAAACGGAGTAACAGTGAAAATGCATGGTTTGTTAGACTTGTCTATTCTGGGGTTAAGAGTCAAGAACGAAAATGATTTGTGGATTACAAATTCAATAACCGGTACTCAGAGCAAAACTCAAAGCTTGAGCGAGAGAGGCCAAAAAGGGAGGACTAGCATTCCACGCAAGGCGGAGCTGACCCTTAGACCGTGATACTATTTCCACCCCACCGCAACTCTCAGCTGCCAGACCTTACATGACACACAAACTCTCTTCAACCTGTCTTTAACAACCACAAGCTTACCTCTCAGAGCGGCTTGAACGCCACAGACTTCAAAAACCAACCTACCTATCGTTTTCTCTCCTCTCGCATTCTCGGTTTACTTCACCTCCCACCTTGTCCTCCCTCTTTTTTCCCCACCTACTCAAACAGCCCTCTCTCTGAAGGATCCCTGAGTAACTGACACCGCTCTTGAATGTTGAGAGCTGCGGTACAAGGACACCGCTTGTTCGCCCCGACAGCAGGAGGAGGGAAGGGGTAGAGAGGAGGGGAAAAAGCGCCCTGGGTGTTTTTGGACTTGGCAGGGCTTGGAGAAGCTCTTCAGGCAGAGTTTATCTGCTGGGCGCTGGCAGTCAGCCGACACTGCTGGTGCACCGTGGGCTACGGGGAGGTTGAATACTGCATCCCCAGTCAACAACGGACCTGTCACTTACAGTGAGCTATCTGCAGGGATTTACAGAGGGGGAGAGAGAAAAATGGAGAGAGAACGAGAGGAGGAGAGAGAGTGCCAACTATTTATAGCCTCTCAAAGGCTTCCTGTTACTGTTCAACAAAGCAGAAAGGAGGGGCAACCTCCCAGAGAGGGAGAGCGAAGCATATAAGGGTAATGAGAAATTGAAAGAGACTCACCCCTTGGTTTTCACCCACAGAGAGAAACATGACTTCCCATCATCAGTCAGCGAACATCGCCGATGCCTGCTGCAACAACCTCCTTTACTGACAATAACACCTCAACTAAAGTATGTGTTATCCATTTTAGATGAAATGGAACAGAAACATCCACAGTCATCTCACAAAGAAGCGTCTCTTTTTAACAAGTCAAATCGAATGTTACCAAGATGCCCATTTCAAACAAAGCCACTTTAGCAAAATGAGCACATGACTCTGCCAGGGAACCTACTCCGTGAATCTGACACTGGCTGATGCTTTGCATGCATTCAAATTTTCAGAGAAGTGAAGTGAGGTTTTAGAAGTATAGCAGGCAAACCCTGAATGAACTGTTTTCAGAGTAACAAAGAGTGAGAAAGCAAGAGGGAGGGAGAGTAAGTCCCCTGGTAAAGTTGCGATGCCCATAGCTGCCAAGAAGGTTATCTCCCCTCTGAGTGACAGGTAAGAACAGGCATAAATAGACACTGGGGGTGAGGCAATGACTGATTAAAGATGAATGTTTGTGTGTCATTGCACCATGAGAATCCTTTGGCAGATGCCGTCCCTTGGGTGGACCAAATGCTCATGGGAAGACGGTATCCACAACATGGTCTCTGAAACTAGAAAATCTCTTTCACACTCTCGCTTTGCCTTTCTGAGAAAGAAGCCTTAGTTTGATGACCTCGTTAGTTCAAGCACTTAATCCGCTAATGCCCAGATAAAACTAAATGAGAGAGGACGGGAGGAGGGTGGCAGCGGGAGGAAGGGAGGGGTGAGAAAGAGAGAAGAGTAGGAAGGGAAAGAGAGAAGTTAGGACAACAGACAGCACACTGCAGAGCCAAGAGGAAATTCTGGCCACATTCTTGATCCCAGATTCAACAGCCCATGGAATTATGGGAAGTTGTTGAATCCAATGAACCTCCAGCATCAATTCGAAAAAACTATAAATGCAAAACAAAGACTGCTCAAGTTTAAAAATCACCGGATGCCTTCTCATTTCAAACTGCGAGAGCAAATCCCAAGCATTGGGCTCCTCCAGGCCCTAAATAATAGAGCTATACTCAAGTCAAGAGGTTGTGCATTACCCAGCGCAACTCTGAATATTCCTGGTTTCCCTGGAACCTCTGCCAGTTTGAGCCGATAATTGGATAACTATTCCACAGCCTCTACCGTCTGACAGAGACCTAAAATTCTGGTTAAGGTCATAATCTCATGAACTCTAGAAGTAATTCTAGAGATTAGCCATGAAATACTGCATTCTGCAAGCACCAGCTCTCTTGGCTCAGAACAAAACCCAATTTCCTCTTTTGAGGCAGATCCTTAAAAGGAAAAAAGGGTTTAATCAGAGAACTCAGCAACTGCACCATTTCATCCAGAGCCAAGGGATCAATTTGCAGGGCAGAGAGACAAAAGGAAATGAGAACCCAGAGTGCCTTCTTGCACTCAGAGGAGAGGTGAACCACAGATTAGAGATAGAGAGAGAGAGAGAGAGAGAGTCTGGCTTGCCTCCAGAACAGGGTTGAGGACTTTGATGTGGCCTTTCCTAGGCTAAGGGGTCAGTTTTTGTTGCACCCCCTGTTGTTACTTCAAACACAGTCACACACTGGGCAATGAAAAACAGCTCTTCCTTTTGAGGTAGCGCATCGGGATGCTCTGAATGTTCGGCAACTGAAACTATTCTGCCAAAAATAGCAAATAAAGCTTTTTCAGCTTTCGGACAAATAAGCGAGAAGACCGAATACATTGTAACGAACAATAGAAGCAATTCCTCAAAAACTCCCATATATCGCAAAAAAGATTTGACGCTTGCATGAGGGTTTCTTTTCAGGCACTTCAAAAAACGAGTATTTCACCAAACTGCAAAGGAAACGTTTTTTACGCATTTAAAGGTCACATGGAATAATGTGAAACGTCATTTTACCATTACCGTTTAAGATGTTAGTTGTGCCAAGTTAATGCAAATATTCACACAGTAATCAAGAGCTTGATGTTGACTAACCTTATATATTGGGACTGATTTGATTAAGATTAAGGGATACGTTTAAGATAAAGGGATCAAGTAGCTGCACAAAGTCAACAAGCAAGCCATCAAGGTTTAAATGGACTAATAATGGCAGGTCTTTTAGTTAACAAGAATGGGCTGTGAGACATCTTTCCGCGTGACGTTTAGCTGTTGCGGTCTAACAGCTCTTAACTGTTCCTTCAAGGTTTTATCTCATCTAAGAAAAAAAAAATATTCTCACCTAGAGAGAAAGAGGAAACCCTAGCAACTATAAAGTGTCCACAGCTTATAAACCTATAATACAAATCATGAAAAAGTCAATTGCATCCGAATCACAAACTTTAGCACCTTCCAACCTTTCATTAGGGCAAGAAATGGAAAGCATCTTAATCCATCCCTCAGACATTTCCTTGCTTATTATCCCTCTCCCCTAATTGTCAGCACAAGTCAAGTAAAAGTCTTTAATATATCTCTCTTATCCATGTGATTAACAAAGAAGACCTACGAGGGCTGATAAAATAATTTAATAATTCAAGCTTTTCTCATACCGCACAATGAACAGAATTTGAGCAGCCAAATGTATCTGGTGTATGTGTCGAAGCATCTCCGTTTTCACCAAGCTGAGACAGGCAGATCTACAGGACTTTGATGAATAGCCGGATTTATTCTGACGGCTCCTCAGAGAAGGGTGCAGCACGAGGACACTCTCGAATATGAATTACCAGCATGCTGCTCCGATCTCAGCGGCAGCCAGAGAGAGACGGCAGGCCCTGAATACCAACACACGCTTCCTGGATCAGGACAAGGACTTGATTACTGATGCCTGTCAGAAGGAGTGGAAAAGTCCTTAAGTGTACTCTGGAGGGAAGCCTGCAGGCAAGCACTCCAGGAGCGCGAGAGAGAGCTGCTTTCAATCAACTCTGACTCAGAGAGGAGGGGGGGAGCCAGGGACAGAGAACGAGGGCAAGAGAGTGAACACTTCAATCAAACCAGACTGAAAAAAAGGGCAAGGAATATGTGCTGGCCCAAGACTTACGAAAACACTCTGGGAATGCAAACGTCGCTGGGGTTCAGGGAGGCTGCATCTAAAACAGCGCTGACCTACAGGACCGCAAATAAGACGAGTTCATTCAGGCACAAATGATGACAGGTGGTTTATCTTTTGGGGCTCAGCACCTCTGCTCTGCCAGGAATGGTAGGAAAAGCCATTGTGGTTTTAACCACAGGGCTCTCTGGGTATGTAATAGGGACAAATCCTCCTCAAACCAAACAGCAGAGCCAGATGAAACGTTAGAATGTCAAAAATGATGTGGGAGGTAGGGATGCTGGTTTTTGAGGACACATGCAAGTTAAAGATATGGGAATTTTTGCTTTCTCTGTCCAAGGTGGAAGCAGATTTGTGGTGATTTGTGGGGTCAAACCCTCGCATCTTCTGCCGAGCGAAAAACACTGGCTGAGTGCCGGAAACTGAGTCGTTCCGGAGAAAGCCTTAGGTCATGCATTTGAAACTTGTAAAGGATGGAGTAAGAATCCATTAGTGTCTTTTATTCCGTTAGGAGGGCAATAAATTGGGCCAAATGCAGTTGACCCTGTTCGGTGCACAATGTGTTGAAGGCCATATAAAACCTCTTCAAGTCAAGTTACTTAATGTCTAAAGTTCTTGGAAAAAAATATGGAATACGTTACACAGGTTCTTCTGGTACAGTTCTGCATAACTAAAAAAAGTACATCTAAGGTTTCTTTGTTCACCTCCACTCTTTTCAGAAACTCATCTCTCTCGTTTGGTAACCATAGTTACAAATGCTTGGCAGACATCTGATATTAGGCTCTGATTCTTGGCTCTTCCGGGAGTCCTTTTATTGCAGTATTTGGATAAGCTTTTTGGAATTAAACATCGAGCAGATACCAGGGGTCTGTTCTTTGTACATCAACTCAGTTAGCTGGATTTGATTGTTGACGATTTGGCATGATCTCTGATTGGATGGTTCTTCGAAGCTCATCCTGGAGTTGCTTTCACAGCAACAGGTCTGTAACCTTAAAGCAGCCTTCTTTCTTGTAAACAGTAAATAATTCAAATCTGTCCCAGCCACAGCTACTTTATTACAAGAGTACTCTATTGGTAGATAATTTAAAATAAAATAAAAAAATAATAATTTTAAATTAATATTTTAATGTTTTGTCGAACACAGTAACATCTTAGAATTATCTTTAGGTGTATTAAGCAAGGTATGAAGTACGGACCCCTGAATATCTGTGTCGAGAACAAGGTCCTCCTCACAAACGCCTGATAGAGCGTCTACAGATGGATGGCCGAACATGTGACAAGGTACCGCTGGCGGGGCCCGTCTGGCTCGCTGCTTCCAGGAAGCCAGATTCCAGGGCGCTAATCCAGAGAGACTCAGAGGCCCAGAAATGCCATCAGGTCCCTTGGCAGAGAACACATGCCCGCTTTGTGTCCCAGACTGCTGTCGATGGAGGGCTGCAGGAATGCAAGCCCCTGCGCAGTTCCCCAAGTGGGAACCAAAGCACTCCTTGTCTAATCCTCCGCGCGAAAGCGTCAAGTAGGTGGAGTGGAGAGGATTCAGAGTCGGGGGAAAGAGAGGGGAGGTTAACGGCAATCACACGGGACTCTGAATAGACCGAGGGGTCCAGGGTGAGGCTTTTCAAGGCAGCTCTCAAGCTGGAATTCTGAATCAATCGCACACTCTGCTTTACTCAAACTCAGCCGGGCTGTAACAAATCTTCTTTGCAAAAGCGGTGGCTTCAGTCACACTGCATTTTCTTGCAGCCGTTGCGTTTTCCTTCCCGAAAGTGACAAAGACTATCTCTTTGTTTCACAGTTCAGGGTGTAAGCCAAGGAACTACATGGACACGCAGGTTTGGGAGATAAACCGTGAACTGAAAACACATTCCACAGTTGAGCAGTCACTGCGACGCAGTTCACTGAACGCTTGACATTCTCTAGCACAGAGAGCGCAGGAGGCCAGGGGGGCCCCTTCTTGCTAACACCTCATAAATCCCTTCATTCCTCCCCCCCCCCGACTGCACCTTCAGAGCCCTACGGATACAAGGACAATTAAGTAAGAGAATGAGAGAGAGAGAGAGAGAGAGAGAGAGAGAGGAGCAGCAGTGAAATTTGCCAGAGCTCTCAGATTTGAATCATAACGAAAGTTCTCTCTCCACCTTTCACTAACAGATAAACGCACGCATTTCATGAGAACAGCACTTTCAACTGCACGGTTGCAAAATGCACCAAACAGGTTAACCGAAGGTCTGGCAGAAATGACACGCAAACCTAAAACCAAAAGCAGGTCGCTGACATAAACGAAGAGTTCAAAGACGGGTGAAAAACAGAAAGGTTAACAGCTCCTTCAAGCGATGGCAGTGCTTTACCATATTCATCCACCATGGAATCTTTGCAACTTTCAAAAGATTACCATGATACTACTACGGTGCATGTTCAAAAGACATAATGTAGATCTGCATAATATGCATTCGCATACTTGCACAAAATGTGATTTATCCTACTGTTTGCTCTCATCGTCATCTCTCAAATGCACATGGAAGAAAAAACCCCCAGAAAGCCTCAGTGCTACAAGTGTTGTAAACAATGCTCCGCCATTTCTCTGGAGAATTCATATAGCATTTCTCAAAACTTTTCGTTTGTCTGGCAGTAAAGTTTGGGTCCTGTCAGGGAGAGATGAGGTGAGAGCAGCAGCAAACTCTCCGAGAGCCTGAACCGAACTGGCACCTGCCTTTAAACATTTATGCCTGATGCATTTTTAAAAATGCAACCTAAAAAAGGCATGACTCTGTTGTTTTTTCTTCCCCGTCCTTCCCGGCTTGCACACACACAAATGTCTGCAGAAAACAAAACCCCACCACACACTTGGATAAATAGTGTCTCTCTTACTAAAACCACAACTCTTTAGCAACAGCGACATTCAGACTGACAGCAGTTCAATCTCTTGTGCTGTGGATAATGCCTTTTAGCACTTATCCTCGTTCCAAACACTTTCTGTTTTTGTTCAGATCGAAGCATTATGGTGATGAATTGTTGGATAAAGTTGTTATTTTTGCTTTCCTTCTGTACAAAAAGTATTCTCTTCACTTCATAAAACTTGAATTGAACCACCGATGGAAGATGGACTATTCTGACGATGTCTCTCATACTTTTCTGGACCGTGACAGTGTAAATAAGTACTATTTGGTCCAAAAGGTACGATGCGAAATGTCATTTTTTTTGGAGTTTTAGCGATTGTATAAAAGCTCAGTTTTTTTTATACAAAGTATATGAAGATAAAACAACCTGAAGCTAAAATATTGGTTCTCAGCACCCATCCCTACTTTGAAGTCAATGGGACAGTCACAAGCCTCCCAGTATTCATCCTAAATATCTTAAATTGCGAAGCTTTTATGGGTTTGGAACGACATGTAAGTGATTAATGACAACATTAATAATGGAGTGGACTAACCCTTTTAGGTCGCTTTGTTGCTTCAAATCAAAAAACTTTATAACTTCCTTTTTTTAGAGTCTCAGACCAATGCTGTAATGCTCATTAAAGCAGCCGCCTCTCCAAGTCTGACCTCATCAGGCCCAGACGGACACTGGTCCTGTTAACCTGCCAGCGCACCTGTCAGTGTACCTGTCGGAGAGAAGCCAAAGTTTTTCCACAGTCAACCACCGGAGCGGACAGATACATCAGAACCAGAGGGAGATATAACACCAGGCGAGCTCATTATCGGTGTGTGTTGTAAATGAGAACATGGCAGCCCCAGCCAGAGCTTTAAAACGTCAGTTCACCAAACGCAGGGTTCAATGCAGACGCTTATTAGCTGGCAATTAGCATAGCGTCTGTTAGCAAACAATCGCTTAACACAATGGTCTGCGATAATCTTAAATTAAATTTGCGTTTCTTTAAGAGTTCCTTGAAGAGGAAAAAAAGGAAGCTTGTGATCTCAGGCTCTAAGAACGAATTGGCTTATATATATAAAAAAAAAACGACAGCGCTCTTCCGCAGCTGCGGATTTATTTCAAAATAGCTCCGATTTGAGCAGGGCATTAAGTGTGATATCCTCCTCTTAAAAGGCACAGATTGTTCTCTGATAAATAATCTGATGTCAGATTCGGTTTCTAGACCAAACACAGAGGCGGCAGAAGGAAATTCAAGAGAATCTGCACAACAAGGCTCGCTGTTCATGAAGACATACAGCATTTACAGAGAGCATGAGAGATAGTTTTATTACTGTTTATCAGATGTTTGCATGGAGAATAAATCGGGTTGAAGAATATATGTTTCTGTTAACTGCATTAGCAATATTAGATAAAAAAACTTGAGAAATATGCTGATAATTACTAAACATTGCTACAGCTAAAATTTAAATTAATTCTGGGCAATGATTAATTACATCCTAAATAAAAGTTTTTGTTCATATGATACATGTGTGTGTATATTCTGTGTATATATTATGTATAAAGACACACCCATGCAGAATATATTTGTAAAATATTTACATATTTATATTAATATGATAAAATTGTATAATGATTAATATGAGGAAAAAACACTTAAAATTGCTAATTTAAAGTATTAATAATATTTGTATACTTATAACGACTTACATTATACAGGCTACTAATAATATTTTATTAGTATGTTAATAATACTAAAACAACACTGCTGCATAGACCTCGTCTAACTCCAAGCAGCGAAGATACTCAACGTGTAGTTGATCAAGACTTTTTACACTAAGAGTGTAAAACCCAGCTCAAATAAATCTGGCAAATTCACTCTGTGCATGAATAGGCGTTTCACATCTCCAAGAAAAATGCAAAAGGCAAAAAGAAAAAAAAAAGTTCCCTCAAAAGAGAAACAAGCAGGGGGGGGCCAGTCTGGACTTATCCAATAGGCTTGCATGCAACGGCCTGAGCGTGTGACGGCCTGCGGTGAGGCTGGATCAGGCCTGCAGCGGCTCGATTGCAGAGGAAGGAGAGCGAGAGTGAGGTAAACAGATGAATAAAACATTGTGGTTTTGTGCAGTCCTGACCTCAGTTAACGCCACGCCGTTTCCACGCGAGAACAGTGTGAACTGGTGAGGGGAGTGGCACACATTCACACAAAAGCACAAAGACAAAGTCGAGCATGAAACAGATATGCTCATGTTCTCCTTTCAGCACACAATCAATGGCCTGACTCACCAAGTTCCTCTGCCTTGACCCGTTTGTAGATCTTGTCTGTTCTAATGCGAGCGTGCAAACTGCAGCCCGCGAGAAAAGACGCTTCATGGGGTTATCGGGTGATTGTTTAAAGCCTGGGTAAAATACTAGGACATGCTCTTTAACGATTTTAAATTACGGAAAAACTGCAACTTAGTAAAATAGTAGTGTAAACGCTGTCATGTAGCTCGTAACACAAAAGTGAACTGTCGGAAATATGGTTAAAAAATAATTATTTAGTGTCTGCAAAGTTCAGACACTTTAAGGTCCTGTGGGATGAGTTTCTACTATGATATTTATGTTCGCAGGTCAATTCTACCTGCAATTCAAAATCAAAATAAATAAGATCTATTATGTCAGAACTTTACATGTCTGCATTTGGCGGATGCTTTCATTCAAATAAATGAAAAATGTTTTTTATATTAGAATAAGCAAGATAATTTCGCTGTGAATTAAACCGATGATCTTGGTGCACAAAAACAATGAAAAAGATTACATTTACAACAATTAGTGATCACATCCAAAATATTTTACATGTGTGTGTGTGTTAATTATGTGTTTATGTATACAACAAATAATTTTTTTTTTTTTTAAAGACAAATTTTACGTTTATAAATTATATGAATATAAATATATACACGTAAATACATGCAAATATATTTTTTTTAAATACTTGCTCTATATGTGTAAATATATATATATATATATATTTACATAAATACACACAGCACACACACACAAATATATATTAAGTAAACAAAAACTTATTTTCACTCGTTTGCTAATTAAGCGCTAATTTACAAATTGACAAGTTTTAAAAGTGTTACTGTAAAAGGTTCGACCTGATTTTCTTATCATGCTGTGATTTTTGGTGAATTGTATTGAATCCAGTTAGGGTCATTTTGACTTTAACCTAGATTTCAAACATAACACAAGGGGAAATAATCCTTAGGTTTTGACATGTTGCTCTTTTAATGTCTTTATTAACGGTGAGGATCTCGCACCACGAGTGTTGTATTAACACTAGTTCAAATTCGAAAAACATGTCTCAAGATCAGACGTGAACGTCCGCTTGCCAGATGGGTTCAATAATCTACACTGGAAGCGACCGCTCTATCAACAAAGCTATCTCTGTTATCACAAAGCGTGTAGTGTAGATATCTTTGCTGATAGTAATTGCGCCGCATGCACCGTTCGCTTCTGGCGTGATGCCACATGTTCCCTGGAAATATAAACACAACAAACAAAGATTAGCCTGTTGTTGCGGTTTGCATTCAATCAAACGATGTCTGGTTTGCTAGTGCACTGAGAGAACACAATGAAAATGGAAGTACGTTTTAGTACTGCACTCGATTCAATGTGGATGTTAGTCAAGTCAGTCCATTTTCTGAAGGCTACAGTTTTGTCTCCCGAGTTCTTACCCTCCTAGCTGGCGGCGTTTGTTGTCTGGATGTCCTTTGCTTTCATAACTGCAGCTCAGACGAGTCTTTCTCTCTGTTTGAGCCGTAGACGGGACAGCATGGGCGTTTCCTGGCTCGCTAACCCAGGGGCCTAAAATACCCAGGGGCAGCGTTCACAAATTGTGCGGTGAGAGAGTTTAACAGCCTCTCCGTTCAAGAGCCCAGACGCTGTGCCAAAGTTGCATGAGGGGTGAGAGGAAGGGGAGGAACTACAGGGGGGGGGGGACGCAAATGTGAGAGACAGGGAAAGAAATGAGATGAGAAAAGGTCACTGCAGACACTCGTGTAAACACCAGCCGAGGATTTACAGTGAGGCGAGTAAGCTCTCGTTGCGGAGAAGACACAAAAAGTTTGGAGGCTTGGTCCAGGAGGAGTAAGAGACCCAAAACGAGGAGACATTCCAGGAAAACAGACAGACCTCCCCTCCTCTCCCAACTGGAAAAGCTTTGTTTTAATGGAGTACAGGCTTCCTGGCCGCTGTCAACTCGGGAACAGACGGGGATGAGGGAAGGGAGATTGCTGATCTCAGAAACAAGCCGTGAATGGGTTTCTTTCACACTGTCCTGCTCTCTTTTCAGCCATGTTTGGTGTTTCCCTTATTTATTTACACTTCTATGAAGATAACAACATGAAATGGCATTTAACACAAATAATTTGACGAGTCTGGACCAAAATGTGTGCTTGGCAAGCCATGAGATATCTCCTTCCAATATATCGTGAGCTGTGATGTCACTGCCCCGCCCACACGGCCTTGCTTACATCAGCAAGAGAGAAACATTGCTGCATGAAAGCGGAGAACGAATTTTTGTTTTTAATATTATGAAAAACAAACATTTTTGTTGTCACGGTTTCCCAAACTTGGGTTCGGGAAGCCCTGGTGGCTCAGGAAAATGATAAATAAAAATAATAAATAATAAAATGTAGGGTTTATTTGTTCTAGAATATTTATTTTTCCGTATTTTACAGTGTTGTCTGATATAACCAATCCCGCGCGATTCCGTTGAGTTTATGAATGCAGCGGCCAATCAGAGGCGTTCTGATGAGTCCTCACAGAAACTCGCTGACTGAATTCACGCAGTGCAGATGTGTGTGCAGGACAAGCATCAGAGATTTATTTATCATGCAGTGTAGACAGCTTCACCGATTATAACGGGAGGTTTTTAAAGTAAGCGATGATAGTTTCTGTAGATGATGCTCACATAACCGTCATATTAAAAATATTTTATTGACTTCCATTTGTCACTTGACTAAAAAGATAGCCACCTTTTTCTTGATGGGCACGGCCATGTGTGAATTATACTGGTCTAGCTTCGGTTGCCCAGCTATTTTTAACTGTTACAAAACGGTTCGTTTTGCTGCTTGATGTTATAAATTGGTGTGTCTTTTGTCATTTGAATGTATTAATCTGGTTTGTATTGCAGCTATCTTTTTCTTTTTACTTGCAGTTTTAGCTAGTAAATGATTAAATATATTGGCGTGTTAATATTGCGTGTCAGCGATCTCACAGGCTTACTATAGGAAGATACGATTTTGAAGCATATTGCAACATTATTATTAAAGATTTAATGACTTCTATTTAGATACCTTAACGTGACAAAACATAAAAAAATTAAACTTAATCGAGCACTTTTCAAACATGGCCGTCGCTCTGGCTGAATGCACTGGTGGAGGAGCACACACACACACACACATCTAAAACACTGTCAACGGCAAGGAACAGAAAACTGAACGGCGTCTCTGCACTGAAAACCGCTTTTCCTCGCAGCAGCATGGATCTTAGCCTCCCCCCGCTCTCCTCACGGAACGAGGCGCATTGGAAAAAGCACTGGTTGACAGCGAAGGACAGCTGCTCTCTCTCTCGCCCGCTCTTCCTTTCCCTTCCCCCACGGCTCGCCGCACACACACACACACACTCGACCGAGTGAGCACATGAGGACGGGAGGGAGAGCAAGAAAGAAAGATGGAGAAAAACAGGAGGGAGGGGAGAGGCGGCCATGAAAGGGCTTTGTTTCACATTTCTCTGATGTCTTCCGCAGGCCTCGCCGCCACAGCAAGATTCAAATGCTTGATCATTATTGCAATGTGTCAATTAGTTTGTGTCATTTAAATATTAACAGTATTTACATAACAACCGTGTCATGCAGCTTTGGGGCAGGGATGATTCTGGTCCTTTTGAAGGAGCAATCTCTGTATTAGTATTTTTTTTTTTATTAGTTTATTTATTTTTTATTAAATAACAAAACAATTCTGAAGCTCTTGGATTTAAGAGCTTTAATGGCATTTCAATGAAATGAGCTCAAGATCACAAATTAGATTTTTCTTGACAAACATCATGAAAATCATTCACTAGCTGTATTTATAAAATAAATGAAGGGAAGCGTGACTTAGATGGGGAAAAGTGTAATTAACCTATGTAAATTTTAATATTAATTAATAATAATAACAACATGAAAACAAAATATTAAATATTAAAATTACAAATACTAAAACAATTCTATACTATTTTGTTTTTTAAAATAGAACTGTTAAATAATCACGCATCCGCATGTATAGAAAATTATATAAATTATATCAAAATAAATAAATACATGTAAATAATTCAAAATACATGCTGTATGTGTGTGTGTGTGTTTCTATATATATATATATATATATATATATATATAAACTGACAATTAAATCACTCAGACCTAACGCACACATGTAATATGTAAACAGAATTGTTTATTGTAGATGCGATTAATCGTTCGAGTAGTTTAAATAAAACGTATTGAAAACTTTAGTGGTTTCAGAAAACACAGCATTATAACGTACAGGAAAAAAACGGACATTCAATTTAATATTTTATATTTTTCATTAAACTAATTTGGTTCCGAGTAAGACCAGATCTTAATTCGTAAAGGACCTTTACAATTATATTTGCAGCTCCTTAAACAATTAATTGGAGCATTAAATTAACTATTTTAGTACTTTTGAAAGACAATACACCCATCTAAGCCTCACACAAAAGCAACACTTATTTAATAAATGATCATTTATTAAAATAAAACTTTTTTTTGGAATGATTAAATGCTGGTCTGTCACCGAAAAAATGAAACAATTGTTCAAAAGAGCGATCTGGTCATGTGTAAGACACCACTGCTTGTGCTGCTGGAAGAAAAACAAGGTCATGAAAACCATTCAGTACCAATATTTCTTAAACAGAACTGGTTCAGAGTAAGACTAGCTCTTAAATCCCAACCCCACCTCTAACGCTGTACTGAAAGCTATGTTGTTCAAATCTCCAAGTATGAGTAATAGTAACAGTGACGGTTGCCTCAGCAAACACCGCTTAATGACTTGACTGTCAGAGGTAATGTCTGAATCACAAAGCATTAAAACAGAGAGAGAGAGCAAGATAGAGAGAGAGTGGAAAGGCCATCACGATTCATCGGTTCCCACCTCCTCGTCTTTATCTCCCGCTGGATTTATTGGTGAGGATGTAGCAATTACGCCCAGACAAAACAAGCAGCAAAACGTGAATTTTTCAAAGAAAGACACTCCAACGAGGAGAGTCTGAAAAAGAGAGAGAGAGAGAGGCTCGACAGCAGCGCATAGCAATAAACCTAATCCTGTTGTTGGCATGTCAGCCAGGAATACGCCGAAACTACGAAGCAGCGATACGGAGATCGCCTCGAGGAACACGTATCCACCAAATAATGAAACCTTAAGAAGTGTTAAGAGGGAAAAAATAACCTGGGTATTTACTAGCACAAGACCAACCCTCTGACAGGGAGAGAAAGAGACACTATAAATCAATCCGTGTTCCTGTCAGCATCCCTTAAAATGGAGTGCGGCGTGCCAGAGCGTGTGGGTTGACAGATCGTACCGAAATACCACGCGCTGTTACCGCGTCGACCAGGTTTAAAATAAGTACACAGCACGTCACGCTAATCACAACGCATCGGGCGTTTACGCCAAAGCTGGTGTGTTTTGATAAGGTTCTAGGAAACAAAAACAGCTGCCAAGAAGAGTTCGAAGAAAAGCTTAATGCGTCTCCAGGGGATTACGAATGTGCACTCTTAAGACCCCGAGGGACGGTATGAAGAAAAAGAAAGAAAAAGTCACCTTTAGAGCAACAATACTTAAGAGTTTTAACTACTTCGTCTAGCACCAAAGAAAACTGTGCGGTTTAACTAGATTACATTTCGTGACAAAACCACATTAACATCGACTACTAAATGCAATAGACGCCATTTCCAGGTGGCTTTCTGAGGCGGTGATACCATCATGTGCAAACAAAAGGGTTGCATCACACCCAGATCTTTAAATCTGGATTATCTTGAGATGGTTTATGCGCTGGCCGTCTAACAAATCCACTGAGCTGCAGTCTACAACGGCAGCTAATTCCCCGCCTGAGCCAATAACAACGGGTGTGAACCCACGGCCGGCCTGTTTTCGACTCGAGCGGAGATCCAGATGTTGGAAAGCGCCGTTTATGGGCAGCACAGATCCCAATATTACACATTCACACACCCGACAGAACCCTCTGAAAGGATTTCCTGGATCACCATCCGATGGAGCAATAAACTTAGCAACTCACGTCAGTCAGAGTTACGACCGTGAGCTCTGATCTCGCTGCTGGGGCGAATTCACCTCGCGTCGTGCGGTCTGAGAGCAACTTCGCGCGATGGCCTCTATGTTTAGGATGAGAATGCAGACTGCTGAATCAACGCGGCTATGACGAATGACGGCATGGGACGCAGACGAGCAAATGGTTCGAGTGTCAACAGCAGACACATGTTATTTACAACATGTTCAATGTGAAACGGCATTCACAACTCATTTAATGGCTGTAATGTGAGCTGCTTCTGAAAGAAACTCTATATTCATTAAGAGACGAAAAGAGCATGACTTGATTTGTAAGATGATAAAGACAACGAATGAACAGGAATGACATTCCAAAAATAAATTCAAATACATAAAAAAATTTATACAAATAATATTAAAGACAACAGCAATACTTTAAACTAAAATAAAATAGCCTATATAATTCTTTTAAAATAGAAACACACCAATTTTGAAATTCTGGCCAGTACGACAAGTCAACAAATAAACAATAAATGTTAATTTCTGCACTATTTTGTACAACTGTACCATTAAATAAGTTTAAAACACGTAATAAAATACATAAATAAACTTATTTTAAAGATACAAGTGATTTTAGGCATCAGAACATTATGAAATAAAACATAAGATCAAATAATTGGCACATTTTGACACTCAAAATAAAGACTGGATATAAGTCACTCGCCTCAAAACAGAACTAAAAAACCAAAAACCACAAGGCAATCCAAACAAAATCATCTCAATGTTAAAATCCACAAATCATCACAAATAACGACAAAAGTGTGATTCTGTTTGGTTTTCTGTCACTTATGCACTCCATAATCACTGGAAACGGTTTGTTAAAGAAGGTCGCTTCCCCTCGTCAAATGATCGCAGAGAGGGGATACATTAGCCTGCGTTATTCTCAGGGTGATAACGACTGTGTGCGCGGTGTTAGTGGATATGCTAGTCCAGCAGGGGCATGCAGCATTCCTGCAAGGCCTCGCGAGGTGGAAAACCGGCCTTGCCTTCCTTCGCACGGCTCCAGCCCACACTGCCCCGCCAGCACCACGAGATGTGGAAACGCGAAACCACTAAAGAGAAGGTTGAAAAGCTGGTCTGGTCCCCCTCCCTGACACTCGATAGCATCCCCTCCTCACACCTCGAGGTCTGGCCGTGAGGAGGAAAAAGGCCCCCTCCCCCCCGAGGCCCCGAGCAAACCCCCTGTGCTTGTTTAAGTAATGTACCAGAAGACAATAGCCGCAGCTAGAGGAAGTCATGAATGGGGGGGGGCTATTGGTCACGCAGCACTATGAGCGCCAACAGAAAGCTTTCTAGCAGGGACAAAGCTCTAACCACCAGAACAGAACCAGGCAGGAAAACTCCCCTCGGGAACTACAACCAAAACATTAAGAATTAAACTTAAACTTAAGAATTGTAAGTATGCAGCTATCAATCATTATTGCATTCAAAGTATGCATTTCATCAGTTTTGCATCAAACCTATGACCTACTCTACTGATTGAGCTACAGGAACACAATGCAAGTTGATGTAAACGTCAACACTGCATTCTAGATACGCATTCAGTGAGTCCCTGGGAATCAAACCTGTGATCTATTCTACCCTTTAAGCTACTAAGGAACACAATGCAAGTCAATGCTTTGAGAGCACAATGCAATTTACAACTGTGCATTTGGCTGATGCATTTATCCAAAGCGACCTGAATTGCATTAAAGGCATCTGTTTCATCAGTAATGCATTTCCTGAGAATCAAACATGACCATGACCTTGGCATAGCTCTACTGTTTAAGCTACAGGAACACAACGTAAATCAAGTCAACGCAAACATTAACGCATAAAATGGAATTTACTACTAAGCATTCGGCTGACGCGTTTATCCAAAGCAACATAGATCGCATTCAAGCATGTGTTTCATGAGTCATGCATTGCATTTCCTGGGAAACTCATAATGTTCACATTGCTCTAATATTTTAACCACAATTTAATTCAATGCAAATGTCAATGCAATCCAATTTCCAACACAAAATACTACTCTGCATCTGGCAGGCATTTTTTACCCAAAGCTTGCATTGCATTCATTTTTTTAGCACTCCCTGGGAATCAATCCCATGACCTTGGCATTGCTAGCGGCATGCTCTACTGTTAGAACAGGGGGAGGGGGAAGGGGGGGGGGGGGGGCAAAAAAAGGAATCGTTTTTACTGAAATTATTTTCAAAACGTTTTAAAAGATTCCATTTCAAGCCGTAGTTACATTTTTTCAAGGACACCACAAAGAGATCACCATCAGTTCTGTCTAAAGAAAACCCCTTGTTGATCTTTCCAGTAGCCTATATTAGGCTGCCTGTCACAATTGAAAGCAAGCAAGGGGTCCAAGTGTTACATTTCAATGGCTCCCCGGAGGCCCACTATGTAGGGAACACAATGCTGTGAGTATGACTGAGTCACTAGCAAGGAATTTCACAGATCTGTTGTAAGCAGACACGCTAGTCTATCCTCTACGTTTGTAATGCAAAAGCCCGGCTTAGTCAATGTTCAACTAAACGCAGTGCAATATAAGAAGTTCTCAGAATTGGATGACTTCAAAGACTACTAACGCATTCGTCTTCACGGATCTCATGTGCAAACGAAAACGTGTGTTAGTAGATGCTACTGTGGGGAATACGTTGAAGTCTACATTCTTCTAAGAACAATCTGTCGAGGCATGGATTCTTGTTTTAACAAGAGAGATCAAGCTAGAAATTAGACCAGCTGCCAGAACTCCTTAGAAACTAGTAGGCTGATAATTGAGAGCAATGAATAATCGAGAAACCCCCTACAATCAGCCAACAACTCAAACAAGATTGAGCAACAAGAATATCAATCAACATTACAGTTGTACTCCTTTATTCATATAAAGAACTAAAATGGAAGTGCACAACGTTCTGGGAGCTTGTATCTCTGGACATCTGGCCTCTGTCCTAAATCTCTTTTGCATTACTAAACAGACATCGAAACCACCAAACTAAGCCTGCCCTGTTTTCCGCTATTTAAAATGGACTAGTGCCAAAGGAAATGCAGCCAGCAAATTGGCACACCAGTCACTGGTTCACATCTAACAGTTGGAACAGCATTAGCTTCCAGCTTCTACTGCCATTATACAATCACTGTTTAAAATATTCAACGTGAATCTTATACGAACAGAAGCTTAAACACCCAACAATGCAATTCTTGTTTCAGTGGACTCACCTTTTCACTTTTCACTTTCTTCATGGTCCTGCAGTCATTACTTTCCACTTCTTCCGGTTCACTCTTGATAGCCAAAGGTGTGACTATTCCAGAGGGATCAAGGGTAATATTCCCTAGTTGCTCGGCACCAACGAGGTCCGAATTCTGCGTCCCCTCAAATGGGGTATTGCGTGCCTGGCCTAAAGGCACAACCTGTGCCGATGAGTCCTTTTCTGAGGGCACGTTCCCAGCTTGTACCCCTTCGTTTTTCTCCTTCTTGCTTTTCCCAGAACCCTCCTTGTCCTTTTTTCCACCCGCAACATTACGGGACGCTTTGTTACTTTTATCGGAACCTTTCCCGGAAGGTAAAGCCGTGGAACCGCTTCCCACGGTTGGCCCAGCGCCCTCATTTTGGGTCCGTCCCTGGGCGTCCTTTTTGGCCCCGTCAGGGGTCGAGGACTTGGTACTGTCCTTGGAATTCTTGCTACGCTTAGCTTTGGATTTGCTGTCCTTGATCGGCGGAGGAGGCACTGGGTTAATGAACTTAATGTTATCGGGCAATGCCGCTACGGCGCTCGAGGCAGCAGCCATTCCGTCCCCGTCCTTAGTGCCAGACATCTCAAGCTTGTCTTTTTCCAAGTCTGCGTCGAGGTCAATGATCAGGTTGCCTACACCAATATCCCACTCATCCCCGCTGTCGTAAGTGTCCACCGCATTCGAGTCCACACCTTTCCCGCCTGCAGTGCCACTACTGAGGGACATCTTAGTGCCAGCGGCCCAAGTGTGCCACAGGGAGGTCTGACCTTCTCAGACGAATGAGGCGGTCGGGAAGCACATTTACACAAGCCTCAGGGTCCTGTTGGTTTCCCCTTCCCAGTAACCCACATTGTTGCCCTGGAGAAAAAACAGGAAAAAAGAAATATGTGAGAAAGAAGCAAAATGTAGTAAAATACAATGCTTTAAGACCTGAAAAGTGCACTGCCTTTAGAAAACGGGTTTGAAAATGCTGATTTTAATTTTCAGTTCTCAACATGAATGTTTCAATAACATCAGGAACCCAGGCCTAGACATAAAAAGGTTTCGCAAGCTGCACATGAATTACAAATACATGCCGAGTAATCTTTTTTCAGGCCGGAAGAATCATATTCGATGACTCAGGACAAAACAAATACTGCTGAATCATGGTCCCCATCAGTTCACAGCCAGAAAACAGACGTTGCATCACAACGCACATGGAAACACTTGACAGACTGACATCAAAGCTCAATGAATGACTGCAGGAATCGTAATGACTAAACAGCATTGCTATTAATTTCCTTAGCACTAGTGATATTAAGGATGCGCTACACCACATATTTTCAAAACCATCTAGTTGTGGTTCGTCTGAATGACTGATTGGTTTTAAGGCAGTACTGTAATTAGATTGTTAAATCTAACACCTGTTAAAGTTCCTACAACAGATTTCTGCAGAACACAGTTTTATCTTTTAAATTGGCCAACTTTTAAATCACAACCGATTAAATCATAACTAAAATCAGTTTCTAAGCTCATTACAACAAAGCAGATTGAATGCAATGCAAATGAAATTAACTCTTAAAATCTGAAGCATGCATGATTTTAGCATGTTGACAGTGCATCTACAGCTACTTTTGCAAAACGGAGCATCATTATGTAAACCACTCAGCATCTCAGTTTAAACAGAAATGAAAGAAGATAAACATAAAAGAAACCCATTAGTCAACTAATGTTGCTGGATGACAGCTTAACTACTAAGTCTGTAGACTTATTCTGACGCTGTTGTTAACCTTCAGGTATATTACAGACAAATATTTAAAAGATGTAAAGGTCAGATGTCAACCCCAGTGATTTAACCCCTTAAATCAATAAAAAAAAAACAAATATGCACGCATGATGCAACACAAATCCAAATGCAAAAGCAATCGCCAAAGTTGAGTTAATTTCTTGTAAAGTTCTAATTCATGAAATTAAAACTCTGTGTTTTGCTGGCTGTAGCAGCAGTGCTTCAAAATAAACAGGACATGCTAAACCATCTCTCTTAAAAGACGAACAAATTCACTCCGTTAACTAGTTGTTGAACATTTGATGCTGGTAAACTTGGCTGATGGCTGACTAGTCAAGTTTGCATAAATATTCAAAAGTTGTAAACATCAAATGCTCATCAAAATTCAGTTTATTGTGTCACTATAATCACTTTCCATGGACATGAATCACCACTTTCCAAATGTCACTGATCTTTGGGACCTTTATATAGAAACAGAAACGGTTTAATGCCAAAGATGCTTGAAATGTTCTTCATTACAGATTCTTAAGAACACCAAGCAACCCATCAACAAACACAGACAACTAGTTCAGCTAAATAGTTCTTCATCCAGTTTAAAACAGAAATAGAACAGACCGAATCAGATTAAAGGTCAAAGTCATTGCCCATAATACTGGAAAGAGGTCACATAAAAGACTGTAAGAAACCATGAACTGCTTTAACTGCACTACTACAGTTTGGCGGTTGTCTAATAAAACTAAGCACTACTTAAGTTGAAAAGGATGAGTTCGGCTTTGAGCTGCATCTTAAATAGCCGAGGAGACAGATGGTTGAATGAGAGGACACTAATCAGTGGTTTGCTGTAATCCGTCAGTCCACCAGGGAACATGGAGTGTGTCCTGCAGGAAGCTTTCCAAACGTCTGCCGTTGGAACCCAAGACAAGATGGACTTCCACTATCACAGCCATTCATCAGTCCCCTGCTTCTCTGGGCACTTCCAAGAGCTTTGAGACTAGAACTTCACAAGATGCCACTTTTGAAAGCAATTAATGCAAACAACAATGGAATGCCGTAACACAATATCAATGTTAAATTATTTCTGAGCTACCATAACCGTTTTTACCTCATTGAAGGTGGCGATAGTTGATGTTTAAATTGGCAGTTCGACCAATTTATTTTTTGCTCAAAGTCAATAACTTTTCGTTATGTCAGAAGCGTGCCGCGTTGTTTGTCCGTACCAGCCATCCATTACTTCAAATACTAATTAAGTCCAAACTCGGTCTGACTTGAGTTGCTATACCTTTTCTAACGTATCCGACTTACGATTTTCGTAAAAATTGCAAATAAAAACTCCCATTCACTGAATGTTCAGATGAGCCAAGACTCTGCCAGCTGTCAAAATTCAAATCTAAACACCCTGCAGTCATACTAGCAACATGCTAACCATGATAGAAATATGTTATCAACATGCTAATAATAGGCTAGTAACTTGTTAATCATGCTAGGAACATGCTAGCAACATGCTAATCATGCTAGCAACATGTTAGTAACTTTCCCAATCACGGTAGAAACATGTTAGCAACATGATAATCATGCTAGAAACATGATAGCAACATGATAATCATGTTAACAACATGCTAGCAACATGATAATCATGCAAACAACATGCTAGTCACATGCTAATCATGCTAGAAACATGATAGCAACATCCTAATCATGCTAGAAACATGATAGCAACATGATAATCATGCTAACAACATGCTAGTCAAATGCTAATCATGCTAGAAACATGCTAGCAACATGCTAATCATGCTAACAACATGATAGTAACTTCCCAATCATGGTAGAAACATGTTAGCAAAATGCTTATCATGCTAGAACCATGCTAGCAACTTTTTAATCATGTTAGCAACATGCCAGTAACTTGCTAATCATGCTATTTTTTTAAACTTGTTAATATTGTATAAAATGTAAATTAAGCGTGTTTTTCGCGAGCTGGTTGCTGCTGCTGCGCCGGGGCGGAGGATCGCGATGCCGACTCAGCATTGTGATGTCTATCAGCCATCGGCGAGGGACGATGACATCATCTATCGACCCAACCCTATTCGAAAGTCAACTAGAAGTGGTTTGTTGATTGATTGGCTTCCCAAGGAGTCAGATAAAACTCTTTCCAAACATTGATCTGCTCGTTTAAGCATCCCGACACATCAGCTTCAGACTCAACCGGTGGTGCTAGTTTTGGGCGGGACTTTGTAGCAAATCTGTTTGGAAATAGGTAATTCTCAGACACTTTCAAAGTAGAACTTTAAGAGATGCAATGTTTGAAGGTGATAAATACAGACAGCAATGACACGCCACAACACAATATCAATGTTATTTAAAGCATTTCAGCTCATTAAAGCTGGTGCTGGGCTACTTGCGGTTTAAATTTGCCAATATTTTTTTCTGGCCAATGGGGAAATCTGTTGGAAAATTTTGAGAAACGGAGACACCTTCAGAGCAGGTTTTTGACACTGCCAATAAATGTGAAAAGCCAAAGCTTTACAAAACTCATTCATATCCCAACACTGGCTGATGATGCAAGCGTCTGTCACGGTTCTCACACACAACCTAATTAGCAACCGAATGACGAAACAGTGCTCGGCACTATTGCTATAAAAGGGAGTAAAAAGAAACCTTTTGTCTGTTCCCTCATTCAAAAACCAAAGGCTAAGAGACAAAGCTTTTGATTTGAGCCAGATGAGGACGTGCCGCACACGCTCAAGTTTTGTTTTAGATGTTGGACAACCAATCAATATGCCTGAAGAAATTGAGAAGTGTAATTAAGTTGCTCTTCTCCTCTTATCACTGAAGGTAAAGCAAGAACGCAAAAGCACCAGGCTCTGGAACAGGTTGCCCTTTTGATTACCCTAACACTCAGGTACCGGTGCCCTTCCAGGGGCCGTAAATAACGGCGTTAAACTAATTTAGCTTTCCCTGCCACATGCCAGCAAGCAGCGGGAGCGCTCGAGGGAGGCGAGCTGCCTTTCCACTCTCCCAAACCCACCCGACACGACACGGGCCTAATTAACACAGGCATCCACTGCGGACGCCTCGGCTTGATAGAAAAACGTGAGCTGAAACTCAAACGGCCACTCGTGCAAACGCCTCGCAGAGATGACAGGGTCGAGGATCGATACCTGTCTCGCCCCTGTTCGATGATGAGAAACAGATAAAAGGAGGAATACAATCAGGGACGGGATGAAGAAAAACAACAAGACAACAAAGATGAAATGCTAAATTACTCAAGAGAACCCTCTGACCTGATTGAAAAGCGCTTGTGCCGTCGGTGCCAGAGTTTTAATTCCCTCTCGGCGATTGAGTAATTGAGATTCTCTAATAAAAAACGCGCTTTCAGAGGCTGCTGGAACTGACAGGCTCTCCGTCAGACTAAATCACAGCTCTTTCTGAAGAGCCCGGGCTCGGTGAAAGGGAGGGAAGCACTTCCCGCGGTTAGATTACACACTGCATCAGATGAAAGAGCCGCCGCTCGCGTTTTCATCTTCCCCTCTTGGAATTCTCCCTCGCCTTCTTGTCTTTTTCTTTCGAGATCTGTAAGCAGACAAGTGTAGGATTTTATCTCAGAGACGACGGCCCTTTCTCTCCGCTCTTATTAGGCCCGATCGGTAGGTTATCGGGCAGCCGGCGATCTCGTTCTGCCAACTTCATCATTAGCCAACTCGAACAGAGGCCATCTCCAGCAGCCATGTTAGCGCCCACGAAGGGAACATTTGATCGAACAGCTGTCCCGGGCCGGTCTGGAGGAGTTAGGTTGCCCCGTTTAACCACACAGTAAAGAGGGCGAAATCCTATCTGCACTTGACCTACTGCTCGGCCCTTAACGCTGGCACAAGCGAGCCGTTTCGGCCTCCGGCGCACTCGGCCGACTGATCACAATCTCAAACACAAAGGAGAGACTCACAACATATTAATCCAGGGTAATCTATGGTAAATGGCTTGCAGGAAAACACCAAACTCCAAGAGAAAAGACCTGCATTAATTAATAAAATACTTACTGATCATTAACGACTCATTTACATCACATTGTTTGGTTAGAGACCTACAACAGGCCGACATCATCTAGGCACATTATTTGATTGATATTTATCCATTTTGGGGTAACACTTTAGGACAATAAACATTAAGATATGGAAGGGACTACATTTTTCTATTTTGCATTACAATTTAAAATATTGGTGCAATAAAATATAAGTGATAACCCCAGCAGTTAGAGCAACATCACACGGGTGCTGATTTTTTATCCCTAATTTTAATATGATTGCATATAACATATGTTTAATAATAATACTATTATCAATAATATTTTGGAGAGAACATATATTCCCATTAAAGTCATAGCAGAATTGTTGCACATCTGAGCAACACAACAGCGTTTCGTTTCTGAATGAATCAATGTTTTGAACGAATCGTGTGAACCAATGATTCAAAGCCCCGTTCATTAATGAATCAGCTGTTTGAACGAATTTAGAGTATCATTTCATTAAAAAAAAATAATGATAATAAAAACATAACATTAAAGGGATAGTTTACCCAGAATTTTTTAAAGGTGCCATAGAATGCATTGAGAGAATATTTTAAATTGTTCTCTGATATGTACATAGAAGGTATGTTGCTTAGGTAAGGGGAAAAAATGCCCAG
>JAUCMU010000053.1:896568-921845 GCA_032275025.1 Enteromius treurensis
TGTTTGAGACTCACAGTATGTTATGTCCATGTGCTGAACTGTTATTATTCAACCATGCCAAGGTAAATTCAGTTTTCTGTTCTATGGCACCTTTAAATAATGTCATAATTTACGGTTCAAATTGTCGGTTCAAACCGCTCTTTTGTGGAACATAAAAAATGTTTTGAAGACTGTTGGCAACAAAGACATTTTAGACTTTCGTTAGTTTACTTCCGATCCAGTTTTTATGCCGTTTTGTTCTCGACGAAGAGAAGAGAATTCGTGCAAAAAAAATATTTGCGAAATTTGCCGGTTTCCATCCAACTGGCATTTTACAGATAAAATTGTGTGCGTGATGACATCATCCTTAAAATAAAAAAAAAACTAATCGTCACATAAGTTTCCATACAGAATTTCACCTATTGCACAAATTATATGCAAATGGTCTGTTCATCAATTTGAACAAAATAAATAAATAAATTAGCACATTATTAAATTATACAGGCAGGCTAGGGGTGGGCGATATGGAAAAAATATCATATCAAGATTTTTTCTGGGGAAAACCCCGATTCACGATTTTTTATTTACGAATTCTTTTTCAAGTTGGTTTTTTAAGACTATTTTGCAAATTACAGAGCTAAGGGTGGGACAATATGGCAAAATTAGCATATTACGATGATTCTTTGTCATTGATTTTGCTATTTTGCAGGTTGTTTGAGCAGTGCAGACAAACTAATTTGCCTTTTTTTAATTAAAAACAAAGCCTTTCAAGGTAACAAAGTATAAAATAAAGAAGCACATTTTAGGCCAAAATGAGCAAAGATAAAAATCGTTGTCATTTTATCTTTGTTATTCGAATAGATACACATTACAAATAAACATAATTTGACACAATCATAATTTTTGAGTGAACTATCCCTTTAATGACAAGCGGCGCATGTTTAGTTCTGTCCCTTTAAGAGCAGCACGCGTATATATACTGACACGTTTTTCTCTTGATTTGTTTATTTTGTCTTTAGACACAAGCAACTGTGTTTAATGCTGGGTGTTTGTGACAGTATTACCACAATCACATGTGATAAATATCTTAGTTCAGTTATTAAGCGCTATTTGACAGGCTTTCAGGTGCAAATCAGTGCAGTGTCTGGTGAGTGTAATTCTAGCACTGAGTTAACACGGATGTGAATGTGTGTCGCGTTGTGCAGCATATTGAGACGGAGATGATCAAATAACACGATACTACGATATTCCTTAAAAAGCAGATCGTGGAGTAATTTTTATCGTCCACGATCAAAAATCATCATATCGCCCACCCCTAAGGCAGGCCCACACAAAAATAACAGAGTTTTAATGTTTTCGTACTGACAATGTAACTGACGGTCGTTAAGCCATTATTAACCGACAAGATTATGCTAAATTACAGTTCAAATAAATTTTAATTGATACGTGGCTGTGACCCATTTAAAAGAGCTAAAGTTAGCAGCCTATATGCAGAATTTCAGATAAATCTTGTGATGCGCTCTTGTAAGCGGAATCCAAAAGCAGTTTTTATTATGAATGTACACAAATAAAATAAATATTTAGAAATATTTTGAATACTTTCTTATTCTTGAACGAGTATAGTAAGCCATTTCCACTTTTATAAAGGAAACAAAAAAAAATAAAGAAACCAAGTGTTCCTGCCGGCGACACACACAGGTACACATTAAACTACACAACTATAACATCCCGTACAAAATTAAGCTTAATACATTTTAACTTTCAAAGTATTAAAAAGAAACAAATTAAGATATTTATGTTTGAGAGGTAACTCAACTTTTTAGACGCAATAACGTTATATTATAATAACGTGCTTTGACACGAACAACACCACGAACACGAGAGCTTCCACCTGGCTAATTCGGTCATGTGACGCTACATTTATTTGCATTAAAGCCCATTTTCACGACAAAAGGCGTTTCCAAACTATTTTATGCTACATTTGAAGCACAGATACAGAATTTGTGCGCTGAAGTTAAAAGGAAAAATACTGTGTCGACTTTCACAAAACTCTATCGATAATTAGCATTTCTATCAGCTATATCGGTAAAAAATTTTAAAAGCGCTAAACATTTCTTCTCAAAAACACCTTGGATGGAAACCTGGCTTTTGTTTAAATAAATAAAAAAATACTGAGATATTTCTAAAATGATCTTCTGTTACATTCCATAGTTAATGTTACGTTGTAGCCTAAATGTTTGAGAGCGATAAATGTTGAATCCAATAAAATATGTCTTTCTAAAACTAGCCTACAATTTGTAATGTCGACACCACATGTAATTAACTAGATTAAAACTTGACTATCAGCTCTAATATATTTAATTTATTTATATGTGTGTGTATATATATAATTAAATGGTAATAGTTGTTAACCAAATTTCCACATTTCTTAATATCGCCTATGAAACACCACAAAAAAAGCTGCACAATCATAACACTAATCACAACAAAGATGTATGTGGCAGTTAATGCCTTCATGACAAGCCACCAGATGTTAAAGAAGTTAAGCACCACCTTAACCCATAAAGATTTTCCAGCTCTGCCAAACACAGCCGAGCCAAATACTCAATTACAGGGGCAGGAAAGGGGGCTTCTTAACGAGCTATTTCTAAGAGTTTGCCTGCGGGGCCGGGCTCTCGTTCCGCGCTAGCTATCACACCGAGGTTCCACCGTGTAATTGGATTGTGTGCTTGAACTGCTGACTGAAATAGAAAAGCACAGGAAGCTTCAGGTGACGGGAATCAAGCGTCCTGCGGGGTCAGCCAGACTCCATCTCAGCAAAATGTCAGGAGCGGCATCCAGTCTGGAGGCGCAGCGGGACTTTGATTTGTGGCCGTATGCGATGTACCATCCTGCGTTGCCCCAGAGCAGCCCATTTGGGTTCAGATGTCTGCCAGGTCGTCGATTATCCCCGGGAACAGAGCTTTCGCTTGGACGGTTCAGAAGCAGTTTTTGTCAGGTAGCAAAGCTTCCATGGCGCCCTTGTGTGTAAAAGTGAAACCTCTCTGGCCTTTCCTCTCGATTCCCCTGTGCACCACTAAAGCAGGAGAGATGCTTCACTCCAAACTCCAAAAGCCTGTGTGAACGGGTAACTGATTTGGCACCTCGAATGACAGGTCCCGCAGTACGTGAAATCTCTGGAAGGGAGCGCGGCAGCGTTTTACAGCCTTCATGTCACAGATGATTTCCAGCCTATTCACAGAGAGGACAGAAATACCGCTCGCAGGGCACACGGAGTACCCGGCTGAGGAGGCTGACAAGCTCCCAGATGGATTGAACAGGTTGCTGGGGGAGCGAGATCATGGTGCTACTATTCACAAGCGTGGTTTCCTGGCAAATTCAACGGCTTTCTCATCCCGGACAGAACCAGGAACAGTTCACAGTAACTTCTTCCACGGCCTCAGGTCAGTACAAACCCTGATGGACTTGCTTCCGTGGAACTCTGTGCTGAAAAGAGCTGCTCGAACATTCATCAGAGGACCACAACCAATTACGTTCAACTATAGCTGCTACACTGGCAATGGCAAAATCTTCCATATTTATTACAAATACTAACATTTATTTAAATTTGTATCTGATCAAACATATTCAAGGCAAAGGAAACAAATAAAATAAATATATAATTTAATCCATTACGAAAGTACAAACACATCTTTGCTTAATATTTCTTGAATTAAAAAAAAAAAAAAGTTGGAAACAAATACATACTTTATTTGCTAATATGGTATAAGACACTGCTAAAATAATTATTTAAATAAATAAATAAATATTTGACAGAAATTGAGACATTTCAAAATACTTTTATATTTTATATACACATATATTTATATATGAAGATTTTTATATACCGTTTGGTTGTTGTTATTATTTTTTAATGCAACTTGAAATATTCAAGTCAGCAATAAAAAGTAAATAAAGACGTAGACGTTTTATAAAAGACATATAAAAAAATTCTATTATTTTATAATTTATACACACACACACACACACAAGTAAACTTTACTAAAGGAAGTCCATATACCTAGGCTTGTAGAAATATTTGACAAAAAAACTATTATTAATTTACAATTTAAATATGCAAATAAATTCCTAAATTAAAACAAATACATAACAACTGTAAATTAAAAGCAGGGCCTCTGAAAGGGACTGAATGACTTTCCAAAGTCAAATCCGTAAGTAAACCCAACGCACAACAAAGGTGAAGTGTACAAATGTGTGGGAAGTTAAAGTGTGCAATCAAGGCGTGACAACAGTCTATTGAAGTTACAAACATAAAACAATGACTTCATGCCAGAGTGTGTACTGCGGCCATCCCATTTATAGTTCAGATACACATCATAAGAGAGCACTCGTGTTTCAGCCCTTCGTTCTCTTCATTTTTTGACAAACCCGTTTCATCCTGAAGCTCCTGGCTGAAAGCATTAGGCTGTGGAACGGAAAGCGTTGCCAATCAAATAACAACACAGTTCATACCAACGTATTTAACGTGTGCATGAATAACGGTTGCATCTTTCATGGCGCACAAAAAGCGACAATGCAAAGCTAATTTGAAGTCCCATGTTAATCCTAATTTGAAGTAATTTGAGGAAGGTGCAAAGTGCCGGGCTTGATGCAAAGGTAATTGCTGCAAAATAACCTCCAGCGAAGTGATGCCATTTGTTGCCAAGATGGCAATTAAAGACCGTTCACCAGCGGAGGCCTGGAGACGACATGTCGACAGAAATCTACACCAAACACGGCATGAGAAGACTTGAGCAGACACACCAGCCTCGTCTGACTCGGTCTTTCCAATCACGCTTTGTTTTCTGAAAACACATCATCAATCAATTAGGGTCAGACACTGGCAGCTAATTTCCAAATAAGGGAATTATTCACTGTATAAACTCACTGTAATTGACCATAATAACAACCCTCTCGCCCCAGTTCATGCTAAGATGAGTCAGGATGCTGGACTGGTGCTGTAACACTTTCAGTGCAAAGCTGTACATGTCGAAAGGCAACGTGTCTCCTCGCTAATAGACACCGAAACCTTTACAAACAGGGTTTCGGCAGCGATGCCATAAAATTGGTTCGCAAATAAGCTTCCAGTCAACAGCTCTTAATTTCAAGAGTGCTCATTTGATGTTAGCCTCTGTTTTTAACACAGTCTAACTCTACAAGACCAATCCACTGACTGGCAGATTGAAAACATTTCCAGTTTTACATATGCCTAGCAGTCACTATCAGGAAGCAATTGGGATTCGTCGCGTGGGTCACGCCCAGCGTGGGGGGCTGGGATATGGAGTTGGGTTCAGATGTGGTTTCCAGAAGAATCTCAGGCACACAAAATCAGCACAAAACCAAAACCACAACAGACTTGCCATCGGTTTTGATTAGCAGAATGTGTTGTTTACGCAGGCTTTTCAGACTCATGCATGTTCACGTTCTGAAACACGGCCGCAGACGTGTCGTGCATCGCATACGAGGTGCGTTTCAGCTTCTTTGCATGCTTAAAAAAAAAAGAAAAAAAACCAAATCAATCATCACGCTATCATAAAAAGGGTCTATTTTAAACACCTTTCGCTCCCGCTCAACAAATTTGCTTTGTGTGCAAAGCCACAATATGGGCGGCAGCTGTGTGTTCAATTGCGTTCGTCCAAGCCAAAACACATTTATGACGAGCACATGCTACAACTCAAGCCAAGGTTCCCCCCCCCAAGCAATTTCAAGCCCTCCAAACAGCGATTCTGCAGATCATGAGCTGAGCCCATTCCAAACGTCTCCTGTCATGCCTTCGAAAATAAACCCTCCTAAAACACAGGGGAAGCTCTAAAACGTGCGCTCGGAGAAGCACGAACGCCCAGCGCTGCAGGTGCTGCGAAGCCATGTTTATTTCATGCCGCAGCTAAAGCCAGCACTTGAAGAAAAAGCACACGGTTTGGGCGTTTCCTGTATGGCTCAGTGGAAAGCAATGGAACAATGGCTCAAAAAATGGGTAGCATGCATGTAGATTTCAAATCTTGATAAACGTAAATTTCAAAACAAGCTTATGTAAAGCATTTTGAGCAAAGGTTTTGGCACAAATGTTGAGGCGTTATTTGGATAAATCTAACTTAGAATACAAGTCATGTTTTACTACATATATATATATTGCAAGTCACTTTTATTTATACAGCGATCAGTAAGAAACCCCAATATAGTAAAACTGGACAACCACAATCAAATTTGGAGCGATTAAGGAGCCGTGGGGCCCCAGCAGGAGTAAGGGGTCTGCTGAGGAATGCCTTATACCAACATCCACCAAAAGAGACGCTCACACAACCAACGACAACAACAGATCTACTGAACTGATCTGGTCACACACGACTCACTCTGCTGTTTTTCATCTTTAATGTTTTTACTGGCAGCACTTTGAACTTGGAGAAAGATATAGTTACGTAGTGAAGTTGCATTTCTAAACAGTAAATCCTTTTAGACAATAAAACCGATTTAGCTACAGATTCAGCTACAAAACGATACTTGGAAGGCACCAAGCGGCATCAGAAACGCTGATTATTGTGCACTTTCACTACAGTGCTTGTGCTTCAGGGTACATGTCGTAAGGGCAATCATCAGGTTTTGGTATGGTGGTTCCCATAAATGCTAACGCCAGCCACCGTTACCAGTGTTTATACAGTTATATTCCGAAGCTCTGATATTTTTGTTGCAGTAACACGAGGCCCGCGCTGTAATAAATAGAGTTATCACCACAATCTTGCAAACTGTGCAATTCTTTCTGCCAATCGCCCACCCAAGGTCTCCAGGCTGAACAAAAGAAAAGAGACGTTCTGGCTGACGGTTTATTAACCGGCTGGCACGGGGAGTGAAAACTGTTTTTCTGCAGTGGAACGAGGAGATGTGAAAGGCTGGCAAACTAAATCCCAGCTGGATGGTGACAGGGGGCAATGAACCCAGCAAAACAATGAGTGCAGCTGCGCCGTGACGGATGCCTACCACCATCCCACTGATACCAGAAGGGAAATATTAGAAAAATGGCACCACAAAAAAAAAACATGACTTTCCTACGATCCATCCAGGCGAGGGAGAATCAATCATCCATGAGAGCTGCATCTATCAACCAAGGGTCAGTAAAATGATCAAAACTGTGCCTGGAAGTTCTCATATGTTGTTTGAAAACCAAAGATAACTTAAGAATCTTTATAAAAACCAATTTTCATCCACCAACAGCTCATTCAACTCCATAAAGCACGATACAATTGGTCCATGCCACTTTCTCCAATTCTAACATCATATTAGCAAACTGAAGGTTAGTAATGCATCTTATTTCCGTTGAACTAGCTCTATAAGTTGCACACACCTGCTGAAAAAAACAGAATATGCTGGTTTAAGATGGTTCTTTGCTGGTTTATGCTGGTCATGTGCTGGAAAAGGACCAGCAGTAAAACATACCTAACCAGCATGTGCCGTTTGTTTCAACAGGGTTGGTTTTCAACAGTAATATCAACAATAAAAACAACACTGTATAACTTGCAGACGTACTTTCTAAGAATTGAAAGTGTGAAAACAGGAAGCGCCACTTGTTAGCCACAAACATTAAACTTTATTTTCCGGAATTGCACTGCTTGCTGAAGTAAGGTAAAAAACAATATGTATGGCTGTATGAAAGCCAAAGCTGTTATAACGAATCAACAGAAACTTTGGTCTTTTTTGCTAGAAATGCAAAACGAAGTCCGTCAGAGGCTTTTTTCTGGAATGAGCCTGACTGGCATTTCAGAAATAATTCTACAACCAAGACTGATTTACATTCCACTCAATACACGGGGCGGTCATGCGTAACTGAGATGGACATGCCAATCCAGACACGGTCGGGCAGAGATTATACTCACAAAACAAGCTTCCTGTCAACTTTCGCCATCGATAATGATGTCATTTATAAACTTATATACTCACGGTTGATAAAAGACAAGCTAGAACTAACCACATCAACAAACCATTCACATTCAACCATCCCTTTACTTCCTGTCCATTCTAGCAGAAATATGGCACAACATCTGAGGAGTATGGTGAAAGGAAAAGCAGGATTGAGCTGTTAGATGTCATCAAAGCTTGAGTGAACTTAAGGAATGTCTCTCATGAACGACTGCTGTCGATTATCTCGCTCCTGACCTTCTGCTGCCAGCGCTGGAGTTTCTCATCTGTTTGTGTTCCTTCAAGGCACTACAAAGAGAGCTGCTCTGTCAAAGCGGCAACAGATGACACGTCCACTGCCAAAGCACCAAGACATGCATCAAATACATTTCGTACTGTAACCATCTTTTACACTGAAAACCTCCACTGCTTCTAGAACATTTGGCTTCTGCCGGGCCATGACAGGAAGAGGAATTTACAGATTTTACTGCAAAGAAATTCAATCTAGAAAAAGCACTCTGGGTAACGAAATTTTCTTCCATTCATTTATTTATTAAATATGATTCAATGCAAATTTTATAGGTACAATTTTAGCATCTGAATCATCTTCTCACATTACTTAAAAATATAAAACGCACTGTTTTTCCAAGACAAACTTCACTTTCCCACACTGTTACATTTGAAACTTATCGGGTAAAGTTTTCTTTAAAAAAACAAACAAAAAAAACAATGTTTTTCCAAAACAAACTTTGCATTTCAAAATAATTATTTTATTACAATTTATATATTTAAAATTTAAAAAAAATAAAATAAATGCAAGGTTTATATATATATATATATATAAATATAAATATAAGTATATATAATAAAAACAAACAACTACAAATTCTGTTTTTTCCAGATAAAACGCCAGTTTAGCTAATTATATATATATATTTTTTTTTTCTTGAAAACTTCAAACTAATTGAAAGTTTTTCAGGACGCATTTTACTTTTAGACAAAAACTACATATATGAATTCAAATGCATTAAAATTTTCCTTTCATTCAACGTTGAATTGCAATTCTGCACCTAGTTTGGTATATCAACTCAAATGCAGAAACTGAACAGGAATTTAAAAAGAAATTGGCACACAACCAGTTTCACATACAAACACAGTAGATTCAAAAATAGATTATAGGGTTGTTGTTTTTTGACGATGGACTCTTAAATCAAATCAGAGATACAGGCTACTATTGTAAACACTTACATTCAGGCATTTAACAGATATGTTCATCCAAAGTGACATCATTGCGTTTTTAGACATTAATACAAAACGGCGCCCTAATCATTGAAAATAACGCTTTTGAATATTTGAACGCTGGAATGTTAGCCACTTATTAACAACAACAAAGCATTGCTGCATTCCTCAACCCAGCCCTACGGGACAATACTTCAAACCTTTTAGAATAATTTTACATTTTTTGAACACTGGAATGTCAGCCAGTTACAAACACTAACAATAGAAACGTTTCTTTAGCGTTTCTGTAACTCCACACACAAAGTTCCCACCAGCCAACCAGCTGTCCTCTGGATCTCCTGCAGTCATCCCTTCAGAGACGACAGACACAAACAGGAAGATTCCTGTGTTCAACCAACAAGCTCCCAGCAGGCTTTGTTCAGTAGCCTCCACCCTTGCCTCTGCGTGACCCAGCTCAGAGGAAGCATATAATTGTCTTCCCCCCGCAGGGGAATGTGCCAGGAGCTCATAACAATGACTGAGAGGGCATTTCGCTCACACGTCTAACACACATTCACGACGGAGGGCAGACGTTACAGGACTGGGATGTTTTACTTCATTTAGCATAAAACATTAAACATACAAACATCCTCATGCAGAAACAATCACAACTTCCATAGTTTGGGGTCCTGAAGCAAACAGGAAAAGACATGAATGGATCATTTGTTGCCAAATCAGGAATAAATGCAGTAACGCTAATCAATGCAAAGGCTTCTGGGAAATCTGGTTCTATTACAGAGCGGAAGGATTCTTCGATCTCCACATGACCACAAGACATGCATACGTGCTCAACATCTGAAAACAAACCTTCAACATGTGGACGGTAGCGAGACTGATCAAATATTCATCATGCGCTCATAATGACTGTGCTGGTAACATAAACATCGCCAATATTTGACATAGCGACCGTTTTAAACGTCATTAAAGTCTGTGAATAAGTTCTGAAAAGCGCTATAATCATTTTTTTCACTTGTTCTGAAGATATTTTCAGTTTGTGTCACAACTTAATAAACAATGACGGAAGTGTCGGTGACAATTAACACTCGTTTTATATTAAATAAATATTTTACAATTATTGGAAGATTTTGGCGCGACGAAAATTGACGCACCAGAATTTCAGGAAAATACGATTTTTTTTACGATTCTTCTTTAAAATAAAAATAATTTCAGTGCATTATTAAACAAAACTGTGTTGATTCAGGAAACTAAAAAAATGACAAGAAACGGTTTATAAATTAAGTTTATTTGCAAATTGCTTGTAATGTTATGTTTATATTTTGTTAGTTAGCTGTAGTATATTTATTAGAACTCACAACGAAAAAATATGATTTCTGTAAATTGTTAAATACAGAGTTCGCAAATGAATATATTTCTAGAAGTATGTCCAATTTTATCCAAATACGATATACTGTATACCAGATAATAAATCTAAACTGCTTAAACACTTGTATCATCACAAAATATAAACTATACTATCGCCCAACCCGACTCGACTGAATGTGTACGCATGACAATATCATAAACATTAACAGCAAGATTTTCTGTACGCATGCTTTAAAGCCGTGTATACGGTGAAAGACACTACGCAAGTAAATGGTAATGTTGTGAGGTAAACATTTTGAGAGATATATTATTGTCAAAGGCTGGAAACACTACCACCGTAACACTAGCCTCAACAGAGAAAATCTCATCATGTTTGGTGTCTGAGTCGGGGAGGATTGTGGGGCTGTGGGGGAGGAGACGGATAAAAGGATCTTTACGGCGGCTTTGAGAGAAACAGAGAGGGAGGCTGGGAGCCAAACACAGATCCGCTGGAGCAGATTCACTCACGACGACGACACAACGATCGCGGCATCACAAACACACAACATCCACACTGCTAACCAGGATCCGAACTTGTGGAGTTTCTGTAGAGAAACGAAGAGCTGTGATATCAAGCGCTGACAGCAGTTTGATCAAGTGAAGCGATTCCACAACATCTTTTCAAATGTTGTATAGAAATCAAGTTAATAAGATAAATAAATCGCTAAAAAAGCTATTTTACAACCGAACTCGACATTTTAAGCGTCCTGTAGTTACAATGAACTGAAAACTCACTTAAGTGATTAGTTTGTCGTAAAAAAACAACAACAAGATAATGAACAAATCAAAAATATTTTGTAATATATCGTAAAAAATAACAACGCACCAACATTTCTGAAAACGCTTGTTTTTAAGTTTAAATCATCTGAAGACTTGCAATAAATTGTTTTTTGATAACCGACTCTCTACACTGCGAGTAAATCACTCACACAAGCGACTGAATGATGTTAGCGCGTAATTGGACGCTTGAACATTTCGAGTTTACTCGCTTCATTCACGCGTGGAAATTCACGTCATGGGCGGGGCTTCGGCCAGGCACAAAATTTGTTTTGTGTATATCTAAAAGCCAAACATTGGTTTAATGAATCTAGTATTTATTTCCTTTTCATTCCTGTTTATATTAAAAGTACGAAGATGTGTCGTACAGCTCCTCTACACGCAGCGACAATGATTTTGTGCTCCATAGTTTGGGAATCCTGCCTCCGCTTGACAGTATTCACGTTACTACTAGAGCAAGCTCCTGATTGGTTAACGCGGATTTTCTAGTTGAGCCATCGGCGCAGCTTAATTCGCAAGAGTCGCACCGCAGGATGTCTAATCGTGTCTTTGCATTGACTTAACATGTAAATCACTCGCGCTTAAGGCTTCATCAGCGTCTGGTGTGAACGCAGCATTAGAGGTTAAGTACCAAGGTTAGCAGAGTCATATTTTCATTAATATTCATTCAAAAACTTTCTTTTTTTTTTTTACTTCAATCACAAGTATGGTTTGGGTACATGTAACAGCTGTCTTTGGTCTCAATAATCTATTATTCCATTCAAAAACTCGCCATGTTTATAAAAACTTTGTTGCATTTTTGACTGAACTGCCTCTGTAATCCAAACGAGGATAATTGGGGCCAGTTCTCCTCTGGCCGGACGCCCAGCACCTAATTTCCAGTTCAATTTTTCAATCACAATCTCTCTTCCATAATACTCGATGTATAAACACAATATCACACTCGTAGATGAGAGATATGGCTGTATATTGGCACACTATGACTTCCTACGACCCTCCTACGTCTTGTGCTATTGCTTGATATTAAATATATAGTATATCAAATATTTAGTATGAATTAATATTTTACTAGCCGATGGTGATTCTACTAGAGGGTTGATATTAACTCGAACATTTAACAACTAAATAGTTTTAGCAAAATAAACAAATGTAAATATTCTGCATATGACAGAAGTTTAACTTCTACAGAAGACCAAGAAAACACCATGCCCTACATCGATCACTTCAACCTGTGTGTGTTGGTCATTTTGACTAGGAACTTCAAGCAAGTACTTCGAAAGCTCTGGATATTTGGGTCAAGCATTGAGCGACAGGGGACCAAAGAAAGGCAAGCGTCCTTTCAATCTGTCATCCCTGAAGTAAACAACACAGCAAATCTAGACGTAACCCAAAACCTGGCTTCATTGGCCGTTCCTAAAACTGCTCACTAACCTTATTTTAGCTAAATACTGAGAATCCCAAAATGCATCGCAACAAATGATTTACATACGTTTCTTACAATACTTAAAACTTTTTTTTTTATAGTTTTATAGACAAAATATTAAATACATCGTTCTTTTTAATGATTGAAATTTAATGTCCAAGCTTGGTTTTAAAAACTCAAATAAATTAGGTCACTATTAAAGTGGTGAGATAGCATGACAGTTGCCTATAGTCAATCCCAAAATGCACTGCATGCAACAAAAGTCAGGGGAAAAAAGATGAGGCAAAAAAAATGCGTTTCATACAATAATGAAAATACAGTTTAAAAAGAGTGATGTATTTTAATGCTTATTAGAATGCAGTAAATCATATATATTTTAATTTGCCGCAAACAATGTTAAAAAGACAATTTTTAAGCATGTAAAATGATCTTTTATAATAAAAAAATACTTTTTTCAATAATAATTGAATGTTCAAATGTCCTGAGGTCAAAGCAAAAGAAAACATTTATTTCAATCAATAACAAAAAATACTGATAAAAAATATATATATATATTTTACTAAATGTGTGTGCGGTTTGTATTTTAATGCTTATTAGAAAATAAATGCAAAACAAATTTAAATGCACATCTACAAAAATAAAATGGACATAGTTTATCTTTACAATTAAATTTGAGTGAATGTTGAATTTTATTAGAAAATGCCAACTAATTTTAAAAATCAGGTGAACGCTCATTTTTGTTATTAAAGCGATGATGCACAAAATGACGCGCAATCAATAACAAAATATCAAGATGGTTAAGACGCTGCCAGAATTCACTACCAGCTGTACGCAATTCATGAAGCGCAGATGAAGTCCACGTTAAACTGTTTAGTCTAGTCCAGAGAGCCAGCTAAAGTGATCTGAAATCTGTTCCTTCCATCCCTGGCTTCACCTCCGCACCGTTCCTTTCCACTTCCTCTCCCTCACTGTCACTTTCCTGTCAGTCATCGGGTTCAGTCGTTGGGTCAGTGGATGCGGCAGCAGAAACCCTCTCAATCTAATTTCCTCCAGCAGTCGCTCTCCGCTTCACCTAAATTACTCTCCGCTGAAAGCCAAATGAGAGTCTGAAGGGGGACGACATCATCTGGGCCCTTCTCGCCGCTCAAACATCCTTCTTTTTCATCTCATTTACATGCCGCTCGAATTTCCTATAAGCTAGGTCTGGTATCTGCGCGTCGTGTTGTGGAAAGTCTTTCGGCCGCAGAGGGAGTTCAGGAAGCGTTCGCTCACAAGAACATATGCCAGATCACAACTGGTTTATTTACACTCTCATTAGTACGATCCCTCGAGGACGCGAGAAATAAGAAGACTCTTTGAGGAACGCCATCAGTTTCGGATACATCCCTCCAGCAAGATGCAACTTAGATCAAGTTTCTGTTCAGAGACACTGTTATTATAGTAGACATTGATGTTCTGTTTTATAGTTTGTTAAAACTGAATTTCTAACTATTAACTTTTTTTTTTATACATAATATAAATGTGAAATGTTTATGTAGAGAAGAAAAATATGTAACGTTTATATAATAAAAATATATTTATATATAATATAAATTATATTAATATAAATATATTAATGTAAATATTTTCTTAATTTTTGCTGTCTGTGTGTGTATTTACAATAAATATACATATACACACACACACACACACACACACATATACTTTTTTTTAATTGTGTTTAATTGTACAATTCTTGTTGAAAAACCGCGTTACCCACAATGCTGAACAGAAAAATCCACCAATCGGCTGCGAGCACATTGCTTTAGCTCCACCCACTTCCACGAAGTACTGCGAATGAGTCACGAAATACTTCAATATTTGTATTTATAGTTTCTTTAAATTAATAGTTTTGTACTTGTGTGTTTTTAATTTGATTAAGTCCTTCGCAATGCTTCATGGGATTGTAGTTCTTTCTGTCACTAAAGCTGTACAGAGCTTTGGATCACTTTGTCCAATTTTCACCTGACCTGATGGCTTAGGCTATAATGTTTAAACAACATTGTTTTTAAATCCTGATGGAAAACCGAACAGAAAAATACTTGCGTTAGGGCCGGGCGATGTATAATCGAATGAACAACGCCACTGAATCACCCACGAAACTTAACGCGTAGCTTGTCAGTGATCTACGGCTCTGTGCATAAGCTGGCGTTCCTTTTTGAAAACAGCTGACCTTTCCCCACCTCTCTCTTTCTCCTCCATGCTGTCACATGATGAGAACTACTCATACACATTTTTAGGTATCAAGTAAGTAATATATAAGTGCTCATGTATAAGTGCATTTTATGACGGTATTGAAACTGATACTATTTTTAGATCCCGCGGTATACCATATTGCCAGATTACCGCCCAAGCCTACTACATATGTAGACATTCAGTTTAAGAGGTCAACTCAATCAAAAAGATTTAGTATAACACCAGTAGCACGCTATTATTATCATGCAAATATCAAATATCAGGCATATAGCAGATCTTGACAGGTCCTGCATTCCTCCTCTATAGTTTTCTCGTTTGACCGGACTGAGGTGCAAACTCATCCTGCCCACGCTTGTTGAGCGGAGCATTTGCTTCTTTAGGATAAGATACAGACCTCAACATCACAGAGGGAGGCAAAATAAACGATTTAGTGGAGCTGCCGTGATGACTTCTAAGTGCACGGTACGTCAGCGCGTGACAGCTCGAGTTAACATTTAAGTTTAGCTCGCCGGGTCAATGACGGCCTGCAACCTCGCTGTCCAAGATCCCGCCAGACATCTCCTGAAATCACAGCTCATTCCTCAGCATGGTTTAAAACCACACTAGTAGATAAAGATGAACACAAGTTCTTTCCTGGAGGACAATTACTCAATACATCATTAATAATTAATTCGCTGTTTAGCCATTAAAACAATGTATAAATACAAAGAGGAACATTTTTCAAACTGAATAAAACTAATCGATTTTAAATGATTCCCTTAAAGGTGGTTCAAATTAAAGGCCTAGACATTTCTAGAGACTAAAAAGGCATATCAAAAATATCCTGAAATCCCATAATCTCTCTTTTAACAAGTCCCATAATGGCTTCCTTTCATTCTTCCTGTCTCAGTCATTCACGGCTAATCTATCTTGCAGGTTTCTTCAAAGAAACAGCACTTTTAGCCTCCAAACAGCGCTGAGGTCTGAACGAGGATGAAAAGGCAGCAGAAAAATCGCAGTACCTGACATGTTTTGACATCTCATGAATGCAGACGCAGTCATCTGTCACAGCGCTAGAAACACACCCGCTGTCTACCGGCTAAATATTCCCGCACTTAGCAGGTGGCAGGTGCTCATTTCACATCTCGACTGCTTGACGGGCGTCCCATCGTCACACTATCTAGTGATTATGAACGGTGCACTTCCCGCTTTTACACAACAAAGTTCGTCTACACATAAATTGTCGATAAAGACGAATGCCTTCAAAGCGTTAGATTAGCACTAGCACCGTCCAGACATAAAGGTGTAATTAAATAAAGACGAAGCTGCTGTTGATGTTTCCAACACATTCACGGCATATTTACAGCCCTGATTTTAGCACATTAACAGAAGCACATCTGCCTGCAACTCAATATCAGCCACCGACGGCGGTACAACCAAAACAAACACGCAAGGACACAAATCAGCACCATCTGCAAATGACAAGGAGACGAAACGTCCCAGCACGCGAATTAAACGCTCGTCAAGTGCCAAATGAGAATAAAACTAGCTTTGGACAATGTATGTCACATGCACAAGAAACTGCTGAGAAAAAAAAACACTTACCTTTATAAAGTATGTACTAGAGAATTATTGGAAACCTAAAAATGTGATTTAGATAAAAGCATCTGCACTGAATCGATACTCTCAATGTCCTGGCTGATGTATTGGGATTGTACTATCTGAGTTGTTTTCATGATGCCGTTCCTCTTTGATATAAATGCAGAAGAATTCAAGTAAATCTACATAATGAAGTTTTAACAGTGGAGATCAAGCAATAAAATTGGGCTTTAATAAAAAGATATAATATCCACGATAATGTCAAAAAAGACCAGCGGAAATGGGGTTGGGCGATGTCGACCGATTTGGTATCGTACGATGTCTAATGTGAAACATCGCGATGGAATCGGCTTCGCAGTAGCCGGCGGGGTGAGAGGGGGTTTAGTTGTAGTTAAAACACCAAGCCCGCACGAGCAGGTGAGAGAGGATTGAACGCAGGAGTGATCGCGCGCGAGTGCTTGAGTTGCGCGCGGATGACACATCAAGCGCGCGCAAGGGTTTGAAATGAGCTCGCGGCCCCGTTTCTTCGCATGTACATCGCCAGCATCAGTTGTGCGCTCGCTTATTAATGCCATGGATTTGCCGCCATAGATTAAGCGTGTTTTCCGCGAGCTGGTTGCTGCGGCGGGGCGGAGGATCGCGATGACGGCTCAGCATCGTGATGTCTATCGGCCATCGGCGATCACATCGTCTATCGACCCAACACTAACCAGAAAGGTGCTGGTTTCATACAAAGTAATAAAAAGGATGTAAATTAACATTTTTAAATTTTTTTTTTTTTTTCAGCATTACAAGCTATAAATTTCATTTAATACATAATTGACATGTATAACTAAAACACAACAACAAAACTGAACAAACTAGCCAAGCAATACATAACGTTGTCTGTTCTTCAACATTAATCTTAGCAGCTAAGACTAAAAACAAACATAAAAGCTCATTTAAAAACGTTTTTTGGAGTACCAACAAAATGGCAACAGAACAAAGAAGAAAAAATACAAAACTTTGCATAAGAATATTTTAGAAAAAATCAATCTGCAATGAATGAAGTCCAACATGACAAAAAAAATCCCAGACTGAATCTATGTAAAATCCCCCTCGTTCACTAGAAGCACAAAACACGGCCCCCAACGGCGAGCTGAAGACGAGGCCGTAACTCACTGCCGTTCGAGACAGTTACAGCGCTTTATGAGGGGTGTAAAATCCTGGAGTGTATGTAAGGACTCGTACCGCACCCCTGTCATTCAACACGCTCCGCTCCGGGCCAGGTGAGCCAAGCGTTCATCTTTCACTGCGCTAGAATCCACTTGGGCTCCGGCCAAATGGCAGCACGATAACAAAATGTCAGAGCGAGGGAGAGAGTGACTTAGCAGGCGCTATCCTGAGCTCACCTCAGCGCTCGCCGCAGGAATAGAAATCCCCAGCAAGCCATTTATCTCCAGGAGGCTTTGTTGTGGATCAGGACAACTCAGACCGCAACAGCACCTGATGCCAAAAAGGCTTCAGCTGGATCCTGAACAGGAACCAAACCGTACTGAAAGCGGGTTATCCATCCAACCGCAGAACTGTCAAACGGGGTTTCCCCAAAATCAATTAAAAAACTGGGTTAAATCTCTCTCATGCATGCCTCCAGAGACATACTTTAATAAAACGGCTGATTAATTGGCCTGACTGATGTATTGGTTTTCTAGTATCAAAATAGTTCCACATTGGCATATAAGCAATAAACGGATAAATAAATACATGTTAATCTACATTAATTCATTTCTGCAACATTCCAAGCTGAGTGCTGGGTTGGGTTACTAAAGTAATGCAATGCATTACAACACTGTGTTCAAGGGTTAGCTCACCCCAAAATGAAAATGATGTCAACAATTACTCACCCTACTATAAAGATAACGATATTAGCATCCACACCAGTGAACCATATCATCCGTTTATTCGAAGCGCATGCTCCCGAGCTTGTTCTAGCAGGATTGATTCTGATCGACTCTCAACGTTTCTATCCGTCATCAGCTGAGAAAAAACCTCATTATAGTTGTGGTGTGGACTCTGCCATTCGTTAATATTGAGAACAATTTTTAGAACTACATTGTTATCGTTTTCTTTATAGCTATCGTCACTGGTAGTTAGCACAATGGGCTTCCATTGAATTGCATGAAGAATAAGCTTCAATTCTCCTTGCGTGTAAATGCATAACCTCCAAAACTGGCCCTTGATGTAATTGTCATACGTCAGCGGCTGAAGAAACATTATGATCCTGTCCGGTCAAATATGCATAGCTAAGCATTAAGACAGTTTAAGTCTCTGCGTTCGTGGAGGTTTAGGTCGTAAAAAAAAAAAAGCTGATCAAAACAACAAAAAGACACCATGGTTCAATCACTAATTGCACTTATTTTATAATAATCAACCCTTTTCAAACCATTTTGTACATAAATGGCTAAATGAAAGAGCCTCGTGACTCAATGACGAACCATTCACATTAACGCAACTGAAGACGGCGTCTAGCACAAAATAAAAATCCTGTGTAAATCTTGGTTATAAAGCTCAGATTTCAGGTGCTTTTCAGCACTTATAAAGCTAGAAGCAAAGAGGGAGACTAGGTAACATAACCTCTCTTGAGTCAAACAACACACAGTTTCGCTCAGTGAAATGGGGAACCAAGATGGAAATAAGTTGTGCAATGAGTCTCTAACGCACAGAGCATAAATCAGAGCGCCACCACAGTGATCAGTGCTTGTGTGCGATTCATGGAGAACCATAAGCCCCTAAAAACGTGCCAAAAACTCAGGTACTTTCCAAACACACATTTCTGGAACTGAATTCTCATTTCTAGATCTGCAAAATGTTTTCGGCTGCAAAGCAAAGCGCATCCACTCGCTGGAACCCTAACACTTTCGGTTCGCACTGTAAGCGCTGTGGGTTTGTTTCTATACACCCCAACCACACCTAACCAACAAACAATGCAAGCACGAAAACAGACACTAGACATTTTCTGCACACGCATTGAAAGCACACACACACACACACACACACACACACACACACACACACACACACACACACTCACACACACACACACACACACACACACACGTTGTAAAGCGGCATCGCTTTGTTTGACCATCTTAGTTTTAAACGCTGCTTCGGCCAATCAGACTATCCATGAAGAATATTCCACAGTCTTGGAGCCCCGGCAGGACATCAGACCGTGTTTGGCAGTGCACCGTGATATTTTGGCAGAAACTGTTGTTTTGGACTTTAATGGAAACAGAAGCTGCCAAATGTCAAGAGACAGTAATTTGCGCCAATTGAACTTGACGATGTTACATTAGTCGTAATGACTCAAAGTCTTCGAACCTGCAGAAAAGCACCTCGGACCGCTCCATTGACGCCAAGAGCACTGGCAGACCTTGAATTATTAATGCAAAGTGTACATTTTCATGGCTTTGGTGCATGTGGGGCTGGATTTCTGATCATTTAGTGGTGCAAGTGTCAACACTGGCTCACTGGCTCGGTTTTTCCACAAAGATTTTGAGAGGAGGTTTGACGTCAGGAATGAGGAAAGACACTCGAGGGAGGATTCTGTCCTTCAGCAAGCTAAACGGGACACAATAATTACTGCGGTAGGATGACAAACTGACACCAAAACAAATCAAGCTGCTGTTCTTTCCTGATAAATGACCCTCGCTCTACCACTGCTGGAAACAAACTTTTGATCTGCCAGTGTGTGTGTGTGTGTGTTCACTAAACTAAAGACAATTCTGCCATTATTTAGAAACATAGAAGTTCTGTACTTTTTTCCAATCTAACAGTTGGCTCCTGGAAGTAAAAATCCCATTCATTTTCTCCAATGCTGCAAATTATTTTAGCAGTAACTCATAAACCATTAAAGACAGACCTATTGTGAGCTACAAGGTTGTTAATCAGTGGTATATGTTTCCTTTAAAGCCATCAGCCAGCAATATTTCAACTTGACTATTTTTCCGTTTAACATTAACGTTTACAAGGAAAACTAAGAAATACCACCAGCTTCAAGGAAGGATGGCAGCTGACCAAATATAAATGCATGTTTTGCAGTTAACGTAAAATACATAACATCTTTAATTTGATTATATCAGTGCAGTCCCTTCTCTCTAGTTCACAGCCTTGTCTTTTTGTCCGATTTGGTTTGTGGATTACAACCCTACAACAAAGACTTTTTTAAAAACCCAACGGCCACTGAAAAAAAAAAAAAAGGGAAATGCTGTTATGCTCCACAGGGATTGGAGATTTTAAGCTTTAAAAAGACATACAAACACCTTAAGAGTATTAACAGTTGTCCATACGAGTTGTGTGAGAGTAAAGCACAGCGCCAGCAACATCAAGGTCATGGGTTCAATTCCCAGGGAATGCATCAACTGATAAAATGTAGACCTCGAGTGCAACGTTGGCTGCTTTAGATAAAAGCATCTGCAAACTGCTTAAACGTAATGCTATAGAATATGCACTACATTTCAAGCCAAACGAAAAAAAATAGGTCATATGTCATCGTGGCATATGACTTTTAAAGTACTTGAAGCAGTGCATGAGTTGAATTGACTGCTGTTACGGAACATTTTAGAGGCTACAAGCACAAATATTAAACTTTTTGTGATCAAATGAAGTCATGGTCGTAACAAAAAGAGGGTAAGTCAATGATGAACATGGGGACAAGCACAAAGTCGCAGCTTTTGACTAAACAGATTTCAGTGCTGCTGACATTGTGTGTACTTTTCATTAGCTTTAAACAAACCAAACACCTGCTCTCTTGATATCAGCCATCATTAAAACCCAGATCAGTCACTTATGATTATACCAAGGTTGCACCCTGGTAAAGTTATGGTATCATCATGGTTTTTGTTATTAATATGGGTGTAAAACATACCTATCTTGGTGTGTTTAAACGGTTATCCAACGCACTTCCAAGAATATCATGACACAATCACTGTTCAGGTCCAAAAACATGGTATTGCCACAGTACTTGTCCTACCACGCGTAATTTTCACACACGTGCACTGTTCCAACAACTCAAATGTGCTTCACGAATAGCATATGGCATTATAGATTACTTAGAAAAATACAGTGAGATCTTGTGTCTTTCTGTCCAACACACACACACACGTTGTTTAGCCGCTTTAGCTTTTGTAAGCACGAGTTCATCACACACACACACACACACACTCGACTAACTGATCAAACCGTCACACAAATCAAGCCCAACAGATCAGTCATGACCCTCCCATCAAATAACACACAAATATCACCCCTGTCGCTGTCAAATATGATTATTATTCCGCTAAAAAACAGTCGAGAAGCGCTAGCAGCGCTAGCGGCGGATATGACAAAGAGCGTTAGCGTTAGCATTAGCATTCAGACTGATTTACCTGTATCTGGACAAAACAATCACAAATACCACGATAATGTACATTTTTGACACATGAAACATCAACGACACATCTGAGATATGCTAAAATAGCCCGAAGAACCAAATCCAGCGAGACGCACATAAACCATGGAGAACACTAAAAACCAAACATATGTCAATACTGATAACTCTTTCGCTAAACATAATGAAATAAATCACAGTCTTGGTTCATTACTGTGACATTTTAGGCATGCAAACGTGGAATAAAGCCATGAGGTCAATGCAGTGCTAATCCTGACGGCTAAAGCTAGAGAGCCAAATAAGTGGCAGCACAAAGATTCCAGCACAATATACACGAAATTTAATAAACATGCACACTCACCCCCCAGAGGATCCAGCTCGATCTAGATGCATCCCATAGATCCCAAAAACAACAAAAACACCCCTCCAAGGAAATGTGCTGGGGTTACACACACACTCATACGGACTCATACACACATATAGACCCATGCACACACACATTCATACACACATACACATACACACACAGATCCAACGACAGGCCGGTTTCACTGGACTGCAGCCATCGGAACAGTTCAGATCCACTCCAGACCCAGGACAGCCAGCGGAAAAAGCAGCTGGAAACGCGACATTTCGCTGAAATACAGCAAGTGTCCTTAATTCTCAACGCAATAGATTCCCAGCGATCAGAGTATATGTCCCAAACACACGCAGAGAATCAGCTTTGCTTTGCTTCCACTAGAGCTCTAATGGCTCTTTACGCTTGTTTGCATCTCTCACTGCGAGACATTGAAGCAATGCAACCCAACATGAGCTCACTCACAGCCCGGATACACTAGTCCACCCGGAGCGGAGCGAGCGAGAAGAAAACCCGGAACTGGAGGGAAAGCTCTGGAATGAGATGCGGTGACGACACTATATTGAACAACAAATCTTCATTACTTTTTTAGTTAAAAAAAGAAAATACGAACATGTAAGTTGAAACAAAATACATAAAATGTCTAATGTGTCATGCGCCAATGTTTACTGGTGTATTTATTTCTTAAAAGATAAAAAAATAACAAATATAAATATCAGAAAATTGCTTATATATATATATATATATGTATGTTTTTATACATTTACTATTATAAATAAAATGTCTAATGTTTGTATTTGTGTGTTGTTAATTTCTCTCTAACAAAAGCATTTATTTATTTATTTATTTGCTCCAGAAAAGAAAATCCAGATATAAAAATATAGGTAATTGGAAAAAAACTATATATATATTCAATTATACATTAATTTATAATATATTTAAAAAACAGTGTATATTTTCTTTGTAACAAAGCATTTTTTAATCTATCAATCTATTGGACAGAAAAAATTATCATAATACACATCATGTGTGTACTTTATCATTTCATATTTCCCTAGATTTCCAGTGACTTACGGTGTGTTCAGAAATCATTGACTAAGTCTGAAGAATACAGAGCATTACACCAAAGCATCCGGACCGGTTTATATCAGCAGTAGCACTTTTATTACTCCCAGCAGACGCTGTGATTTTACATCTTTCATTGATAACCTCACACTACATAACTGTGAAACCAGATGTCATCTCTGATGTCTGTCATCCAGCGGCAGGAGCATAGAAAGCATGAGTACAAGCGTTATGACAAGCAGACTTGACATTGTGTTTGTCATAGAACTCGCAATGATAATCTCCTCTGTTTACTCTGGGCTGTGAGGTGACGGGAAAATTGAGGCATTCCAAGCCAGTTGCCGAGGCAACCTGGATATGATAATGTTGCTCTGACAAGAGAGAGAGAGAGAGAGAGAGAATGGAGTGCTGTTGTGTTCAGGGACAGAGCTGCCGGGGGAAGTGAATTAATGGGATAATTTTCACACTGTGAGGGTGGCAATCGTCCTGCTCCTTCATCTTCTCCTGGCCAACACATCCAACCTTCATCAACACCATCCGCCTCCATTTTACACGCATAGATCTCCATCCCTCAAAACAGAAGGAAATATTTCATCATAAAATGTGAACGATGATGTTGAAATTATCATAAATACATCATCTCAATACAGACATTCTGGTAAAAGAGACTAAATGTAATATATAAACATAAACATAGTGGTAGAGCAAGAACGGTGGCAATCCATCTACCTATCCCTCCATCTTTATCTACCTATCCATCCATCTATATCTATCTATGCCTCCATCTATATCTATCTATCCATCCATCTACATATCCATCCATCCATCCATCTTCCATCCGTCCATCCATCCATCCTTCCATCCATCCATCCATCCATCCATCCATCCATCCATCCTTCCATCCATCCATCCATCCATCCATCCATCCATCCTTCCATCCATCCATCCATCCTCCATCCATCCATCCATCCATCATCCATCCATCTATCTATCTATCTATCTATCTATCTATCTATCTATCTACCTATCCATTCATCCATCCATCCTCCATTCATCCATCCATCTTCCATCCATCCATCCATCCATCCATTCATCCATCTTCCATCCGTCCATCCGTCCATCCATCCATCCATCTTCCATCCATCCATTCATCCATCTTCCATCCGTCCATCCATCCATCCTTCCATCCATCCATCCATCCATCCATCCTCCATCCATCCATCCATCCATCCATCATCCATCCATCCATCGTCCATCCATCCATCTTCCATCCATCCATCAATATATCCATCCTCCATCCATCCTGACACTCTGAACTTGTGGAGACTCCAGGAAGGTTGCAGTTCTGGAAAATAATGTCGCTGGTTTCTCACCTAATTCTTGACATTAATTCTTAATTATTTTGCAGTTAACATGTCTTTACTTCTCCCCCTGACTCTGCTGACCCAATGAGCATTTCGCTGCCCAGTGGTCATTCCTTAACTTTGCTAATTCCATTATCACATTAGTAGTGCATCCTTCCAATGGGCACTCAATATTTTTTAACTTTAACCTCTACTTTGGCTCATTTTATCTAGAAAAAGAATACACGACAAATCATTTGGACAAATATAAGGAGTCTTTGACTTTCAGCCTTCATGGATAATTATATATCACTTATATATGATTAAATATAAAATCAATAGTAGTTATTAAGATTGATGTGATTAGGGACTGGTAAAATGTTCTTTAAAAAAAAATATGACCAGAATTTCAACTTGCATAACAATTTGGAACAGTGTATATTCATATAATTTCTAAAACATATAACTATATTTAACCTCTTACACTCTGCGGCCATTTTGGGGAATTCCCCCTGCATTTTGCCTACCAAATTAAAAAGCTTCCCA